>JAJJMC010002939.1:90617-170143 GCA_023531435.1 Papaver californicum
GAGTTTGATTGGTTGTTTAACAAAAAGGAATTTTTGGCATAAACAGTCAACATAGTTTAGTGCCTTACCTAATTAAAGGGGGCTCATTATTCGTTGTGTTAATGATCTTTAACATTAAACACTAATGAATGCGGCTCTGACCATGAGCTAATTGAGCTGATTTTAGTCTTAATAATCATTTTACATTGAACTGGTAAGCTCAAAAAGAGATTCTAAAACAAAAAATAAATTAAGAGTTCAGTATTGTAATATTCATACTTTGTAAGCATGCCTGCATAACAAAATCCGTAGATAGCTTTATCGATGATTTCCATTGGAGTTATGTCAATGCTATATTAGCAAAAGATTCTCATTAGCTTTTTAATTTAAAAACGAAAAACAATAAAGGTCATTCGTAATTTATTAACTCTAAGGCTTTCATCAAAAGAAAGATTTTTAAAAGCTAATTCCAGACAATTTGAGATGATTGGAAAACTAAATACTCAAAAGTCTAGATTACTAAAAAAAAATAACAAAGAAGAAACAAAATTGGACACTAAGATGTTTTTATTAGTTGGCTTTCTGATAAGCCGGCCTTCCTCATCTCTTGTAAGCCAGTAAATGATGACATACCCATTTTTGGGAGCTTATGTGTTTACTAGATTACGGCATCGATCGTCAATACCCCAAGCCTAATGGAACCTGCTGAGATGGAGATTAAAGATAGAAATCATTTACGAAAATACAATGGATAACCTTCATTATTTAGTGTATTTCCTAAGAACAAGCACTATGGCATCTTCCATTTCTTATCTTTGGCTATATTATAGATCAACTATTATGGCTTATTTTTTGACTATAATATGGTTAAAAGTTTTAGTTTAGCTAGTAAAACACGGTGTGTGTTCTCTTTTAACTAAGAAATGGATGATGAAAATTGAGTTTACGTAATGTGCGGAAGCTCAGTTTCCGTATTTGACACAAGACGGAAACTGAGATTTCGTCATAATATTGACGAAAACTGAGTTTCCATCAACGTATTATTATTTACTTGAACTTTTTTTTTGTGTCACACCTTTCTCACACCCGATTTTGACTATCCATTATTATTAACGACTCTATGTTCTCCACCGTCAGATACCAATAGATATATTCTTAAAAATTTAAGAAAAATTATCATAAACTAGTTTTTCTTCTCAAATCACACCAAATTATCTTCTTACAACTTGATTTTTCACTCAAATCTCCTCAAATCATCTTCTTGAAAAATGAATAAATACTCTTTAATTTTCTTTTCCATCTCTTTTGTAGACAAAAATGTCGGAAAAAATCCGAGAAAGAAATACTCCCTTACAGAAGACGTGCATCTTGTTACTGTGTTTTGTGTTCTAGAGAAAGAAGAAACTTATTCTGCGGATAGGAATTTGTTCGGAAAAAAGTTATGGAAAACTTTGTACAAGCTTACTTTGTAGAAATCCTTATAATCGTTCTCTAGTTGGATCGAACTAGAATTAATAATATCAAGGTTTAAGTGAATAAATTTGTTAAATGTCTTTCGACTGTTAACACGAATAACTCGAATTTGGATGAAATTAATCGGGTAAGTTATCTAAACTAGTTCACAACAATTATTTGAATTAGTTTTTGTCTATATTTTGTTTTCTACCAACTTATGCTTCATTTACATTAATGCAGGTTCTAATAGCGAGAACTGAATTTTACAAGGAAACCAACAAATATTTCATTCACAATGTAGAATATCAGTTGCTTAAAGACATTGAAAATATAATAGAAGATCAAAATGAAGACGCGGATATGGAAGAAGATGTGAGTATTTATCCTTTGGCATCCTAACCCTAATAATACCCCAAAAAAAATATTTCAAGTCTAATACCCAAAATCCATCATCAAGCCAAGTTTCTCAAACACGGTTTGGAAATCAATTTCCAAACTCGTTTAACATTTCTTATGGCATCCCTATCCCAGAAGGAGATCCAATTACTACCGAGCAATATGCATAGATCCTTATTTGGAGATGGAAAGAATACCACAATATTTCTCAATAAACACAAGTCAAAGGCTCATCTTAAAAAGACCACATCCAAGAAAAAGATTGTTCAAATCAAGCAAACCCCCTACACCATCATCACAAGAATCACTCATGAGCGAAGCGGGTTCTAAACTTATTTAATATTTTAAAGAAAAACACGAATAGCGAACGAACTTCATCAACAAAAATAACAACAACAAATTTTATAAATTTTGACGTCAACACAACTTCCCCTCAATGCGGAAATGGAGGAAAAACGTATAATGGAAAAGGATCTCTCAACATTGACTCCAAATGCAAGAATATATTATAAAATGAAACAAGAATCCATTTTGTGAAGGACCACCGCAACACCAATACTACCAGTATCCCCCTGGACAATGAAAACCAACCTCCTCGTTATGAAATTATTATATGTACTAATTACAAGATATTAGTTTTAAGATATTGAGTTTGGATTTTAATTATTAAATAGGTTAGATTTAGTTTCCGTTTTTATTCAGGAGAAGTCGTAGTCTAGTTGTTGTTTTCATTTTTTTAGTAATAGAAAAGGCTATATTTTATGTTCCTCCACTATTTAATATTCTAGTTTAATTATTTTTAATTTCATTTAATCTTGCAAAGTCTCTCAACTGACTATTTTTTAACGAATACTTTTGAAAACAAATCTTATAAATTATGATACTCTCCTCCAAAAAACACACCAAAATCAAAATATTTATCATTTCTATCTCCTCTAAAAGTCTATTTTCTCTCCTCTTTGTGGCTTCGTATTCTTTAGAAGAAGAAATTGCAATCACCAGAGCTTATGTGCATGTTGCACTTTAATCTAATGTCCTACACGAACTAGTTTCGTCTATTAACGTTTAGGGGGTGGTGCACAACAATTTTATACAACTATTTTAAATGTTCATCGAAGAAGTATACAAGCTATAAAAAAATAGGCTTGCTTTTATTAGAGCGGCAATAACAAAGTACGTTGAAATCCAAAGAAGTATTTATGGTCATAGGTTCTCATATGACTGTTAAAAGAATCGTAAGTCATTTTCATTAACTTTACATTTCTTAATATATTTTTCTTCCAATTTAACATTAAACTAACTCTTTATGTTTGTTTTATATAGAAGAACATGGCCAAATAGATCTACTTTTTGGATAACAGTAGAGAGTTCAAATTTTGTGAGTGCTACCTAATCTTTAAGGACAACTTTCCAAAGCTTAATCCGGAACTTACACCCAGCAATCCTCCCGAAGATGGAGCTGAAGATTAAGACAATTGTTGGTCTAGATTTTGTGGGTACATCTCTGTAAACTCTCACGAGACTAAACTCGTCCGCTAGGATCATCTGGAGGTTAAAAGGCTTGCACATCCTAAGTGTAACCGTGATTCCTACTCAAGTGAGTTAGGCTTAGAAACAAAAATTATTAATTTTCTTACATTTAACATTATATCAAACAATGTAAACTCTCTTTAGTAAATAGGTTAGTTCTTAGTGTTCTTATTGAAGCGGACTTGTAATCTAGTTGTTTTTTTTGTAATTATTGAATCGTATAAGAAAACGACTATATTTTCTCTCCCTCTACTACTCAAGTCCAATAATTTTAATTCAATTTTAGTTCACTTAAAATTCAATTCCAAATTTATTTACATCTCGTTGAATCCTACAACATAGCGGCTCTCCAACGACCATTTTCTAACGACTAATTTAAAAAAAATCATCTAAATTGAACCATATCTTCACCAAACAACACATACCAAAATCCGAAAAAAATTTAGCGTTTATATCTCCTCTAAAATTCTCTTTGCATATCCTCTTAAGGTTTCTGATAATATCTTTATAAGTATATCTTTGTATTCTGTAGAAAAAGATGTAGCAATTAGGTGAATGCTGCACTTCAAGTTGATGTTATACGCCACCTAGTTACGGATGATGACTTTTGGGAGCAACAATTATATTCAAACTGTTGTGGATGTTCATCAAAGAATTAAGCATGTTGTACAAAATATGGTTGGTGCTATTAAAAAGGCAGTAAGAATCTACGTAGCTATCCAAAAATAATTTATAGAACCGGAGCTCCTCAAATGATGGTTGAAATCATTGTAAGTAAATTTAATTTTCCTACATATCTTAAAATATTGTTCTTCCATTTAATCACCAAACTAGTTCATATTTGTTTCGTGTAGGAAGACCTTGGATTAACATATTACTTTCGAAAAACCGGTAGAGAATTCAGATTTTATAAATGCTATCTAATCATTAAGGATTGTTTTTCGGAGATTAATCCGGAACTTACACCCCTCGATCCTCCCAAAGGTGGAGCCGAAAATAAAGACAATTGATGGTCTAAATTTTGTAGGTACATCCTCTGTGAACCCTCACGATACTGAACTCGTCCACTAGGGTTTCCTGGGGGTTAAAAGGCTTGTTACACATGCTAAGTGTAAACATGATTCCTACAAAAGCGAGTTAGGCTTAGAATTAAGATTTTATTAATTTGGCTATACTTTCACAATATTACAAACATTGTATTACCTGTTAACTAACTTTGGAAGTATATATAAAGAAAAGATATTACATTCAAATATTTATTCATCAGGATTGTAGTGCGCAAGATTTTCTTTCTAGAGTCCATAACATTCATCATACTCAAAAGCTTTCCCCCCTATCTTCGAAATATTCTAAGCCAGCTGCGATTTTCTGAAAAAAATTAAGTAAAAATAAGTTAGCTATGTTAACTTCGAATATACCGAAAGGCTAATCATCTCTTATGTTCAAATACTCACTCGTTCTTCATATACCATCCCAGGATTTCGTATATTAACTTCAACCTGAATCGCGATAAATATTCTCACCTACCTGTTGATTGAATTGAATCTGTTTTGAAGATTTTGTTTAGTTCTAGCTTTTTTATTACCGATTACCGTAACAAATGTTTCAAATACATTGACCCAAAAAGGTTACGGGGTTTATTCGTAGAAGGTGGATCATTTGCAAGCAATATCTAGGATTGAACAAGACCAACATCTTCTTCACTGATGACTCACTACATACCTTTTTTTTCTTGCAAATAAAATACAGTGTTTGGATAATTTCATTTGGAAAATGATTCCCATTTTATAAAGAAATCACCAAAGTATTTTGAATTCAAAAAACTATTTGTTAAACAATAAAATTAGTAGTTATTCAAAAAAGTAGTTGATACTCTAAAACTATAATCGTTGGAACTAAATTAAAGTGACTGTGGTTTCTTTTGTTTCCTTAATATTAAAACTAAGTAATTGTTTGAAGTCTTTATATTACACAATCTAAAATCTAAAATAAGACAATAAAAAATAATACTCCCTCCGTTTCAGGAAAAAAGTTACTTTCTCTTTAAATTTTTGTTCCAACAAAAGAGTTACTTTCATTTTCAATAAGACAAACTTCTAAAAATACCCTTTTTATAAAGTTTCCTTGTTTTAATAAGAACATATATATGTGGTATTAAACTTTTTATTGAGGGTAAATTTAGAAATAAATTAAAAAACTACTCTCTCTCATCTTGTCTTAATAATTGTGCAAATAGGAAAAATAACTCTGTTCTTGAAACGGAGGGAGTATAATCTAAAGTTTACGATATAAACCCCGATATTTTCCTAAAAATGGACCATCTTCCACAACATAATCGGTTGATGGATGACTTTGGTCGCCTTCTTCAAGTGTATAACCATGTTCTTGATATGCTTTCCTGCTTTTAGGGGGATACTGAGACTCATCAAGAGGATGGTAGAACTGGTAATATATTTCCCACTAATTAACTAGTAAAATAGCGGTAGTAAGGATCGTTCTCACATAGAGATGTGTAATTGATAGGTTATTTAGATTAGCAAAACTAGAATAAATACTGATAGAGGGGGTTTGTAGATTAATTAACTAAAAAAAACAATAAAGAAAATAATAAAGAAATATGATTAGGGAATCATTCGTTGTTACCAAACGTTGACTGAATCAATATACTTATCTATCTTTAGTTAGAATCATTCATCGCCAACCGTAGAATAGCAACTAGTGCAATGTTATCCCCAAAACTCCTTGTATCACTGAATGTCGAAGATTTCGAAATACCAGATTCTATCCAACTGATCCACCTTGAGGTTCGCTTACAAGATGTAACTCAATTGAACGCTTTAGGATTTGTGAATTAAGGTTTGATCCCAGAAGTTAAACTCGGTACGTTCGGTTCACTTACTGGTGTTGGCTTCACACATGATTGCTCCACAGAATCCCTTTGTAAAGTCTCGCGATTTCTACTTGTGTACTAGTCAATGGACGATTACTTATCCCATAACTCAATACTAACAATAGAATGATCAATATAATAATTTGGTTGCACATCCAAACAATATAGAAATCAGTCATAAACCCTAGATTTAGTGAAAACAAACGACAACGATAAAAACTCCAAATAAATTTATAACTAATAAATCTTTACACCTGGAACATAAAAATCCTGTAATCATAAAAATTTAGCTACACAGAATGTTCATAATAATAATTAAACTAAAAAGAAAACAAATCAAAACTCAAACCCAAAAGTAGACCAATAATTCCAAGGACCAGCTTGTTCCTCTTCTTATGTTGGTGTAGACATGGGTTGTTGTTGTGCTCCGCTGCTCCTTCCTTGGTGTGAAGGTGGTAATGGTGCTGTGAAGGTGGGATATGGGCTGGAGAGTGGTTGGATGAGATGCTAGTGTTGGAGAGGTTGTGGCTTGGCTGGAACTGCTGGTGGAAGATGTGAGGTGGACGTGAAGATTGAAAAGGTTTGGAGAGGAGCTAAATCTCTTCTCTGTTGAGGTGCGGCTATTGAGAGTCGGTCTTTTACAAGCTCTGTGGCTTCTCTTTCATATCCAATTTTCTTCTTTCCGATCCTAAAAGTTCTAATCGGATGAATACCCAGGTATCCCAAACCAACACAAACCCTTTCCACCGCTTAATTTATACCATCCAACTGAGTTGAACGACAAAAAACTTGGTTTGCTCCCTGATTTTACTCGACCGAAACTTGTTATCTACTTCTATATATTCATACTACAATAACCTGACTTCTCGTCTTGATATTCAATTCCAACTACAAATCAAACTCTTACCCAAAATTGTCGTATTCTGCTTAACTTCGATAATCGTATCCTAGCTATACACAACCATCAAACAATCTGTAATTCATCTGCAATTGTTAATCACTGCCATCATGAACTAAAACTCCATCTCCTTTGGCTTCTCGACAACAACATATCCTCACCACTTTATTTTTCCGGCCACACAACCCATCTATTCTCTCAACAACAAATATATTCTTTATCTGTTTTATTTTCATAAACTTCTCTATTCGAACTGAACCCTGAAAATCTCACTGCCACCACTCGACTGTCAGCAACCATTGCCTCTCTCGACCACCATCTCACGTCTATCAACTGTAATGAACCTATCACCGAGAATCACAACTTTCAACTTCTCATATACAGGCAACAACTCATCACGATTTCCCTGCCACTGTTAAATCACCATCACAATCAATGATCACAGTTCAAACTACCAGCAATACTCATCAATTATGGAAAATCTTTATCACTACAACTCCATTATAAGCTGATCATCAATTGTTCCCCAATCATCACTATTGCTACTCCGTCAGATACCACCATTACTCACCATCAAACCGTCACTGCTATTAAAACCTTCCAACTCGAGTTCAATAATATAAAAACCTTAGGGATGAGTTTTGAAACTCTTGTCGAATATAACTCTATACTATAATTCTAGATAACTTATGTATGCATGAACCTTAAACTTTAATTTCAAATTAATATGTTTTTAACAAACTCAACCTTGCATGTTATTCGCGTGAAGGGTAAAATGAAGATGGTGGCGCCCTTAACATGATGGTGCCTTAAACACCATACTAAAACTGGCTTCCCTTAACATAATGGCTAATGCCATTATAAGTATTTGAACCTCAGCTGCCCCCTAACAATATTTGAATTCCAGCTTCCCCCAGATAAAACTCCTGACAGTCTCTAGCAAGTACTTTGAACGTGTCTTCCCCTTAGCGTATGTTGGACTGCGATTAATAGTTTCCCTTGAAATGACCATTTGTCCCTTAGTTCTTGTTTTGCTTATAACTTCCTATACGACCTCGGAATGACCTCATTCTTTCGCCATGAGCTTTGTTTCTTCGTTCTCTATGAGATAATGAAAAGAAATCCTGAATTTGGACAAGTTTCACCTGTCTTTGTCCCTTCTTCACTTGTAGCACTTCTTTTCTTGTATAATTAAGTGTCGAATCACTTCTTTTGGATAATTTCACCTACTAAAAGATAAATAAACAAAAAAAACGTAATATACAATAATTCACAAAAATCCTAGCAAATACTAGCATGAAATTGACACTCTAAATATGTAAAATATGCACTTATCAAATTCCCCCACGGTTAGCTTTTGCTAGTCCTCGAGCAAACTAAACTAAAATATACAACTCATTTTCATTGAGGACACGATTACACTTAGCATGGTTACACTTAACATGTGTAAAAAGCATTTAAACCTCTAGGTTTCCCTAGTGGATGAGTTATATTCTCATGAGGGTTTACAAGAGGTATACACACAAAACCTACTCCAACTTCAAAATCACAAGTATCCAAAGAGATATGAGGACATAAAGTTTATGCACAATAATAATAAGAAGTTAGAAATTCCAGAGAACATTATTCTCATGCTTATCCCTTGAGTTAGGAGAAAACCAACCACATGAAAGAATCCAACCTCGAGACCGATCGAATAAGCATTCCGCTTTGACTTCTTCCTTACCAATAGGGTTTTATGAAATTGACACTCAGAAAACACACTTTATGGTTCTGATGTGTACAGGAAGGAATGAAGATAGAAATCATGCACACATTGAATGGTAGGAAGGGAAAACCTTCTGAATTATATTTTAGAAACTCATTTTTTTCTGATTCTTTCGAAAAACCTTTTTTAAGATGATATATACGAAAGGAAATCAACCACTATGCGGGGATGAGAATGCTCAATCACTTTCTCATTCAATCTACAATCAGCACCACTCTCACACGTCCAATAAAAGCAACTTATTTCTTGGCTTCAAAATGTAAATGATGAACCCTTGAACTTCGTAGAACTCTGAGAATTCATAACTCTTTTCCTCAATTTCTTGTTTCTTAAAACTTCTTTATTGATTTCTTCCTCCCCATGGCTTTATTGAATAAATAAAAAAATAAATTTATTCTAAAACAACATAAAAAAAAAATCTTTCTATTTTTTTCTTTTTCTATTCTGGAAACAAACTATATTATACAGATATTGTACAAGTATTACTAAAAAAAGGGATACTGGCAGGCATACCCAGTTGAAATTATAACCGGGTATGTCAACTTTACTCAAATATTCATTCCAAATATATCTCCTGGACGTACATCCGCCCTCGTCGGCAAATTTGATATAAGAAGTTTCTTGCTCTGGGAAGAAAGGACGTTCCACATGCACCAATTATTGTGTATATAAGGATTTCCTTAGCACAGGTAGGTGACGAACAAAACACTAAGATCTTGCGAACAATATACATCTCTATTTTCTTGATGTTCAACGATCAATATTTTCCAACATAGTTTCGACTCAAAAACTATGTGTACTCCGTAATATGGACCTCAACTTAGTGTATTCCATCACGTCCATTTTTGGTGTACAAGTAGTCGTTAACGGTGTTTATTGTACTATCAGGTGGATCTAGCGGTACTACTGTAGTTGCAACAACTTGTCTGAGACACCGTTCTCCCAAGTAAATGCATAATTTGCCTTGTGGATCATAAAACACTTTACGTTCTTCAGAAATGCTTTTTGCATGTTTACCTTTTCCTTATGTTTCTATTGACTTTCCAACCACGACATCTATGTTGTTGATAAAATAGGGATGTTTTTTATTTGTTTATGAACCATTGAAATTGAATGGCTACTGGTATCATGTTATTTACCTTTTCCTTTTTGTATTTGTATACTATCATATAACTGACTAGACGTCCATGGTTCAAAATCTTCATTGTCCAAATCAATTACGTAGGGATAGAGACATCGAAAATACGCCCAGAACCAAGGATGCAAAATCACAAACATTTAAAGATTATTGAAGACTAACGTTAGACAACACAACAACAAAATAAATTTTAGAGTGTGTATGAATATGTTTACCATTAATAGATACCAAAAGAACTGGAGGTCGCCTTTCTCTTGCATTAGTCCCTTACTCAAACTCCATAAGATACAACCATAAATTGATGAACCCCAATAGTAAACGCTGACTATATTCAAATCCTTCAATACCCTTAGCCAGCTTCTCGAGACAAGATCGTTCTTGTTTGGGAAAAGTACATTACCCATAATCCACATCATAAACCACCTTTTCATTTGTTATTGACACTCAATGCCGTTCACTTGGATATATTCAAGAAATGATCTTATCACACTCATCCTAATACCAGCTCATGAAACAAGTCTCTTTCCCAAACCAACTATGTTTTGGGGAGTAACTTCTTGTAGTTGTACTCGTTGTCGTTGTTGTTCTTGTTTTTCCTCCTACTTTCCTTCTTATTCTTCTTATTCTTATTCTTCTTCTTTTTCTTCTTCTTCTTTTTCTTCTTCTTCTTCTCCCTCTTACTGTTTCCTTCATTCTTCTTTTCCTTTTAGATGAAGGGGAGCAAACAATCTATCCATTGTGGTGCAAATTCATACCATTCTTGTGTTCTAAAATTTTGTATTATTGTTTATGTGTTTCGTAAGTGCAATACATTTCTCAAGATATTTCCCACTAATTAACTAGTCATATGGCGGTAGTAAGGATCGTTTTCATAGAGAGCTGTATAATTTAGGTGTTATTCAGATTAACAAACAAGAATAAAAGTAAATACTAAGGGGGATTGGTTGATTAATTAACTAAAAGACTATAAAAAGAAAAAGAAAATATGATTAGGTATTCCTTTGACGTTACCAAACATTAACTCAGTTAGCATACTCATCCATCTTTTGTTAGAATCCTTTATCAACAACCGTAGGATAATAGATAAACTTAGCTATCCCCAAAATTCCATGTATCACTAGACAACATGTACGCTTAGTCACTGGATTCTATCCGTATAGGTCACCCAAGAAGTACGCTCTCAATATATAACTCAATCGAACGGTTTAGGGTTTGTGGATTTAGGTTGATCTCATCAGTTAAATTCAGTATGCTCGGTTCACTTATTAATGTTGTCATCACACATGATTGTTGCACAGAATCCCTCTGCAAGGTTTCATGTTCTTTACTTGTATAGGAGATGCTCGGCAGATACATATTGATCAATCCTCTACTAGCATAACACTAATCATAAATTAATTTACTTGTACACTTAAACAAATAGAAATCTATCATAAACATTAGATATGATGAAGAAAAGCGACAATGATTAAAACTCCAAATAAACTTGTATAACTAACAAAAACTTCATGCTTAGAACATTGAACTCATCTTTAATCAAAAAAAAATTAGATAATCATATTACAAAGAAGAGGAAGAAGAATAATAATGAACGGTTTTTCCCTAAAGGGGTAAACCCTAGGTTTAAGATGTGGATTGTAGTATGAGAGGTAGGAGATGTCTTGTTTGAGCCTTAAATGTTTTTTTTTTTGTAGCCTTCAATGCTTGGCCATCAAGTATCCTCTGGTCCTAGGATTTGGCATCCTTTCGGGACCAAGTTTCCTTAATTTAGAAGCCAAAATATGTCAAAACGTGTCCAAGATATTTGCCACAGTCGGCATGGTGGATTCCCATGAACCTTGTAGGCTTTATGGCCAAAATAGCTCCAAAAGTTGTTATAGTCGGCATGGCAGATTCCAATTGAACCGTGACGATTTTAGGGACTTAAAAACATGAATTCTATGCCTGAAATAGTGCTACGTTTGCATGGTTCCAACCGTGCCAACTCTTGCGATGTAGATCACTTTTTCTTGTCTCGGCTTTTTTTCCCATAACTTTTTCGTCCGAACTCATTCTTTTTGCGTTGGCTTCGTCTTTTAATTATATACAAGATGATGATTATAAGAATTTGTGGATTCGAATAATTAGAATTTTTCATTGGATCCTCCTTCACTTTTAGTGCTTCACTTCCTTGCTCAATCTATCACTTTGTAGCTCATTTTTGAATGATTCACCTTAAGTAAGAAAAATAACATAAAACAAGAGTAATAAAAGTAATATGCAATAATTGTAGCAAATATTAGCATGGATTTGAAAGTCAAATCATGTAAATTAAGCACTCACCAAATTCCTCCACACTTAGATTTTGCTAGTCCTTGAGCAAACTACTTCTTAAACTAAGTTAACTCACTTTCGGAGGAATCACGGTTACACTTAGCATGTGCAACAATCCTTTAAACC
Source organism: Papaver californicum (assembly GCA_023531435.1). Classification (NCBI taxonomy): domain Eukaryota; kingdom Viridiplantae; phylum Streptophyta; class Magnoliopsida; order Ranunculales; family Papaveraceae; genus Papaver; species Papaver californicum. The sequence goes on from JAJJMC010002939.1 coordinate 103,111, forward strand.
CCCTAGGTACCACTAGTAGACGAGTTATAGTCTCATGAGGTTTTACAAGATATATACCAACAAAACCTACTCCAACTTCTACTTACCCCAGTGCCACAAGCATCCAAAGATCTATGTGGATATAAAGTTTTTGCACCTAATAATAAGAAGTTATAAGTACAAGAGAAAATTTAAAATCTAAATATGCTTAATCGAAGATAGTGAGAGTGTAATGTGTTAAACCAATACCATATGATGGAACATAGCCTCGAGAGCAACCAATAAGCATTTCTCCTCGACTTCTGCCTTACTAATTGGTCAGTCATAAAACGATAAAAATAGGTCATTCATGATTGAAAGAATGAATGAAGAATGGAATACTTAGACACGTTGAAAGGTGACGATTATTCTTTTAATTTATAATGATCTCAAATAAAAGAAGTCAACCATATGCAAGGATGAGAATGATCACCCACATTCTCATTTGATCTACAATCAACACACTTTCACAACGTGCAATAGAAACGTCTTTGTGTTCGGCTTCAACTTATCAAGTGCTTGATTGCAGCAAGTGGTACTACTAATGTAATGATTTTGGGTTTTGGGTGTTGTCTCGGATGGATATTTTGACAACTTTATTTTGGTAATCTCTAGTAGTGGTTTTCTTCACACATTTTATACCACCTAATCAAGTAATTGATGAAAATACTGGAGATTTTTTAGACTAATTTGAATTCACCCTTATAATATGATTCACAATTTCACATCAAAAGAAATTCAACTCTTTTAGGGTTAATTTTTCTTTCTTTAATTAAATTCAGATACTGTCTCTCGACTCGCCAACTTGTTTCAGCAAGTTTTTTGTCAAGGTTCAATCTCGTTGAGATTGAGAAACTCGTCTCGGCAATATACCGAGATTGAAGATCTCTGCGAGATCTCGGTCTGCCGCCATTGATATGACAAGTTGTTATTGTTTGTATTATCTTAGACCCTTTGTAAATTGGAACCTCTAAAAAAATTTCTAATAGTGGATGTTAAAAATCCTACGTTGAAGTCTTGTTTAAACCTTTATTCATTGATTAGGGTTTATGCATGTGACAAAATCACATATTTTCTTCTCATAACCCATCTTCAAGGTAGAAGTTCTAGCTTCATAATTTCACACAAAGATATAAGAGTTTCATTTTATCTGCAACCACAATTAAAAAATCTGGTTAAATTGATGACACTGAATTCTAACAAAAAGACTAAATAAGACTTTCTCGAAGATCTTTTATTGACCATGTCACCACGTTTATTATGTACGATCCAACCATTTGTGATGAACTTTTTTTATTTAGGGTTAAAATCCCATGTCGCTTAAAATAATAAAACTTTTGGAAACTGCTGGAGATGCTATATACAATAAAATTTAGTGTTTTCCTTCCTCTCAAATATAATCATTGTATTTAGGTTAGTTGTAAGAGTTTGTAAAAAAACAACAACTTCAGGATATCGTTGGATAAATATTTTCAGAGAAGTCGAAATTTATAGAAACTTGAATGGTGACAATCATGATTTTTAGGCTCGTACAGATTATATCATTCATTCCTAAATCAAGTCGCATTGTATTAATAAATCGATTCTTCCAAGACTCGTACTGATTCAACATACAGTTAACGATTCTGACATATTTTGACTCGTGGACCGAGTCGAATCACATCTTTTTAAGTGGAAATTAATGTTAGTAAAATAAGTATCTCGGATGTTCGAAACTTATTTAGACTTTATAATTTACCAACATCAAAGATCAAAATTGAGAAAACATATATTATTCTTAATAAATGTTTCCTATAATCCAATGTTGTTCATAGGCACATATGTTCAGCTAAAGAATTTTAAAAATTGATAATGAATATTTGATTTACGATTCGATACTTATAATAAAAATGTGTCACATCATAACTCACGATTTAAAAACCTCGGTAACAATTAAGAGAAAAGAACATTTATCATATCATATAAAAAGAAAGGATAATTCCAAGAGGAGTTTATAAACTAAAACTTGGACTTCAACTAAAATCTTGGTTTTCACGTTCAATTTTTTAATTATTTTGATATCATTTTGGCTTTAAAAGTACAAGTATTATAAAAATACTTCTGGCCAACAATAGGAACTAAAATTACTCTAAATTTCTGTTGATGAAAAGAATAATTCCATTAGTTGAATTTTAACCGGAAAATGTTTAAATTTGGGGTCATCCCAATAAGTTGATTTTTTCTTTTGAAGTATACGAGCTGATTTTTTGCTTCATAACTAGTCGCGCTATTAGTTAGTAATTCACTAATAAATTACGGTTTATCCGTGAATTGTTTGGGACACGTACTGTTCGAGTACGATTCACCTTTTATGGCCATGACAATTTACTCCTGAATATTCCATTGTATAATTAGTATTTCAGATCATTATTAGATACCACAAAAGTAATCGTTTATTAACATAATTAAATTGAAAAACTAAAAGTTAGTTTCGAAATTAAATTTTAGACTATTATCTGAAAACAAAAAGTATATTTCAATGAAGTAAAAACCTTTACTTCTCGTCAAACTTTCTATGCTTTTGGCTACTGAACATGCAAACTATAAGCTTATTAGAATAAGCACCAAACCAGTGATCCATGTGTTCCTTGTTGATTGTATTTCATATACTATATTTATATTTCATCAAAGCCATAAATCATATTACTGTTAATAATTATGTTTAAATGATATTTTTTTACCGTTTCTATAATATTTTTTCATTTTAGTCTAAAAATAGGTTAAATTAAAAATGTGATAATAACACTTTTTTAAAAACGGAGGGAGTATTTCTTGTCTATGTCAATTTTATATATCTAAAAGAAGGGTAATACATATATTAACGCCTTCTAAATTATCTTCAAATTATGAAGATTGACGAAATTTAAATCAAATCTTATATATTGAGAATATATTTTTCATTGCTTTGCAATACTAAACTGTACTATATATGTACAATGTGATTTCTCAGAGTTTTCACAATTCAGAAACTGCCCGTAAATAATGTAGGAGATATATTAGGAAGGCTTGTTAACATAAGTTGAGAAGAATTCTTCTAGTCTTAGGTGAGAATAGACTGAGCCGATATATGCTTGTTCAAAGGTTTATCCTTAATAATTTACATTTTGTTGGTATAAATAATACTACTAGAATTTTTTGCTTTTCGAAGTTAATTGTTAACTAGTCACTTCCATTTCACATTTTTTTTCTTTTCTTGTAGCTGAAAATAATACATTGTTTTCTCCGGTTTCCAAGTTTGTACGAGTTTTTGAATTTCCATCCACCACATTAGGGGAGGATATCTTCTATCCAAAAACCTTGGTACCTACCGAGCTGACCGCCAAAAGTAAAAGTAACATCCGCCAAAAACCTTGGTACCTACCTAGTCACCGTAGCACCTTCAAAAAACTCACTTAGTACAAATGGCAACACATAAGTGACCTAAGAGCATCCAGAGTGGGACGACTAGACGAAAAGAGTAGAGAGTAAAAGTTTTGATCTTTACTCCGTCTGAAACGCAATGGGTAGAGAGTAAATTTTGATCAGGCGTAGCCCTAGACAAACGCCCCATCAGGCGTTCACCTAGACAACCGCCTGGTGAATCATCAGGCGTAGCCCCAGACGAATGCCCCATCAGGCGTTCACCTAGACAACCGCCTGGTGAATCTTCAGGCGTAGTCCTAGAACACCGCCTGATGGGGCATTCACCTACACAACCGCCTGGTCAATCTTCAGACGTACGTCTAAGAGCACGCCCAAGTGACAAGCGTAGTCCTAGACAACCGCCTGATAGGGCGTTCACCTAGACAACTGTCTGTCAATCTTTAGACGCACGTCTAGGTGAACGTCTGACACGAGACGGAGAGCCAGCGTCATGCCTGACACGAGACGCACAGATAAGTTAACGCTCCACCATATTTGCGTTTGGTCCAGTTCTCGAATCAAATATGATTCGAAACAGTGAAAAAAATGGACCAAAACCCAAATATACTTGCACCACTGTGATTGATTTTATCCGAACCAAAAATCAAATTTGGATTTGAACAAATTTGATCCGGAATTTAATCGCCCCGTTGTGGAAGCTTCGAAGGTACTTCCGGTGTCCACTATATTAACCCTCCTGACACTTCATGGTTTTTGAATTAAAGTTGCAATCTTGTGAAAGACAGATATGATAACAGCAAGGATTTTTACGTACTAAACTATGTCTCAAAGGACATTTGCAAGAGAGAACCGAGAAAAAGCGAGTAAGAAAGTGACTGAGCATAGAGGTCAAATAGAGAGTAGTCAGAGGATGTGTGGGTGCTAATAGTAAATAACATCTGACGGTAGAAATAGCTTACAATTAAAGATCACATCAGGATCCTTTTTTGGCGACCTTATTTTGTTACAGAGCCATCGGCACGCGCGAGCCTTATTAGTTTTGTCGCTTTCACAGCGTTTCGGCTGTAGTGCCGCCGACGTGTCAAATTACGATCATATTCCTGCTGATATTTTATGATTTCTCGTGATATAAACGCTTGATATGTGAAAATATCACGAGATAATATAATTTTGTAGTTAAAACGTCGTCAACGTTCTCGCAGAGTCGTTATCGTAAGAAGGGAAGTAAATAAAGTTTGCTTTATGTAAAAGAAAAAAGAAAAATTTAATGGAGTTTAAAAAAAAAACACATATACTGACGAATATAATTTAGTTAATCATACCGTATGATAATATTCTCGTACATATGCACGAACAATGGTTTTTTAATAGTATGATCCATAACTTAACGTATAAAACTTTTATTACTATTAATAGTGGTCAATTATCTCAGCTACCATTTTAATGATACACATAAAAAAAAATGGTTTTTTGTTAGTTACCAGGTTCAAATTTTAAATTCTTGAGCTTATTTTGGTATATTTGATTATTATATGATATAGAAATATGCTAAATGTCCCGCTAAATGGCATTATATTTGAGCAGGTTCTATAGAATTATCTAGTTTTGACTGAGATTTTCTAACTCATTACATGCAAGTTTAATCCCACTATTTATTTCAAAATCGTTTGTTGGCTTTGTTAGTTTTGGGAAATTTATAAGATTATTGTCCAACTCTACTGATAATTTTCGAGTTCACCAAATAAGAAATATTAGATTTGTATCTGTACTACGCACCAGGCATAATAAACTTCTTCTAAATAGTGTGTACAATGCAGCCTGAGCGAATCTAAAAAATTCAAGCATTACTTAGTTCTGCTAATAATAATCGCTAAGTAATATGAATACACAAAGCCTTTAGCACTTCAGTCGAAAAATGGGTACTGCACCTTGTAAATGTTTTTTTTTTTTGGTGAGATCAGATGCAATACGTTCTCTTTTAAGAATACTATATTTTGACATCATATGTGTAGGTGAATTTCAGCCTTTCCTCCATTATATGCATGATGGTGAAACTGATAATAATTGTGGACTTACCAATGTTTTTCCACTATTTTGGTTGTTGCTGGTAATGTGCAATGTTGAATTCTGATTAACAAACATCTAAAGTGTTACTCCTATGACATTTGTGTTCTTCAACATCATCTGCATAATGTTGGTAAAAGAGAAATTTTGGAATTTGATCTAAAATAAATAAACAAAATATTATCCCAGTACTATGTAAGTATATGTCAAAGTACATTGATAATTTAATCTCTACTTGAATATTTTATTTAAGTTTTTTCTCTTGTTCAAGACCGTTTTATGGCAACATTAAGAGGTACTACCAAATGTTTGCATTGACCAATTAGGCCCGTAATACTTATCGCTCGGATTTCCAAATCCAAGCTCAAAAGCTTTCTTAAAAACACTGGATACGCTTTTTGCAAGTTGTTTCCCTTGTTGCTGAGTTGATTTTTCCTTAATCTGTGTCATTCATGTTATGTAAGTGAACTGCACTTAGACTTCAAAAGTTGTTAAATTGAGGGAATGAGATCCAAAGAAAAAAATATGATTTCCCCAAAAGAAAGTTGATTCTAGGCGCCAGGAGTCAAAGTGCTTCAACAATGATAATATGATGCCTGTGATATACCCTAGAACTCCTTAAAGCAGATGTCATTGAAGTATGATAAAATAACCTTTTATTTTCCATGTCCTATGATAATATTATGAATACTACTCATATCTTATATTCTACAAGAAAATCAAGAAAGGATATTCAGCTCCTGACTAAATTATCCCTACATCTCTTTGGCATATATACGCACCAGAGGAATTTCAGAGCCTTATTCAACTAAAACCTCGTTATTACATGTGCATCCATGCAAACTACTTGTATAGAACAGAATATACTGGTTATACAAAGTCAGAAACATTCAGAATAGAGGCAATGCCATAGCTGGATGAAAACGCTAATTAGATTCATACCTCGCATCAAGCATAATATCAAGTTGCAAACTTCCGCGACTGAATCTCTTGAAGATGTTCTGTATGCACTGCACAAAAGTTAAGGATAAATGCTAATAATTAAATCTCACAAGATTGAGAAACCCTAAATAGGCCATAGTCATGGTCACAACATTAGCAAAGGCCAATGCCAAGGGAAATTAGGCAATAACCCTGACATCAATCAGTGCAGGTCTTGTTAAGCCCTAGCCACGCTCCCAACACGAACACGTCAAACTAACAAAGACAACAAAGTCAATAAAGGCAACAAAGACCAAAGACACGTAAAAACCGTTGCTAGAGTGATAGCTACCGCGCCAAGGCCAAGCGCTAGCGCTATCTCCAGCGTTGAGATCCAACAGCGCTAGCGCCAAGGCCAAGTGCTAGCGCTAGCTCCAGCGCTGGGCCCAGCAGCGCTAGTGCCAAAGCTAGCCCCTTCGCTTCTTCGTGCTGCGCCTATGCTTCACTGCTGGTATGCCGCACATATGCTTTGCTGCTGTCGTGCCTATGCCTCGTTGCTGCCGCCAATAATCTTTCGCTTGTGCTAGCACTACTCAATTGATATAAACTTCATTAGTATCATTATCTTACGACAGACTCATGGATTTGAAGCCATGACTCCACTAACTCTTACGAGAGATCAAATTATATTACATGAGGGGATAAAACATGGGTTTTTGGTCTGGTGGTTACAACAACATGGGCGTAGCAACACTCCATGACAAGGAAGTTACAAAGTAAGTGGTAAGTTGAAACGGTTGAAGAGATAGTGGAGTAATGATTTGGAAGTTTGCATAAATTTCCCAAGGATAAGTGGACGGTTATTCCCACAACCTCCATCTCTCCATCTCCCCACAACCTTCATTACTTTACAAAGGGAAATGTGCGATCTCAATTACACAAGCTCACAAGAACAGAACAGAGAAGAGATAGAAAATCATTCTCACAAGCTCTGTTATTCTGCACACCATTCAACACACACACACAAATTCCTTGAACTTTCTTTGCTTCCCTCCCCTAAGATCAACCCATTTCCTCTCTTTGTAACTGAAGCAAAACGTAGACAAACATAATTCTTGTTTGGATTCGTTTTGTAGGATTTTGATCCTCGATCCTAAAAAAGTACTTCAACAGTATATTGTTTTTCTTATGAGGAATTTTTAGGTACAAACAACATTCTTCTTCTATTTTTCAAATTTCCACCATGTGTTTTAGATAGTACACCCCACGTATATGCAGGAGCCCTTAAATCGCGTACCAGTTTCCACTAGTGGATTCCAAACTGTTCTTGTAGAATTCCAATATGCACTCTTCTTCCATTCTTAAAATTTTCACCATATGCGTAGACCCCAACATTATATACATACATATATATATATATATGTAATGCGTTTCACTACAAAATATATCAAAATTTGTATTTATTTAATAGACGTTATGATGGAAAACATACAAATAACGATAAGATAAATGATGATAGATCCAAGATTTGTGATTAATATATAAATTTCCAGAACAAACAATGTAACTACTCCAAACGACTATCCCATGTCCTCTTAGCGGTAAACCTCAAAAGAAAATCTACAATCTAAAACAATATAACAACAATAACAATAAACATTATGTAACTCGAAAATGTAGTTTGAGAAACTGAAACACTGTAGCACTTGTTAGTATGCAAACATGTAATAAAAAAATTGTTAGCCATATGTTAAAGTCGAATCCACAACTGCATGGCAGTAAAAACCACGTGCTCTACCATTTGATCTAAGACAACATGTATTTACTAATATGGATTTTAAAGTGCAAAGAACTTATGCATGCATAAGGTCCTTAACAATTCAGAATCCAACTTGGATTTTACATATCTAGTGAACTTTAATTGGTGGTTTGGGTATGGATTTTGATCCCCAATTATGTATTATTGTGTTATAATATCAACGAGTATGGTGGAGGTAATTAAGGAATTGAAGATGAAATTGACAACACGGTAGTTGTTGAAGCTTACCTGCTCGGAAATGGTTACCTATGTAGCAACACCTTGAACACATCCCAAGTCCATTAGAAGAACAATATAACCAACAAATATCTTACGTGAGAGAAATGATCAAATAAAACCCCCTACAAATACTCATAAATTGTAACAATATTAAAAAAAAAATATCCAATGATGCTAGAATTATAGTTGCAGAACTTCATAGTAAAGATGGTATGTTCATGTACTAATGTTTAATTGTGAGGCAATGTAAAATACAAATTAAAATTTCCATCACTTTGTTTAGAATAATCCTCAATAGACATGAATAATATTTTGCTCACTAAAAGAATTAATAATCTGCACTACAAAATGCTTTATCCAGCCAATTAACATAGACCTATCATATCTTGAATTGTATCAATTAACATAGACCTATCATAAAATAAAATGTGTACTGATATTTTTCTTTTTGCCATCCTTTTCATTGTCAATTAGGTCCCTTATGGGGAAATAAGTTTCTTGTTTACAAACCTCAAGAAGATCAGAACATGTATATTCCTCGCATAAACTTGCAATGTGGTCAAGGTTTATGTTCTTTTCGACCAGTTTCATTATCAGTATAACCATCCTTATCGTGTATTTTGACAACAACCTTTGTCTCATTCAATTTATCCACTTGATACGTGCCTTGTAAAGAAAATTTATGTGTACGATCAATATACATTCAAAAATACCAAATGCTACTTACTAAATTTAAAATAAAAATAATACCATATATGAAATATTAGAACCAAAAGTTTAATAATAATTGAGAAAAAGGTGTAGATAAGATTGAAACGAAGCTTTAAACATGACTAATCTACATATAGTGAAGGAAATAAAGTGAACCTTTGAAATACCATCGCCCTTCCAAATCTGCAGTTCTAACGGATTCAGCTCGCTGGAAGTTCCAATAGGTTCGATGGTGCTATTGGTATTTTCCTGAGTTTCTGCAGCATAAATCAATCAACATTTAACAAAGACTAGTGTTATGAAATGAAGGAAAGGTAAATTTCTATCTTCCACCCCAATAAAAATATTTAAAAAGTAATAATTACCGGAACTTTAGCTCCTCGAGCCCCCAAGATATTGTAAATCTCTGCCATAATACTTGGCATCAACAACGGCCTATTACCAAGAAACTTTTTATCATAAAAGTACGACATATAAAAATAAATATGTATTCCATGATTTTAAAAAGGGTTACTGTTTAGAGTAATTACGGCTCTAAACAGTTACTGTCATAAACATGAAAAGCGGAAAATGTTACTACTTCTAACTACTTGATTTATAAAATAAATTCAAAAACTATAGGGTTATATCCAATAGCTGAATGAGGTAGTCAGATTGATGTAAGTAGAAGAAGTTTGCAAGATCGAGAAAATGTATTTTCTTAATTAGAGAAACATTAAATGTAAAATATAACATGTATTCAGGACTTCAGAAAAGTAGGAACAAAACTGTGGTTTTGAATTAGAAATCTACTTAGCGGATGTACTACTGATTAACTACCCTGCTAAGTAGAGAAGCTTATCATTAAGCAAAGAAAAGTGTGCTCTGAAGATTTGAATAAGATATCTATCTCATTAGTCTTACAACAAATTCTTGATGATGATGAAGAATCAATATCTCTAGATATGTAAATACATTTATGATTTTCCCCTAAATGGTTCCTGCTTGTATGATCTCAAGGAAGAAATCATCACTATCACACCCTACCAGAATGCTAAGCCATGCATGAATCTAGAAAATTAACCTCAAGATTGAGGAGAAGTAATAGAGATGTGGTAATTGAAATTATACATGTACAAAAAATTCCTATAGAATTCGACATCCTTTTCCATGTTCAGTTCAATAACTTTTTTTTTCAACTTTTGTAACTTTTGTTCGTCCTCCTGATTTCTACAACTACCCATAAATTGAAGATTGGGTCTAGGTGAATTTGGATCTAGCTTTTCTATAGCAACCGAAAATGCCTTTGAAGGGTATGAGCCTGCCATATATAGAGAAATCACAAATTAGTAACCATAAAAGTAAGATGAACAAATGTTGATGAGCCAACTCAAACTTGTAAATAGACCAATGTATTAAAATCCACCTATTCATGACAAAAATCAAAACTAGTGTCTTCTAAGACACAATTAATTAACTCCATGTAAGTTGATCAACAATATGCTTGCTGACATGAGAAAATGGGTCATATTCTACAAGATCAAACATGAGATTCAAGACAACAATATGTCAAATTTTCTAAAATCGTTTTACTAATACTATTTCCTTTTCGCATTCTTTTAGTTAATTTTTGTAATATCTTTGGTTATAGGTGAAGTGCTTCTGTTGGCCAATCAAAAAAAAAGAGGTGAGTTCAGACAAACTTTGTTTTATTCATCAGCACACCAAGACCTCAGAATACGATTAGTATAATAATTAAATAATTTCCTCATGAGACAATATAAACAACATTGTTAAAGGGAAAAATCCAACTAATTATAGTGCACCAGTATCTAATTGTTGCTATTCTTTATTTAGCAAAATCACAGGAATAATTACAAACTAACAGTTTTGCACATTTGAGACTTGGCTACCTAACCGTCTTGCTCTACATAATTCTGAAAAAATATTCAGGAGATAAATTTTGTATTGCTCCAAATGAGTTGAATCTACCTAGTACCATGACTCCCGACACAACCTAAAACGCTATATTCATGGGAAGTCATTGAAGCAACCATATGGCAACTGATTATCCATCAAACATTTCTATACTACTTGCAAATTCAATATAAAGTTATAAAGCATCAAAAAAGATAAAAGTTTTACTGCCAAACCCACTTATAGGCAAACCAAAAGCCATTCATTTGCTTAAAATATCAAATTTAAAGCTCAAAGTATTACCTTCCTGCAACCGTGGTGTCGAATGTAAACGTAATAAGGAACCTCCCTGGATTCTCCTCATCGGGCTCAACTCTAAGAGTCTCTTTCTTAAGATTAACATCATTCTAAATCATCTTCTAATATTATCTTTTTAATTGCCCTAAAAAATCCAATCAATTTCAAAGTAGAATCAAAACAGAAACCGATGAAAATATAGATTATCATGGATCTAATTACAAACAAATCAACAATTAAAAGATCACCTCTACAGGATAACTTGATGCCTCTTTGTCTTTACTGCCATTCGTGGATCGTAATCCTTGAATCACAATAAAAAACTCAATTTTTTTAAAAAAATAATGGTTGCAGTTACAAATAATAAGGAGGATGAAGGCAGAAATACAACTTGATGCTTCTTCGTCTCTACCACCATCTGAGAATCGTGGTAACATGCCTACAAAAGTATTAAAACACATATTCAGTTTAAAATAATAAGGACAACTTAAACAGAGATAATGACTAAAGATGTGAAATCATTAGGAATTCTGAGGAAAAGATTAACTCAACTTCGATTAAATTTGGAAGAGTGTAAAAGGATTTGCGAAAAGAAAATGGAATGGTTCTGCGACGAGAATGGAAGAGGAAGACTAAAAAGAATTAGTTAAGTTGTTAGGGTTATGAGTTTATGGTTAATCTGAGTCGTTGAATGTGAGGACTTAAAGCCTCCACCGTCCATCAAAAGTGGAAGAGGGAAGACCTAAAAGAATAGGTAGTGTTAATCTGTTTTCTGGGATTGTTAGGCTTATATGTTTATTGTTAATCCGAGTCGTTGAATGTCAGGACTCAAAGCCTCCACCGTCTATCAGAAGTGAACGTTACATACTGTAGGTTAGCATAACCCGGTACACTGAAATACTTGGTGTAATGGTGGTGTAACCCGATCAACCATTCATGTGAGGGGTTTTTATGACCCCAAAACATTTAAACTAATCTTGCTACGTGTCCCTCTCAGAATCACCAATATCCAAAATCTTTCTCTCGATCAATAGGGATTGTGACTTTCATTACCATTCAACTAGGAAACGAATACACTTTTGTGGTTTAAGGGAAAGATGCCAGCCTTTATTTTTTTTTTCATCAAAAGAAGAACAAAAGGAGAAGGGAGTTTCAAATCCCGGCAAATACTTATTCGGTGATGTCATAAGTTTCGTCATATGGTCGTCCCCTCTGAACCCAGCCACGTATTCTACCACGTAATAAAGAAAAATGTTATGCACACACACAAAAAAAATGTTTTGTAATAATGACAAATATAAATGCAAAACGTGAAGTGAGATATTTTGATGATTTTGATTTGAGGTAATAATCTGTGGGGAAAATTAACAAGTTCGTTTGATTGGGTATCTGAGTACAAAGCAGCATATGGAGTACCCCATCATCATCATTCGATTCATTCCTACTAAGATAATTCTTCATTATTTGCATTTTAAAGGCCAATTTACACAGCGCATCTCTCAACAACCAAAATCTCACGATTAGATTACTCTAGTGCCAATTTAGGAGTAATTTAATTAAGAAAGAGATTAACACTTAATTATTGCGGGTTCTTAACTTCTCTCTTTGTTCCCAGCTAGACAGCGCGTATAACTCGATAAAAAGGAAACTTTCTCGCTCGCACTCTCGCGCATCCTGTGACCGAGTCTCTGCAAAAATAACTCCAGACTTGCAGTTTGTTTCTGTGATTTTTTTTTAATCTTCGTCCTCCATTTCTCGAAACCATAAGAACCCAGATTTGAAACAAGAAACCTCCTCATTCTTCCACCTTCTCTATTATCTCTATATATCTCTCCCTACCTGTCACTCTCCCTCGCTAAAAACTATTTCCACCCACACTCTCTATCTCCTATTTCCAGCAATTCTCACTAGAAACTGATCTGTTCATAAGAATTTCGTTCAAGTTGGAATCATTGTTAGTGATGGCGGTTTCTAGTAATAAACATTTACTAAGACAGTTATTAGATGAAGATCAAGAACCATTTATATTGAAGAACTACATTGATGAGAAACGGTATTTACTTAAAAGATCATCATCAATAGTACCAGCAACCAAAGCACACTTACAGGTTAAAAGAAGAAAACCCATTTCAGAAATGAGAAGAAAAAATTCTTGTTTCTTCTCTTTTCATGATTCTCCTGATGTTAAAATGTCTCCTCTGTTTTCACCCATTAAAAGCAGCCCATATAGGAGCCCCAACATCAACAATAATACCAATAACAATAATAAAACCCTTTTCGTTCATATTCCTTCTAGAACTGCTGCTTTATTGCTTGATGCTGCTTTAAGGATTCAAAAACAATCTGTGGCAAAAAAACCCAAAAATACTGGGTTTGGGTTCTTTGGTACGATGTTGGAGAGAATAACAAATCGAAAAAGGAAGAATCTTACTTTGGATAATGATCAGATTAAAGTTTCTGTCAAGGATATTTTGAGATGGGATTCTAATAATGGCCGTAAGAGAATCACAGAGGAGATGATGAGAGTTACAAAAGCAGAGGACTCGGATGATGAAATTAGGGCTTCCGACATGGGTTTTTCATGTTCTTGTAATAACAGTACAGTCAGCAGTGCTTGGTCTGAAAGTAACGAAGAAAAATCATTAGATTTAGAAACTTCTAGCAGTAGGTCTGATGAAGATTCTGATGACTTGGAAGAAGAAGATGAAAAAGAACAATTTAGTCCTGTATCTGTCTTGGAACCTCAATTTGAAGAAGATGACGATGAAGATGAGCTAGAAAACGAGGAGGAAGAAAATGATGGGTCTGGAGTGGAAAGTAGCTTTGCCAATGTTCAAAGTAAGTAGTATACATATATCATTGAAATAAATGTTAGTGGTTTATTGTATGGTCAGTTTTCTCAGTGATTTACAAATTACAAGTATCTACGGAAACCAAAATCGCATTTTTTTTGAAGTGTAACTTGAGAAACTTTCTTGTTTGAGTTTTAGGTTGATAATGCATGACTACTCATGAATCAATCACTTTTCCCTCGCTTATTCGCCATGAAAATGACATGTTTATTCCTATATCAATGATCATGATGGATTATGACACCAAAAGGTTATAGTGAACAGAAAAATATGTGAACACATAGTATCACTTTATAATTTCAGAGTCTGGACATGAGCAAAAACAGTAGGGGTTATGAGTCGAAGTCTAGCTTGGTCCCCACTCTACGCTGCAACTTTCCTAAACCATGTGGAAGAGGATGACTATCATCGACAACTCAGTCTGAAATTCGGCATATTCTTGGGTCAATTTGTTATAGATGAGGTATAGGAAGGATGGTTTTAGGTGTGTCCCTTAAATGCAGTATAGCAAAATGAGTTTGGTTCTGTTCTCACTTCTCTGGTTCAGAAACATGTTCATGAATTATGTAGTTGTTTTCATCATTACAGTTACAGATATGTTAACACCATCTGACTACATTTTATCGCCATAACCTTGAAAATTATTGCTGGAACATATTCCATCAAACTTTATAAATTTGGTTTTATTAATTCGTTGGGTAAATTGACAGGATCAAGACAACAATTACTACACAAACTTCGCCGATTTGAGCGACTGGCAGAATTAGATCCTGTCGAACTTGAAAAGAGAATCCCAGAGGAAGAGGATGGTGAGGAAGAACTATATGGCTCTGAGGATGATGAAAGTGAAGATGAAATTAAATCAGGTAACTACATAGGAGATTCATTTGTAAGACAACTTCTGGTTGAAACAAGCTTATGTACAATCATCGAGGGACATATTCCTCCAGACATGAAAAGACTAGTTTTAGATCTAATGACTGAAGTAGAAGATGGAGAAGAATGTGTGATGTCACCATCGGTGTCATCCGACGACCGGGAGATGATAATGATGAACAAGCTAAGAAAAAGATTAGATTCTTGGAAAGAAGTTGAATCAAACACAATTGACGTGATGGTTGATATGGACTTCAGAAGTGAGGGTGACAAATGGCATAAAAATCAAGAACAAGTGAAAGAAACAGCTATTGCAATCGAGTTCGACATCTTTAGTTACTTGGTGAAGGAGCTCTCAGAAGAACTTATTCATTCTGGTCATCAGAATTCTCTATAGGGAGATGCGATGGAATGCATACTAGTTAGTAGGTAGTATTAGTTAATTACTGATTGATCGGCCCATAGGTTGATCTCAGTCTTTAAAAATCTAAATCTGCTTAATTTTTTATTTTACTGGAGGAAAAGTAGTAGTAGTCTAACACATGTACTGAGTTGGGGGTGGGGTGATTCAGTTAACCAAGCTAGCAGATCAGAAAACAAATATATGAGCAAACAGATAGTTTGTTTAGTAGTGAAATCTGCAGAGCATTATCCATGTATGTATTGGCTTTGATAATGTTGCATGTATATGTACTTCTAGACTACTATGTCAAATACATCGGTGCCGGTTCTTCTTTTCTCAAATACAGGATTTGCAGAGCATTATCCTGTTAGCATTTCTCTTATTTCTGCTGATTTATCTTAGTTTGAATCCTTGCTATTTGTTTCTCTTCGTGGCTCTGTGGCACTAAAAAGATATAGCATCATTTTTAGCAAGTTATATAGGGCGTGAAGTAACGTGTTTTAACTCTTCTCATATGAGAACCTGTGAGTCTGGACTGGACTCTGCAGTCCCTGGACGTTTTATAAAACAAGAAATGAATGATCTTCTTGGAGCGGAGTTACACTCAGATCTCGGTGCAGGAAACAAAACAAATCAACGACCTTGGTAGTAAAAGTGAAGTTAGGATAAGAAATACTGAGATTTAGACGAGAGAGAGAAAGCAGTATATTTGCTAGCATCTCCATTAAATGAAGGCATTGCGATGAGTGAGAGAGGGAGATGTACAGTGGAGTTTGGGAGTGGTGGGGACGACGGATTCTCCATTTAAGTGGAGATGTTGGCTAGTCAAGTGACATCTGGTCCTTTGAGTCATCACCATGTGTAATACTTATTGACTACTGTAGTATCCAATCTAATTTTATGTGCCGACTGCCGACTAAATTCATTTTCTTATTTCCGGTCGCATTCTCACCAACTCGTACCAGAGTGTCTCACCAATTGGTTTCTTTTAATCCTCCCTGTAATACAGATAAATGCACATTTCAAAATGAGTATTCAATTTTTATTAGTGAATTGATACTCAGCACCAAATGGGTTTTCCACGAATTAGACAGGTGCTTTGATAAGAGATCGGGAATTCCGGATAGAGGACAAGCCGAGGGTATAGCATTTTTGGTGGCTGTTCAGTGGTGTAGGGAGGGAGATAAAAAAGTTAATCCACCCTTAGGTGTTGATGCGAAGACTTCTAACACTCTAGGATTTATAGGAATATACTTCTTACAATATATGGTTCCAATTAATTATTTTTTTCTAAAAACAACGCCTCTGTCCACCTCTAGTAGCTTCCAGGGAGCTTTACCCTATTACTGTAGTATCGGTCAAGGGTCATAGAATGAAGCCATATCTAACAACAAATCACAAACCTAGATTGGTTGAGGGGTTATTGAGGACGTTAGAGTCAGACGTTCACTTAAGAATTATTAATGGATATATATATAGAGAGAGTTTTGTTAAAAGACCCTTTTATCTTGAGAAGTGGAATCATCTGCCTGATTTTATAACCGATATATTCTACCTAAACAATGTCCAAATTTGTTTTATAGCCAAATAAATTGTTTTATTTCCAGTATCCCAATCTCAAAAGGAAAATTCCAGGCTCCTGAAGACAATGATGGTGAGAACGATGAATTCACTGCTAAAGAGAATTAATGATGTAACTCTGGCTGTCAGTTAACTATTGAATGTGATGAATGCAAGCAAACCAACAACAACTTTTTCTAATATAGTGCAAGGTGATGATGGTGTGGTCATTAAGGATATTGTGCAGAGTTCCAAAAATAAGGCCAAGAATTCTAGGAATGATGCTTCAAAGACTCCTGTTGTTGTGAAACATCCACCAGTGACAAAGAAACATGCAAGTAAATCTACTGCAAAATGTGTAAATGAGAAGGGAAGCTCAGCTTCTTCCTAAACTCCTAACTTACTATGAGAATGATCTATTGGAATGTCAGAGGCTTGAGAAGGTTTCAAGCCAAAGACAAACTTAGATCCTTAGTTAGACAAAATGATCATTCCTTAGTTTACTTTAGATTTTAGTAATAAGCTACAATTACCTAGAATAAGCCATATGATAATTTATAACTCAAATGACTCAAGGAAAGGTAACATCTTGTTGTTTTGTAATAATTCTCTAGTCACTTCTGTTGCTATTTCCATTATAAGACAATGCATGACTGTTGATCTACGAGGAATTTTAGTGACTGGTGTGCATGCTGAGATACTAACTTTAAATATGAGAGAACTATGGAGTGAGTTGGAAGTAATAAAGTGTTTGGATCAACCATGGTTAGTCATTGGTAATTTCAATGTCGTTAATTTTGTGGATGAAAAAGAAGGTGAAAGGAGTCCTTTAAGGATATCAATAAGGGAATTCAATGAAGCTTTGAATGTCTGTGTTTCGATGGAGAGTCCTAAAAGTGGTGCATATGTTCTTGGTCAAATGGTAGAGCTGGAAAAAGAAAGGATATTGTGTAATTTGGACAGGGCAGTGTTTAACATGAAATAGTTAAACACTTAAGCTGGTTGGAGTAATGAAGTTGGTGATAGAGGTATTTCATACCACAACCCTCTGGTTGGTTGTGAATTCTTAAACCCTGGGCCTCCAAATGCTCTTGATAGACACATTTTCATGTCTTATTTGATCTCATATTGATATTGTTAATACTTAGTTTTTGTACTATATTTTCTATGTTTTTAGGTGTTTTTGTGGAATTGACTATTGCAGAAATTGTGGCTTAAAAAATGTTAAAAGCACCCATTATTCTGGTTAAAAGCACCCGTACTTATAATAATGGCACCACCTTCTTTTCAATTTCAAATTCGAATTTTGGCGGGAATTTTTCTCTCTCGATCTGTGAAGATTTTGAACGTGATTTGAAGAGAATTTCAAGGGGTTAAGACACGAAATTTCTTGCCTTAATATGAGGGATTTGTACACAAGTTCTAACTTGAAAATCAAACAAGATCCACGTTAAATATTCGTTTCTCAAAAATAGAAAAACTATATCGGGAAACTTGGGATCTCACCTGATTCTGTTTCCATTTTGTTCGAAATTTTGTGAGATAAAAAAAGGCAACATAACCTGTTGAATAAAGCAAGAACAAGTAGTAAAATCAAAGAGTTTGATCGTGATTTAACGTTCGAGATAAAGAAAATTCCTGAGAATTATTATCATTAAAAGAGAAGATATTCGAGAGATTTGGAGTGATATGGGTGTTGCAGTATAAATGAAGGAGAGTTAGAGAGCATAGAAAAAAAGAAATAAGTTTTAAGTTTTTTTACAACTCACAGCGAGAGAGAAGAAGAAGAAGAAGAAACTGTCGCTGGAAACCATGGTCTTTTCCTTCCCATCCAACTTCTACAGCGACAGTTTTTCTCAACTATTACAATAACAGTTCGTATTTTACTGCATCAGAAGACAATGCTTTATTCAATTTCTCTAGAGATCTGTTTAATTCGACAGAAAAAAAAGAAAATTATACAAAATTCTAAATTAATAAATTTAATATTTAATCAATTTTCTTTTCTTTTTGTTTTTATGAGTAACTAAACACCTCGTCTAGGATTTAAGAGGAAATCCTACTACGTTTGCTAATATGTTATAATCATTTGTATATAACAATTCTTTTAGTCCTATTTTCTTGATTAATCACGATAATAATCTCTTCATGTGTCCTAATTTTTAATTTAATGAGTTACACATTCTTTTAGAGACTAGCATTTTATAGCGAAGAAAATTATTAGCATTTTGAGAAAAATCAAATTTCATATTTTCCGAGACGCATATAAATGTCCTAAGTCGTCTTGAGTAATTTAATAGAGAGTGTTGTAGAACGATTGCAGCATCTAGTTTGCATAGAAATGATGAAATCTTGAGTCCTAGGTTTTACTTAATTTGAGTACAAAAATCATTTTTAGTATTTTATATATTTTTAGAATTAGAAAAAGAAAAGAATCACCATCTCCATCTTTATTTAATTTAACACTTTAGTCGTTTGAAGTTAGAAATTGTAATTGAAAATCTATATGAAACGAACCGTATTTATATATTATCTCAACGACAGTCGTACACTTATGACATTTAAATAAAATCCCATCATCTCCAACAGATTTTTAAAAAATATGGATAAATCATGATGGTTTCTTGCAAGTTGTGTTTGAGTTTTGGAAGTTGGAGGTAAATGGTAATCAAGTTCACAGTTTTTTACATAAATTGAAGAGGTTAAAGCAAATCCTGAAGTGATGGAATTGGAATTTTTTGGAGATGTAAAGCTTAAAATTCAACAAGCTAAAGAGAGAGTGATAGAAACCGTGGTATTGTCTGATCAATGATCCAGAAAATGTTAGTCTGTTAAATGAGGTTGTTACAGCAATAAAGAAGCATGTTGTTATGATACACAATTATCATACTCTCATGAGTCAAAAGTCAATAACACAATGGTTCAAACATGGATCTGCTAATACAAGCTTCTTTCATACAAACTTAAAAAACAGAGAAGCTCAAAGCACGATTGGAGAATTGAAAATGAAAATGGCATTACGGTTACTGACCAAAAGGAGATTGGCGATATTCTTATTAAGCGATTCAGCACTGAGTTTGAACACCAAGATGTAGTTTTTGACGATGGAATTTTTGATTCTATTCCTGCAAGCATTTCACATGAGGAAAGTGAAATAAATGATGGGGTACCAGATGCATTGGAAATAAAGAAGGAAGTTTTTTATTTGAATCAGGATGCAGATCCAACATCAGATGGTTTTTCTAGAAATTTATACAGGGCTACATGGCATATAGTGGGACAAGACTTAATAGATGTTGTGAGATTATGGTGAAGTAATAAGTTCGTTCCTAAAGGTATAAATTCTAATTTCTTAGTTCTCTTACAAAAAAACCAAAGGTGCAAAGAAAGCATCCCAGTTCAGATCAATTGGTTTTAGTAATTTTTTCTTCAATTTTTTTTATAAAAATCATTACATCCAGATTTAATTCACAACAAATTGCATTCATAAAGGGTATATGTATACGTAAGAACATACTTCTTGTTTCTGAACTAGTAAATGAGATGGTTGTAAAGAGAGCAGGAAATGTTGGACCCAAACTTAACATTAGACAAGCATATGATACAATAAACTGGGAATTTATTCTCGAAGTTTTAAGGAGATTTGGTTTCTCTAACTCTTTTTGTGGATGGTTGCTGAAATTTTTAACACTGCTAAGATATCTATAATGCTTACTGGAGGTCCTGTAGGGTTTTTCTATGTTGGTAGAGATTCATTATCTCCGGTGCTTTTTGTCGTTAAAAAGATGTGCTTAGTAGAAACTTGGAAAAAGATGTAAATGAGTATAGTAATTTAAAAAATAAAATAAAACTTAACATTGGTCTAGATACCTCTATAGCTGACTTGGTCAAACAATTCAAATGTGGCTTCCAATCCCAAGATTCTTTAAACTTGTGCATTTCTGATTATCTAATGAATGAACATTTTTTTAATATTAAAAAAATGAATGCACCTTGATGTGTTCATAAATACTTTTTAGGTTGTCATGGTCTTAAAATGGCCTTGTTAAGAGCAACCACAGTCATGAGAGTATAACAAACGATCAAAGAGTAAAATTTTTATTTTTTGGTCCGTTTTAAACGCAACAGGTGTAGCCGATGGGGTTGCACAGGAACGGACCGGAACAGAAGGACAAAACCGGAACCGGACCCTGAAGAGCTCAGGATGGGTACAGGTACACGGGTAAAGAACCGACCATAGGGAGGTACATGTACTCGGTTCTACCTAGGAACCGACCGCAATCGAACCGAGTGTACCGAATTGTTTTAGCCGTTGATTAGATTTTTGAGTTTTAATCCCAGCCGTCTTTGTTAGGTAACTTAGTTTACTCGATCGAGTTGAGGACATTTCACATTTCTTCTGTTATTCATCGAGTTGAAGACCACCATCCGTAGATACTCGATTGAGTTGAAGACCACCATCAGTAGATACTCGATCGATTCAGTACCACATTCTTCTTCTTCTTTTCCTTTTTCTTCTTCTTCCTCCCTAAACTTCTTCTCCCACCATCAGTAGATTCAGTACTACCAATTTATCAGTAGATTCAGTACCACCATCAACACAGGTAACATGTCATTCTTACCTAAATCTTGTTGTTGTATCGTATTTAGAGAAAACCCTTGTTGTGTATATGTTGATTCATGATAATCTGTTAAAAAGCTTGGGTTTAAATAAAAAAATTTTCTAGCCGTCGATTACCCACATATCGTGAATGGAGATTCAGAATCTGATTATTATTTGATCAATTTGTTAAACATTTACTGAATTGTTGTTGCTTTTGTTTTGCTGAAAGAAGCTAGAGAGATTTGGTTGTTACTGTGGGTTTTGACTGTTATTCGATACTAGGGTTTGTTGTCGATCATATTATTCAAATGATAAAATTAGATTATTGAAACCTACTAATCAATTCAAATACTTGAGGAATCTGGTGTCAATTCTGAGTTTGCATTACTTTTTTTTTCTTGTGGATATTGTGCATCTTGTGGCAATTGTGCCATTGGCGATAGTGCACACTATGGGAAACCTTTGCAATGGATTTACATACTGAAGCCTCGTTCGACTGGTAAATATATCTGATGTTATTTTAGTCTTATGAGAAAAAATCATATATCCCATGTTGTTCTGTTCATGGATATTTCTTCATAAAGTACATTATAAGTTACTAATACTCAAGCTTAGCAAAATGGCCTATGTATATTCTGATTTGTGATGACAGGGTTGGGTTTTGGAGTGCAATGGTTCTTGTAAGTTTATTAGTATATTTATATGGTATCGTTTCTTTATCATGTATGGTTTTTTATTAAATTTTAAAGTATGATTCAAGGCTTGGTCTGGCAAGTATTCTAAATCCTTCAGTTTACTTTTCCTTTAGTTTTCAAAACCAGCTTGCTGGTATGGGTGAATTTGTTTCGTATAAACTTGTGCTGAATAGTCCAGTAGACTAAAGCCGCTAAAATGCTATTGATGCTTTCAGACACTCTTCCAACGCATAACAAAGAAGTTCAAGTCTTCAACTGCGGCAGGGACTAATAATGTACACCTGCCAAGAAGCATATAGGGAGGCCAAAAGGATCCAAGAATAAGCCTAAGCAAGTTCCAGCTGCAGCTGCAGCACCATAGTTACCAAGTATGTCAATTCTTTATTAGTTTATGTATTAGGGTTTTTTGTGTGGTAGCAGTAGTTGTAGTTCACTCATTCTTCGAAGTGGTTGTTGCTGCTATTTTGATACTGTGCATTCAAGGTTTGTCATTGTACATACTTGCTTTACTACTTAACTGATTAGATTTAAGATTTT
Organism: Papaver californicum; assembly: GCA_023531435.1. NCBI lineage: Eukaryota > Viridiplantae > Streptophyta > Magnoliopsida > Ranunculales > Papaveraceae > Papaver > Papaver californicum. The sequence goes on from JAJJMC010002939.1 coordinate 125,984, forward strand.
TTTTTTGGTTCTTCCTCTTGGGTTGTTGTTCTGCTCATAATGAATTTTATTGTTAGTTATGTTTGTTGTATAGTAAATTGCATACATTTTTAGCTTACTTGGATGAGTGTTTCATGAATGTAAGTTGAGTATTCACTGTTAGAACCCTGAGTTGCACTATCATGATTTTTGCTTTGTTAATGACTCTACTGTCTAGATGCTATTGCTTTGCCGCGACGAGAAAAAGCGCGCCAAAATGTAAGGAAAATGTGAATTTGACCATGTCAAGGGATGATGCCCCTTTTTTATATCAATTCTTCGGGATATTATCCGGTGAATGAATGATTGCAAGTCGAAACTAGAAAGTTTATGAGTGATATATTAGTACTTTCTACATTGTGTTGTTGCTTCATATGAAAGCTGGTACTGTATCTAACTGCACAATATATTTGAAGTTATTGCTGTCATCATATTTTTCAGGTAAATGTTACATAACAATGAGATCTATTCTGCGAACTTAGTTTTTTGTATGAGCTCAAAAAACTAGTACATAACGGCTTAAATGGTAGTTTAGAACTTCTGGACAAGTTAATTTTTACACAATTTGAATTCAGATCTTTACAATAAAAAAAAAAAAAGGAGGTACAGGACTGGAACCGATCGGAACCGTACCGAGAAGACGGGTACGGTTCCAGAACCAAACCGAGAAGACGGGTATGGTTCCAGAACCGAACCGAGAGTATAGGGTACATGATACAGGTACACGTACACGGGTAGAGAACCGACCATAGAGAGGTACAGGTACACGGTTCTGCCAATAACCCAGCCGAACCGACCTTTGTGCACCCCTAGGTGCAGGAGTAAATTTGATCGGGCAGTTGTTTAAGGTAGCGCCTGGAGTTGGGCGCACGGCTAGGTAAACGTCTGTTAAAACGGGCGTACACCTATGAATACGTTTGGGTGGGGAGGACATTTGGTGAACGCTCGATGGGAGGCGTAACCCAAAAGAACGTCTGATGATAGACGCACTGATAAGTGCATAATTTATATATTTTAAGTATCATTTTCCTATACTTATTTGCTATATTTTATGTGAATTACTGTGTATTATTATTACTTTTGTAGTTTATGTTTTTTGTTAGGTTACATCTCTGAAAGAAGTGAAATTGAGCTCTACAAGGAAGAATTGCTAAATACCCAGTGGAACTCAGTCAAAATTCAGGATTTCTTGTCACCATCTTGTAGAGAATTGAAATACGAAGCCAACGTAAAAAGAATGAGGTCATTCCAAGTTCGTATGAAGAAGTTATGAGCAAAACCGTGAAACCAACTTGGATTTGGTATCTGTTGGGCCTTATTGGGCCTGCGCGGGAAGAGAAATAAGGGAAGCGTTTTGGGCTCGCCTTTGACGTGAAAATTAGGGTTCTTGTTAGTTTTTGAGGAGATTAAGTCTCATAACTGGATAAAGAATCAAAAGGAAGTGGAAAAGTTTAATGAGACTATGTTTCCTAGTTGGATAAGGATCAAGAGGAGGTTACCAAAGCCTATATAAAGGGGAGCCTAGATACAATTTTGAAGACAACTTCTGACAGATAGAAATTATTATTTTCTTAATCAATTTTTAATGACTTTTAAGAAAGTAATGTCTAGCTAAACCCCAACCACTGGGACAATGGAGGAAGCCATATTTCATGAATGAATGTAACTATTTTTGATTCTTAATGACTTTTGCATTGATTTATGATTTTTCTTAATTAGTTGTGATTTTGTTTGATGGTGTATGCTGGGACTTAAGAGCTTTTGATGCGCCATGCTTGTGATTTACAATTAATGTTTTAGAAATCTACTTTTGGCAAAGAAACATAGTCAATAAAAGAGCTATAACTGTTAAAGAATCATTGTGGAAATCATTCAAAAGTGATTTTGGTGGAATTCTTAGTCTCAGTCCTTCCCATAATTTGAAATCAATTTTATTTTAATCTATTTTATTTTTAGTTATTAAAAATTAGGTTTAAAAATCGATTCTTTACAAGTCTGAGTATCGAACCTTTTACTACTATTTTAAAATTACATCAAATTTTGGCGCCGCCGATGCGGACTTGTCTTTAGGTTTAGAGTTTTAAATTTATTTTTAGGTTTTTATTTTTGTCTTTAGTATTATTTTTACTTTGTTCAATTTTATGTTTCTTTGGGTATTTCTCTTTTTGCTACAGGTTTTGGATTTTGGATTGAAAGGAAATTGAGCTAAAGACTTTGGTGATTAAAGACTTGGAGTTAAATTTAAAGCTTAAAGAACGGAAAAGAAGACAAATAATTTTATTTGTAATTATAATTTATTTGTTTAGAAAATTGTATTAGGAAATTTTTATTATTTCTGTAATTTTTCTTTTATTTTTGGACACTTTTGGACTTTATTTTGGGACTTTGGACATTATTATTATTTTTAAATCCTACGGAAGGGTAATTTAAATATAAACTGCAACAGGGAAGGACGACAATTACTATATTGTCTCGTCCCCTCGGGTTCATACACTAACATAGGAGTCGATGGCCCGAGTCGACTTCAACGGTTCATCGCCCGTCTGGTACGGGAGGTAAGACTCGATCAACCCACGAATCCCCTGCAAGTGGGTTTATTGTATTCATTCGTATGCATATATGTTGAGGAACTGAATACGGAATCATTTTTCTAATAAAGGGCAAGAACTGGCCATACAAGATAAAGACTCGAATTTCATCATCGTTTCCTTCTTGCCCGCTTTAGGAACAAGTTACCAAACACAAACCTAAACCTTAAAATTTTGACTAGGATAGGGTAACAAGCTTATAGGAAACTCGTTCAAAAGGACTGTATTGGTTATTTTGTTAGGCTAACTCGATATTATTTTAAGTTGATTAGAGACGCCTTGTAATCCAGGGAAAAGTTTCCAAAGAGATAGGGTTATCAAAGCTCCTCAGAGCTTATCCAGTTTCTGTTCGACTTAATCTAATTCGGATCGTTCTAAGAGGTTTTCTAAAACTGTAACTAGTTTCTTTCGAAGGAATAAAAGATGGTTTAGAAACAATCTAAGTGGAGCCATCATGCTTTTTTTTGCTAGATTCAATAGGTTTGATTTGGTTGAGTCGGCCTTGTTTGTGTACGTTTAGAACCCCCTTCATGTTAGGATTTATTTTCTTAGATTTTTTTTAACTATATTAGGAAGTTTTTAGAAAATGTCGAACTGGTATTATGAGTACAAATACAATGAATATCCGACTGAATTTCAAAATAGATATTATCCATACTATCAACATTGTCTGGATAGTAGTCGGGATCACCACCAACCTTTTGGAGGTTATTACTCATACCAGGGTGATACCAATTACTATTCGTACATACATCCGTCTTATGAACATGAAAGTGAGCAAAATTCGAGTTCTTTATCTTGGAGGGATGCCCTAAAGCAGGTGCAATCTAATACTCACTATGATAACACAAATCTTTCTCTAGAAGAATCACATGAGCAAATTATAATTCTTTGTCTTGGTGGGATGCCCTAAAGCAGATGCAATCTAGTACTCCCTATGATGATTTGAGTTCTTTTTCTTGGAGGGATTCCCTAAAACAGATGCAACCTAGTAGTCCTTATAATGAGCCTATTATGCCTCTAGAAGAATCACACAAGCAGTTGCGATCTAGCACTTATGATCTAGTTTTTTCTCTAGTGAATTCCATCAAGAAGTGCACTGAGGATACAAAAGAATCATAAAAGAGATGACTGAGGGTAGAGATAGGTTCGTATTAAGTGTGAATGAAATTTCTGCAAATAATAATATTGCTCAGAATGATCTTAATTTCCAACATAGTGCTACCCATGATAATTATTCACCTAGTCAAGAGGACGAGGATAGAATTGGTAACACTACTAATTTAGACGAGGTTCAAACATCTTCATATTATTATGATGGTGAGGATAGTGTTGATGAAGAACTTGAAATATACATGTAGAGTGATCAAGAAATTGTCACTCCAATTGTGCTTCATGATGATAATGTTATTTCCGGTTCAGATCCAAATAATTTTAATGATTATTCACCTATTCAAAAGGAAGAGGATTTGACTAGAGATACCACTGTTTTAGACGATGTAGAACTTTCTTATTTTGAAGACGATAATGGTTTAGAGGAACGAGTTTATCCTGGGAATACTGTTTTAGAGTCCAACGATTTAGAAACAATAGTCTTAGATAACAAAGATAGACCCATAGAGATTTTAAACATGAGTGAGGATGCACCACTTGATTATAACTCAGAAGAAACAATTGACTATTTTCAGGAATCTGATGATCTAGAAATTAGAGAAATTGTGACTAGTCTATCTAGAGACACCCAAAATTCTAAGTTAAGGGGTGATTATCATTCTCTCTGTGCTTTACCTTTGACTCTTTTAAAAGTCCCTCACTTGGGCCTGTTGATATCCAGAAAGAAGTATTTCCTGAGCCTGTTGATGTCCAGAAAGAAGCTCAGTTGTTAGAAACCCATCATATGGTCGATGTGGTTTACCAAGGAAATAATACCAAGATTGACTTTGTTTTTCCACCAAAATATTTTCTTCCATATGTGGGAACGTTAGAATTTCAAATGTGTAATTTATTAAGTTTTGAGACTAAGCCTAATTACTTTTGGGAATTAGAATCGACACATTTGTTTAAGAATTACCACCTTCATAGTATTCAATTGTGTGAGTCAAATCGGATTGACTTTGAGGATCCACAATTATTCAGGTTATTATTATTTGCTTCTAAGTTCTTATTTGAGTTATTCCAGACTCTACGACCTGATCTTGTTGATCCTACCTACGAGGAAATCTAGCACATGAAAATATTTTATCTAGACCCTTTTATAGAGCCTGAATCTGAACCATATCTAGAAGTAGTTGTCTTAAACAGAAAACTAGATAAGGGTGTGCTCGGTTTGTTCATTTTCTCGGCCTGCTGTAGTTTCCTTCTACTTTGGATAACATTATTTGTTCCGACTATTGTTATATGATTTTATGAGGTGACTAATTCTTTCTTAGTCTGGCTGAAGACTTTAAACTTAGTACTTCTTGGGAGGTAACCCATGCTCATGCGACACGGTAATATCTTTCCTTAACTCTTTTCCTTCGATTGGTAACAATTTCTCCTTGTTCATGTTAATCATTCATCTTTAGAACATTGAGGACAATATTAGATTTAAGCTTGGGGGTAAGGGAGAAACTTTTAATGAAATATGAAACTCCAAAGTATAGAAACTTGTGAACAATTCAGGATGACACTAACCATTCTAGGTAGATGGAAACTTAGCTCTTTTTCTATGGGAATTGGTGTGCCCAGTTAAATGGTCTATTCATAAAACGACAAAGTTCAGGTGTTAGAAATAACATGATAGTTGTCACCATATCTCGGAGTCTATCTCGACCATATCACTTTCTGTTTTTATTTTTTTTGGAATTTTTGTGTTTCTCTAAGTGATTTGGGGGGCACTAGTATCAAATTGTTACCACCGCCAGGATATAGTAGACTGTTTGAGATTATTTAGATTTTATCCAAAAAAATAAAAAAATAAAAAAAAATCGAGTATTGACACTTTGATAGCAATATGTGTGTGTTCTCCCTGTCTCCGTCGCCTTAGCATACGTGGAACGCAGGATCCATGAGAACTATCATGTAAGATGCTGATAAGGACATGCGCTTGGATTCATTTGATCCAATCATATTGTCAGTACATTTATAATTGTTTATTTTCAATAAATCGATCGCTGAGACCCTTGTATATACCAGTTAAATAGATATTAGTATTAGTATTAAGACAAGTAGGAGTGTATCTCAATCCATTAGGATTCATCCTGGCACTGACCTTCAGACAGATATGGGAAACACCATTCACCTTAGTCAACATGAGCAAACTTCATCATCTCCATATCCATCTTATAAATCTTTCCATGTGATTGAACTTTGATAGATTATGAGTATCGTGGTTGAACGACTATCTAAGTAGAGCTTTGTTTTCTTATATTTGAATTTTAGTATGCTTGAGTAAAAACTCGTGTACAACAATTGGACTCATATAGGGTAATGATTCCCATAGCCGAAGAATTTAGTATGCCAACTAAATAGCTTGTTTAGTGTTTACCCTCAATCGTTCACATGTAACTAGGGTTTGTAATAAAGGTTTTGTGGGTATACCTCTTGTAAACCCTCACGAGACTATAACTCGTACATTAGGGACACCTAGGGGTTTAAAGGCTTGTTGCACATGCTAAGTGTGACCGTGTCCTCAACGAAAGGGAGTTGTTGTAGTTTAGGTTACTTTAGTTTTGTAGTTTGCTCGAGGACTAGCAAAACCTAAGTGTGGGGGAATTTGATAAGTGCATAATTTACATATTTTAAGTATCATTTTCTTATACTTATTTTCTAGATTTTATGTGAATCACATCTCTGAAAGAAGTGAAATTGAGCTCTACAAGGAAAAATTGCTAAATACCCAGTGGAAATCAGTCCAAATTCAGGATTTATTGTCACCATCTTGTAGATAATTGAAATACGAAGCCAACGCGAAAAGAATGAGGTCATTCCGAGTTCGTATGAAGACGTTATGAGCAAAACCGTGAAGCCAACTTGGATTTGGTATCTGTTGGGCCTTATTGGGCCTGCGCGGGAAGAGAAATAAGGGAAGCGTTTTGGGCTCACCTTTGACGTGAAAATTAGGGTTCTTGTTGGTTTTTAAGGAGATTAAGTCTCCTAATTGGATAAGGAACAAAAGGAAGTGGAAAAGTTTAATGAGACTATGTTTCCTAGTTGGATAAGGATCAAGAGGAGGTTACCAAAGCCTATATAAAGTGGAGCCTAGATATAATTTTGAAGACAACTCCTAACAGATAGAAATTATTATTTTCTTAATCAATTTTTAATGGTTTTTAAGAAGTAGATCCTAGTACTGAAGAAATGGTCGATGTTCCCGGGTTGGCGAACTATACCGTTGTTGAAGATGCTCAGGGTCACGCGTCGACCAATATTACATATTCAACCGATACAAAATTCAAGTATTTACATCGTGGTTCCCTCAAATCGGTCATTCAGACCTATGCAGGTATTACTAAACACAACCCTAGGGCAAAATACATTATTGAAAAGGCAGGATGGGACTGTTTACTTACCATGGATGTAGTAGATTCGTTACATGCATTGATTGACTACATTGTTGAGCGTTTTTGGGATACCACGAACACTTTTCACTTCTCCTTTGGTGAAATTGGGTTCACACCGCTTGATTGGGTAATGCTGACAGGATTAAGTAGTGGTATTGGTAGTGCTATTCCGTATGACTCGGCGAAGTACCAATTTGAATATGTCCGGGAACATGTTTTTCCTGAAATTAAATATAGTGAGGTTTGTAAAAGAGAACATATTCCCAACCAGTGGGTTTCAGATACAATTACAGTTGTATTTTTGAGCACATATTTTGAGCCAGGAACGTTGGTTGCGGCTAACGATAATAACATACTTGCTGATAGAGTTGCCAGAGCTTTTTGTATGTATGTTTTAGGTCAATTTTTCTTTTCAAATGAAAAAAACTATATTGATGCTGGATGGTTAGCTGTTTTTGAGGATCTAAATGCAGTTGCCAATTATGACTGGGGTAGTGCTGCATTTGCGAAATTGTATTCCAGACTCACCGCATCTGGCAGGGGACAAAAGTCACTAGCCGGACCCTTCCAAATATTAGAGGTAAATTTCTTAGTCTAATTTTTATTTCTTTTAAATGTTTATTTCTTGCTAATTTATCTATTTCGTTGGTTGTCTTCACATTCTAGTTTTGGGGGTACGAATATTTGGGCATATGTTGACCAAAGAACCCAACGAGTGAAAGTGAAGCAGTGTGGCCTAGAAGTTCTCGGTGGAAGGTACACGAAGGAAGAGTATTGATATTGTTCGTTCAAGGACTTTTCTTAATCAGTTGTCTGTAGATGATGTGACATGGAAACCGTGGGAATCCGCGATCTTAGTCGTAGAAACTGATATTAGACGGAAAGCAATAGAGCTCTCAGAGAAAAGAGTTATATTCACTTGGCTAGGCACCGTGAGTTGATAATTTCTTTTCATAGGATTGTTTTTTATTTTCTTTGAATTTAGGTTGGTGATATTTGTTGATAGTTATTTTCTTTTCACAGAATAACGTGTATCTCGGAGAACGGTGTTGGAGGCAATACCATGAAACATGGGGCGTTCCCAGCAACCCGCCTACTTGTATTAGCAACCTGAACAATGACGAAGCTAACGAGATGAGGGAAAACAAAGTGGTCCCTGCAAGACATTAGTGCGTGTTGTTACGTATGATTTGTATATGGAGTATTGGCGACATGTAACTAACTTGCAGAAATATGCCACCAAAGTCAATTGGGAGGTTGAAACATATGCTTATGCTGGTGACCGTATTAAACACAACATCCAAGAACATGATGAACATGTACCCATTCCGCCTCAACAACAATTGTCATACGTAAGTATACAACAAACCACTGTAATTTTTTGTATATAAAAATGGGTGAGAAAGTGATTTAATTTCTTTCATAACAGGTCGAAGCTTATGGTTTGGTTCAATAATATGCTGATTTTACGCAAGAGTTTCCTACGTTTACGTTAAATAAAATGAAGGAGAGGATGGAGTTTATCATGGAAAAAGATGAAGAAATACGTGGTCAACAAACTCACATCAACAATTTGGAGTTACAGTTGGCCCATGTTCGTCAATAACAACCACCCATTGGGTTTGGAACTTTTTCTCAAACTTTGCCACCACAAATGTGGAATACCATGGGTTAGGGATCATCATCAACAATGCAATCAAGTAACTACACATCCAAATCATCTTTGCCTCCATTTATGCCCCCGCGCTCGGCGTCCGGGAATCAAGATACGGATGGGTAGTAATTCATTTGCATTGAACAGTCAGTTGAACATATATTTTTTATTTGATATATCTTTTGTCAGATTTGAATTGTCATTTCAAAAGACTTTTCTTATATTTGCGTTGTCTTTTACCTGCTTTGTGTTGTCATCTCCATAGATATTTATAATCTTTGCTTTGTCCTTTATATATGTTTTGTATTATCATTTCAAAAAGATATTTAATTTTTTTCCTTTTTCGTTTTTTCTGCTTGGTCTTGTCTTGTCAACCGACACTTCTTATCTTTGATGCGTCTATTCACCCCACTGGCCTCAACTCAGTTAATTTTTAAAATACCAAGCGTGTTTGGTCATATCAAAACTCAAAGACTTATCTTAATATGCCTATAAATTGAACACTCGATTCTCCAAGTATATAAACCAAAACTACAAACATCACCAACCAATGGAATACTATGAGAATAACAATCACATTATGCTTCTTGTTCTTCTATTCCTCCTCCTCCTCATTCTCTTCTTCTTCTTCATCTGGTGATGATGATAACAATAGTTTGTACTCATCAGACGAAGATTTAGTTGCATTGAGCCAAAATAACCAAGCAATCACTGCTGTATTGATCGTTTCAAGTATGAACTAGCCACATACTCGTATCCAAATACCAAGAGAACGTGATGCCAGTGTAAAATTTCTCTGGAAAGATTACTTTTGCAGAAACCTGACGTTTCCACCTAATATATTTCGTAGAAGATTTAGAATGGGGCGAGAATTGTTCAACCGTATATTGGGAGATGTCGTAGATATACATAATTATTTTGTTAAAAAAAAGATGTTTGTGGCGTTCCTGAATTAACCCCTCATCAAAAAGTTACTGTAGCAATACAAATGTTAGCTTATGGATGTGCGGGTGATGCAATAGATGAGTACTTACGGATCGGAGAAACCACTATTTTGGAAGCAACTCGTAGGTTTTGTAAGACGATTGTGCATTTGTATGAGAAAGAATATTTGTGCACACCAACTAAGCGTGATGTTGAACTGCTTCTTAATGAGAACAAGGATAGGGGATTTCCAGGGATGTTGGGTAGTGTAGATTGCATGCATTAAATGGAATAAATCCCGTCGGCGGAATCAGGTGCTTACACTGCGTACAAAGGGAGTGAAAGTGTTATGCTGGAGTCAGTGGTTTCATATGATCTCTGGTTTTGGCATGCATTTTTTGGTATGCCTGGTTCTAATAATGATATTAATGTGATGAGCCGTTCTTACATTTTTAAAAAAGCTTATCAATGGGAAAGCACCCCTTGTGAACTTTGTTGTAAACGGACATCAATATGATATGGGGTATTACCTTGGTGATGGAATATACCCAGAGATTTCTACTATTGTGATGTCTATTAAACATCCAGATTCCCAGAAGAAACAAAAATTTTCATCAATGCAATAGGGTTTCCGAAAAGATGTAGAGCGAGCCTTTGGGGTAATACAAAATCGATTCGACATCGTCAAGCAACCTACAAGAATGTGGAATCCAGATGTACTTGCATATATCATGAAAAATGTTATCATATTACATAATATGATAGTGGAGGATGAGCGTTTACCCGGTAATTGGCCACATGAATATGATCAATGCAGCCACCATGCACCAGTAAATATTTCGAGACAAAATACTTCTGAACTTTCGAGAATGACAGTTGAGCAACGCCGACGTACAGTACACAACAAAGATACTCTTATTCGTTTGTGAAATGATTTGATCGAACACTTATGGTCAAATTTTGGTGAGGAATAAAAATTTCTAAATCCTGAGGATAGGTTTTGTGGGTAAATCTCTTGTAAACCCGCCCGAGACACCACTCGGCCGCTAGGGGCACCTAGGGGTTTAAAGGCGTGCTGCATATGCTGAGTGCAGCCGTGATGCCCGCGAAAGTGAGTTTAGATATACTTTTTAGCTCATGTATTATCAATATATTTTAATAAATGGCTAAAGTGCCCATATTTGATTAGTCCTAATATGTGATTTGATTAGTTAATTGCTTTTGTAAAACAACGTAAAATCATTTAATTGAATCAAAAAGCATATATCGCGTAACATTAAAGGAAATGAAATAGAATAAATCATTATATTACACTTAAACACTTAATCATATAAGTTAAAATCATAGGTACTTTCTTCCAAAATGTGATAGCAATCCTCATGCCTAAACGTCTTGCCATGAATAGTTTCATATTTGTCGAGAGCTATCACCCAATGAAAAAAACAAATCGATTATAAGTTTGTATGTTTGAAAACTATTTTTGATGAACGACTTATTAATTGACATACTTACTCTTGTCGTACTAGATTCGGTGGGATGAGCTTCTTTTAAAACTTTCATTTCCTGTTTCAAAACTTCTAATATTGAAACAACTTCTCAAACCTTATCTTAATGACATCGAACGTCCTACGATTATGGTTTCCGTCTAATCCCACAAAAATCTTAAACATACGCTTCCACTAAGAATCCAATGTCTGATCCATGTTAATATCTTGATTAAAGTCTTGGTTACTTTTGGTAATGTACGCTCTATCGTAGTCGTGCTTTCTGATCGTAACCACGCTCTAACAACGACAACATCATCATATTATTAGTGTATGGAGTTACCATATTTAGTGCTTGAAAGGGTCGGGTGAGAATGAGTTGTAAAATGAGAATGAGAATGAAATTGAAAGGGATAGGTGAGAATGAGAATCACCTTGAAAGGGATAGTTTCCTTTTATAGTGTTTAATTACCAACGACTAGTTTTTCAAAAAAAAAAAAGCCGTTGGGTTAATCAACCATATTTTACAAATTCAAAATTCACAATAACTGTTTCTAGGGTTGGTATGATCGTATTGTAAAACCATAACGACCCTGATAACTTTTCGACCATCGTCATTTATGATTTTCGAAAAGCAATACGACATCTATGTAAAATTGGACAGAGGAGTGGGTATTTTTTGGTAAAGATTCATCGTTATAAATTTAGTGTCGGCATAACCTCTAGAAAGGATCGTCAACCTTCTAAATAAGACAATGACGACGCCAAGATATCTTATTTTCGCAGGAGTTGCGGTTGCACTTAGCACGTGCAACAAGCCTTTAAACCATTAGGTGATCCCAACAGACGAGTTATGTCTCGTGAGGGTTTAAAAAGAGATATACCCACAAAACCTATAATCAAACCTTCAACAGGTCGTATGACGCCTTGGATGACGATCTAAACATCTTCGAAGAACAATCAACACAAAAGGGTTGTATTTTTCCATCACCCTTAAGATATAAATGAGGTTGGTACATGAAATCTGAACCTTTCCATCTTCTCCATTCCTCCAGAGATCTGGCAACAACTTCATCATCGGTTTCATTCCTAATTCTTCTTTCATTCACCTTAGCGGTTAAGGTTGAAAATTGTAGTACTGCCCTACCTATTTTCTGAAATCGACAAAAAAGGCCTGCTCTGTTCCGGTTATTGGGGTTACTGGTTGCATTACAAAAGTTAGCATGGATATGTTTTAACCATTCCATGCTCATTGAACCATTCATCCGACGTTCATGACCCCTTGCTGGATAATATAATACTATGTTTCGACATAGGGATAAATCTTCCTCTATGGTAAAATTCTCTGCATTAATACTAAAATTTCGTAAGTCATAATTATGAAAAAGAGAGATAAAAATAATCTTTGTATTAAATTATTTGAAATGTGAAAGGTGTGGTTTTGAAATGGGAACAAAAGGTATAAATTCATTTATAGGTATATCAAAATACAAACCAATATAGCTGTTTATCAACGATAACAAACTCTCAACGGCTACCTGGATAGGCGCTCGCCCAGAGTAACGCCCCACAAACAGGCGTAGTCATAGATGCACGCTTAGAAGTAGGCTTAGAACCAGGAGGAGCCATATAAGCACGCTTGAAGTAGGCGGATCTATAGACAGAAGCCGACACTTATGCGGAGACGTAGACAGACGCTTGATTTGGACGTTGGTTTAGTTAACGCCTCTCATTGGGCGTGCTCCTACCGTAACGCTCCGCTGGACGCAACGTTGGGTGAACGTTTCATCAGGCGTAATTTTTGTTCACGCCCGATAAGTGAAACGTAAGTCTAGCGTTACCCCTGCCACGAGACGGAGACCTAGCACAACGCCTAACACGAGATGGTGACCTAGCTGTACGCTCGACTATAATCTCGTTTGGTCCAGTACTCGGACCATTTTTTATCCTCAACAATGCCGAAAGTGGACCAAAGACCAATTATACTCGCCCCACTACGCTTCGATTTGGACGGACCAATGACCAAATATGGGTTTGGTCCGTCATTTAGTCCAATGACTGTGGTTGCTCTAAGGAATCATTTTTGTCTAGTTTTACTTTCACATGTACCACATACGTGTCTATGTACAATGTATATGATGTGTATATCTAAGTGTAGAGTGGAGTAAGTCGAGTGACACGTAAATGTGAAAAAATACATGATGTCGATACTACAAGTACTCAAAAGTGTATGTATACTTACTAGGAAAGAGTAATAGATATGAACCAGATCTCTCTCCCATAGTTGATATGATATAATCATGATATTTTGATGCAGAAGTTGCCTCTCAATGACTTGGCCAGAAGGAGGAGGATCAGTGTTGCTTGCGGTGGCGGTAGGAGAAGTGGTCTCATGAGAACCATCACTAGCGTTACTAGAATTAAGATTAACAGTTACTGATTCTGATATAAGATGGACCATTTTTTTAAAGAATATGATTTTTCGGTAATCAAGATATTGATCTTCCTCTTTGGTCGTCAAAATATTTTAGGGGAAAAACATATAAAAGGGTGAAAGGGTAAATTGTAATGAATATGAGAGGACAAAATCATACAAGGTTATCCTAAACCAAGAAAATGGTCGTTCAAGCCTTTCTTCGATCACTAAAGAGGAGAAGGGTTGATCTTAGGAAGGGAAGCAGATAAATATGAGATCAGAGCTTGATGAATTCTAATTGAAGAATTCAGGTCTCTGTAGTAAAGTTCAAGTGGAGAACATGGAATCGTTTATGATAGTCTGATAAACTTTGATAAACTTCTGATTCTTTTTGGAATAGATGAAGTCATCTTTTATAGTGTTGAAACCCGATCTCATAATAAGTAGAAGAGGTGAAGAGGTAGAAAACGTAGTTGAGAACGTGTCCTTTATTGCTGGGAAGATTCTTGAAACTATAATATTAATTAATTCCTCATAGTAACACTCGACTTAATTCTTTCTCACTGTGGGTGATTAGTTACACCTCACAGGAAGTAAACCGCCAGACCAATACCCTAATAAGTATCCCCTGTGACATATTTGATATCTCGTAAATTTGATATTGGTTCACGTGAATGAATCTTTTGATTAATTAATTAAGTAAACCAATTTCCAGTGTCAAATATATTAAGGTTAGTAAGTTTACTAGTGACTTAGTACATGGAGCAAATTATAATATTCAATATTTTCTAGGCATCGTATCCCAGTGCTAGACGATGATCCACTATGAAGGAGCCAAGAAAGGATTACATAAACAATGGTTTGATATTGATGCCTGAGAGTCACGGAGGCTGGAAACGATGCACGAGCACTACCCTGCTATCCTCGTCAATTAGTCTCGAGTGACCACACATGATTTCAGATATGACATGAGACATGTGCATTACTTCATACTCCATGTTCAACCATGGCATCATTGAGTGCATGATGCAAGCCCGTTGCATTTCTTTGCATAAAGTTCCAGCTTACAACATGTTAGTTATATGGGTTCATGGGACCACTCTGTGAGTGATTTACGCTAGTGGCGTCACTTTGTGAAGGATGGATTCTCAGTGCATATTTGCTGCGTATCTTCATTAGTTATGCATAGGTATGGCACCGCTGAACCTCGTTCTTAAAATATGTCAAGTGTTATCCACTTAGTAAAATACTCGATTACTATCTATTGGTGGCTTGGTGTATAAATCGAAGCAGCAGGAGTCAATAACATCAAGTGGTATGTCGAAAGCATATACGTAAAAGTATTAAAGACAAGCATCACAAAGGATACGAGGATCGGGTGTTAGCATTGGACTAGCGCCAATAAGTATTTTGGACCAGCATCGTACGAGTGTTGCTTAATGCTTGGATGCGTAAACTTGGAAATATACAAGCTTGGAATTGCACAAGCTTGAAAGTGCGCAGGCTTGGAAATGCATAAACTTAGAAGTGTGCGAGCTTGAAAGTGCGCAAGCTTGGATATGCATAAGCTTGGAAGTGCACAAGCCTGGATGTGCGCAAGCTTGTAGTACGCAAGCTTGGAAATGTACATGCTTGGAAGTGTGGAAGCATGGTATTACGTAAGCTTGGAAATGTACAGGCTTGACAGTGTGCAGGCTTGGAAGTGTGTAATCCTGGAAGTATGCAATCCTGGTAGTGCACATGATTGGAAGTGTGCAAGCCTCGAGATGCATAAGCTTGGAAGTGCACATGATTGGAAGTGCGCAAGCACAGAAAATGCACAAGCTTGACTATGCAAGGGATCTCAAAGACCGGCTCATGCAAAGGAATGCTTTAAGACGCGACAAAGGAGGAGTACCCAAGGACCGATCAGAGGATAAGTGTGCGAAGGCTTGCTGCACAATAGGGATTGACGCTGGGACTAGCCCAGTGTCATGCGCATGGGCCCAGCGCTGCACACATTAGGCATTTCATGCATTCTTCCTTTTGCGTGTATATTGGGTTTTTGGCCAAATTGCGACTATTGATACTTGAAGCCAAGAAATTTAGCCGGAGAATTGTTGCACTTGGCATAAAAAGAGAGAGAAAAGATAGTGTTGGTATTATTTAAAATATGATGACGTCATTCCCATGGATAATGTTTGACACAATGTAGTTGATTTCGTATCTCAGAGCTGTCTCGACTAGGTCCGAGATACCGATATCTCACTAAGATATTTGTTTGAATCCCAGAATACTTGTTTTGGACTATCTAGCAAATATAATTATTCTTGAATATTTTGGTAAACTAATCTTTAAATATATTTGTATCAGACACGTAAGTGTTTGCTTTCTTTTCCCTTTTCTTATTAACATACCATTCACTCAAACAACTGAGCACTATTCACTAAAACCCAGCCTCCATTATCATTCACTCAAACCTAGCCTCCATTATCTCCATCTTTGTAAAATCATGCAACTACCAACAAGTTACATGCTCGATCTATTTAACGAAGACAAAAACACAGAGTTACTCACTCAATCTCAATAGCTCAGTATCTTAATCTTCTTTGTCTTCCTTTCTTAGTTTTTTTTTTTGAAAAATCTTGGTAGTGCTGTAAGTATACGAATATGTAGGTGAAATCAATGGTATGGGTGTGAACCTTTTGATTTTGGTTTGCTACAAAACCAAAAGTCCATAGAGATTTTTCTAATCTAAGAGAATACTCAATCCACTGATTTTAAAAGAAAAATCTTGGTCGATATTTGGACGAGTCAGGCGATATTTTCGTTTAAATCTTGTCTCGGTGAGATTATGAATTTCATTGTGTTGTTGTGATGAAATTGGAATTATTGGCGAAATCTCGGCCGAGACGGCTAAGATCGACTACATTACATTGGTTCAACATAGGACTAAATAACAATTTTTTAGACCAAACTGAAAAGGACCTTATAGCAATTGAACCGGGCCTATGGAACCAAACTGAAATATAGTTTTTTATATTAGGATTAAATGATAGTTTCTATTTATTAAGAATGATTAAACATAGATTGTCGATCTGAGGTGTTGTCCATCCACTATAGGTGACACTGACTTGATATAATTAAATATTGTTTATAAAGAAAGTTTAATAATTTTTAAACATAACAACCAATCAGAGACTAAGTTCCCTTTACCCCAAAATATTTGCCGCAGTTAAATGTTGCAAAATGTCCTCGCCAAAGCTCCGGCTTCATAAAAGGCATGTTTTTGTTAATAGGAAGCGAGGTTCCATCACAATTCAACGTGGGAGCTTATATTTTCTAGGATTTTTAAGTATTAAAATATCTCACAAATTGAAATGCGGGTAATTGTAAATTTCCCTGTTATAATTTTTTTTAAAGACTTATAAAAAAACTATAAGCATGACTATCAAATAATTTATATCTTTAGAGAAAGTAGATCACCAATTATGAGCAAGGATTTGTTTGGAAAAATAACATATATAAAAAAAATCACTTATTTTTAGATAAAAAAAGACTCACGTTTTATAGGACGAACTGAGTATATATTAAAGGTATGCTTCCAATTTACCACTACAGAGTCAGATTGAAATATGAGTTTCTTTATTCTTTAAGCATGACATATGAGTTGTTGGTAGAAATTAAAAGACAACTCATCATGATTGTTTCAGAAAAGTGGTAAAAATAGTTCGTTCGCTGAGACTTGTGAAGATTCGTTTTAGACCTAATTTTGATTTAAACTAGAAAATAAGTAAAAGATTTTAACAATATTGGGAAGAATTGGAACTCAGGATTCCACCAAAATCACTTTTAATTAATTTTTGCAATGATTCTTTAACAATTATAGCTTTTTTATTGACTCTGTTTCTTTTTCAAAAGTAGATTTCTAAAATATTAACTGTAAATCACAAGCATGGCGCATCAAAAGATCTTCAGTCCCAGCATGCACCATCAAACACAACTAATTAAGAAAAATCATAAATCAATTAAAAATCAATGCAAAGTCATTAGAAATCAAAAATAGTTACCATTCATTCATGAATATGACTTCCTCCATTGTCCTAGTGGTTGAGTTTGGCTCCTCATGATGTATACACTCTCAAAACAATGATTCATGGCTAAAAAGTGTGTAAAAAGAAGAAAAAATAATAACATAGATGGTTCGCAACGGTGTAACAACGTAGCGAATGGTATGATTTTAGAATAGTGGTAAAAAGGGTTTGATTCTCAGACTTGTGAAGATTCGATTTCTAGACCTAAATTTTAATGACTAAAAATAAAGAAAATTAAAACAAAGTTGATTTAAAATTGATGGGAAGAACTAGGGCTAAGATTCCACCAGTAACTAATGTTTCAAGTGATAAAATCTTACAATTCCTGTATTCAAGTTATTCTAAATATTGCAAAAATTAGGTTTTTAGAAGAATAATTGTAAATCGAAAGCATGAGACATCAAAAGCAGTAAACCCAACATGACTCATCAAAAGAAAACACAATTATTTAATAAAAACCATTTTTTCAATTTAATTCAAAGCAATTAATGATAAACGAATTGTAAAACATAGATAAAATAGAAGTTACCACTTAATCATTGGATACATAGCTTCCTCCGTCGCCCCAGTGATGATTATTAGATCATTATTGTATTGGAAAAACCCTTAAAAATATATTTCATAGCTCAAATGATGCTTACAATGGTGAAATAGCAGTAACACAGGGTATTTGATACGCTTATAAGCGTTACAGAGAAGTGTTCCCTGCGTTACATAAGAAAGAAATGAACACGGAAGAAAAGTACGGACTTCTGGTGCTGTTGAAGTACGACTGCTTCAGCAACACTATCAGCGACGCTTCTCACCATCCCTATGTTCTTCCTCTTCTCTCTCACAGCAGCAGCATCAGAATATCTCTGTTTTGATTTCTGTGGCTTCTCTGCGTATTCTAAGCTCTTACCAATCCTCTCTGAACCCCGTGTGACTTCCCAACACCTCTATTTATACATTACAACTTATCAAATCTCCAAAAATCTCATTCACAAAGAATGATACGCGGGAATATTTTCTCATAAGTTGCGTGATTTGATTTTAGCTTCTGTCTTGATTTCGTGATCTCCCAATCGTATAATATCTCCCCATGGTAATGGCTAGATAGTATCTTGCTTTATCTCCTCAAAACAACCCGTAAAAAATACTCTGAAATCTTCAAAGTTACGTGAAGTGATTCTCCCGCCAAAATCTTTTGAATTTGAAATGAATGAGTGCCCATAATCCACGGTATGGGTGCCTTTATAAATTATGGGTGGGTGCCTTTATCAATTCTGGGTGCCTTTAGTAGTTTTTCGAGTTAATTTTTCTAACAATGTTTATTTTCCAGAAATACCTATAAATACATAAAAACACAATATTGGTATAAAATGAGTTCCAACACTATGAAAGTTGAGAGCGAATTAGACACAAAAATGTGTCTATCAGCAAACCATTGTTCTCACTGTTACAGAAGAAAAGTATTTTCAGCTTAAGATAAACATTGCAGATGCTAAGATATCCGTTATGGGTTGAAGAAACCGTTACATTTGAAGATAAACATTGTAAAGCTCAAGATAAACGTTGCAAAACGGTTGAAGAAGTCGTTTCCTTTTCTCTGTTTTTCGTGTTCTTCAGCAACAACAAAACATTTTTTCCTGTGATGATTTTTTTCTCCTTCTGTTGGCATCCTGAGCCTGACCCAACCTCTCTCAATCTTTTATGGACTTGATACAACCTTTTTTTATACAACAGAGCCTTCAAGTCTCGAGAGAATCTCTGGTTTTTTTTTTCAATTAAAGTTTGGAGGTTTTCTCCCTGATTTTTTTCTCGAATCCCCCATGTATTTGTCTTCAATCCTAGCTATTTATAGATTCCACAAACCCTAACAACTCATCTTTAATCGATAAGGACCCAAAACCCAATCCAAAACCAACTCTAATTCGAGATAATCCAAAATAGAGGATTATTGGTTTTTCCGGTTATATCATTGACTTGCAGCCATGATTCTCAGCAAGAAACACTTACGAATGACGTGTGTGGACCTGTTTTAATTAATCCTTCAATTTGGTATACCAAAAACCTCTTTAAATCCCTTAAAAATCGACTCCCAAGCACAACAGAATACTCTCACGCGGAAAGGAAATAATTCTTACTATTTCCGGATTTTGAACAAAGTAGAGGGGAGGTGCCCCTATCCAGAAATGGGGTGCCTTTATCAACCATTCTGGGTGCTTTTAGTAATTTATGGGTGCCTTTATCACTTTGAGCCAATTTTTTCATAAATATTTATTTCTCAAAAATACCTACAAACACATAAAATCACACAATAAGTACCAATTGAGCATTAACAATATAGAGATTTGAGAACAATTTAGACACAAGATTGTGTCTATCAATCGTGAATATAAATATGCCTAGTCAATGCAGCCTACTGAGAATAACCATACTCATCAAGTGCCTGACATACAAATTGATAGTTGAAAGAACGTGAAGATGCAACATCATGCTGTATAACGAGTGTGCTCCTAGGGAGCACAATAATCCTTAAGAAGAAGATGGGGAACTGAAAAACCTTCCAAATTGATTGGAAATCCTTTGATCTCACAAAAATTAAATTGGGAAATTGAGATGGGATCAAAATTGATGAGAAAGGTAGAGAAGGTATTCGATTTTGGGTATTAATATCTTTGCAAATGGGAGAATGGATTAAGGGTATTATGGAAAGAGTTTTATCAAATAAATACAGGAAATGGTAAGTAAGATGGAGATTATGTTTTTCAAATGGAGATCAAAAAGAATGGCAGAGGAGAATTCATGAGGATTTCCAGATTTGATAAAGTAAGAGAAGAAATAACTCCGTATGCATCCTAAAAGGGGGAAAAGAAGGGGGTTGGTGGAATTTTGGAGAATGCTTAGACACATTAATGGGTCCTCAAGCCTCTGTACAACTAATATCCAACAATAATAATGATTTTCCACCTTAAGAGGGAATTAATCACTCTATCAAGGAAAGAATGTCAAGAATTGTAACTGTCAACATTAATAGAGATCTACCCTGGAATGCATCAGCGAGAGCAATATCCGAGAAGCTAAAATGAAATCGGTATTTAAAGTTAAGCATCACCAATAAAAAACAAGTTACTTTCTCACCCCAACAATGATGAAGAATGGATGAAGACTTGGCAGCCATTAAAATGGTCTGAAAGGGTACTCATATTGAAATCAGGAGATGGTGCTGCAATGATGAAAAGATGTCGCCTGATGTCATCAAAGAGTGCATGAAATTGATCAAAATAAAAGGTCTTCCTCTTCATCTCTGGTGTAAGAAAAACTTTCAAAAGATTTGAGAGAAAATTGGTGGTTTGGCGGAAATAGAAAGAAACACGACTTGGAAAACCCTTCAAGCTGTAGAATTGCCATCACAGGAGATGTATTAAAAATCCCACTAGCCCCCGAGATGGAAATTAAGGGTAAGATCATCAACCTTTTTTTGGAATGAGATGTTTTTTTCTAGTAAGGAAGATCACCGTCGTCAAAGGAATATATTTATTTGATGCGGAATCTAGATGGTGGGACCAGAGAAACTGCAGATTTACAAATTCAAAATTTGAATCCTAAACCTACACGTGGGAAAGAAAGTAACGGGCAAGCATTGCACGTGCTAGAGAAGGGACAAAGTTATAAAGGGGTGTAAATAACTGAATCAATTGTTGTTGTTTTTTCAAAAACATTATTATGATAAAGCTTCAGTCCTATCCAAGGTGAATCCAAAACAAAATCTAATCGCTCCATGTTTGAACATTTTAAAATGAAACAAAATCAGCTTCAGAATTCAACTGGGAAAAATGGTGATGGATTTTTGGAAGAAGGAGAGATAAATATAGAAGAGGATGTGTTAGTTCAAGACACACCTTTAGCAATTGAAATTCCTAATTCAGAATCTTCTCAAGAACCAAACCCTTTTATGAGGTATGAAAATTCTCATATGAAAGTTAGAGATAGTAAAGTGATTATAGATATGGCACGTTTAAACTCATATGTTGCCAAAAATATAGACACCATATCTAACACAGTAGAACTTCTCATGGATGTCATTACTAATTTTGGTACTCATCACAATGGAAATAATAGAGAAGTGCAGCGTATATTTGCAGGCATTGTGAAAATGCATGAACAAGGTTTGATTACTCCAACTAAAGGTGGAGCAGTTGTGGTAAGCAATAGAGCACTTATGGAAGGGAATATGAGCATTTACAATGTGTGTTGAAGTATTATCATGGAATGCAAGGGGCCTCAATGGAATTGACAAGATAGACAATCTGAAAGACCTAATAAGAACACATAAACCAAATACTGTGGTCATACATGAAATAAAGATGTGGAGAATAACAAATTGGTTTGTGAAAAATCTATGGGGGTTAAAAATTATAGATGGAGTATGATTCCTTCTAAATGATTGAGTGGATGCATGCTCACCATTTGGAATGATGATATTTTAACCTGCAATGAAGATGTCATCTCCCCCAACACTATAACTCAGAAGTTTACAAACAAAAAAGATGGAGTTGAATGAACCCTCACTAATGTATATAGTCCATGTCTTGATGAAGAAAGATTAGACTTTTGGATGGAATTTGAATACTTATCAGGATGGGCCACTAAAGCATGGTGTATAAATAGGTGGTTTCAATACAACAAGAAGAATATGGGATATGAATAAGGCTGGAGGCTCTAGACTGGGGAGAAAAATGTTCAATGAATTTATGGTTTCTCATGAGTAACTTGACCTGCCAGTAAGTGGGGGCTTGTTCACTTGGTCAAATTTACAAGATGATCCAATTTTGTACATGCTAGACATAGTACTTATTTCCCTACATTTTGAAGGTGCATATCCAAACTTAGCACAAAATATATTATCTAGAGACATATCGGATCATTCACCAATATTATTTATGTCTAGCAATACTATAGACATAAACCTCCATTTAGAGTAGAGAGTTTTTGGTCCTTGAACAAAACCTTTCTTACTAAATAATAAGAGTTGTGGAATGCAATGGAGTTTACTGGCTCCCCCAGTTTTGTATGGGCAAAGAAAATACAGAGTTTGAAGTTCTTTCTAAAAAGGTGGGGTAGAAAGAAATACTGCCATAGTGGGATCAAGAAGGTTGATCTAGATGATAAGATTAAATCTATTAACCTGCAAAAAGAGTAAGGGAAACTAAAGAATGATGATTTCATTAATAGAGTGGGTTGAGAGATGGAACACAAACAAATCAGAATAGACGACCATAGAAAATGGTTATCTAGAGCCAAATCCAAACATTTAAAAGAAGGGGATTGCAAAACAAAACATTTACATCAGTTGGCAAATGGAAGAAGGAGGAATAACAACAATCACAAATTGGTGATCAATAATACTGATAATTTCAAACAAGAGGATATAAAGCATGAATTCTGGGAATATTTCTCTGGTTTGTTTAAAGAAAATCATGAATGAAGACCTCAATTACATGACACTGATTTTCTCAAGATTTCAAGTGAAGATTAGTTATAATGGAAAGACCTTTTTAGGAAGGAGAAACTTGGCAAACCATCAAGAAATATGGCGACAATAAATCGCCAGGTCCTGATGGCTACAGTCTCAAGTTCTATAAGGCAGCATGGACTATCGTAAGCTGACTTAATGGTTGTGATAAATGAATTTTATGCAATGGAAAGGTTGAACCGGAGACTGAACTACTCCTTCATCAGCCTCATCCCCAATAAGGAAGAATGTAGTAGACCTCAACATTTCAGACCAATCAGCCTAGTGTGTAGCACATATAAAATAATCTCAAAAGAAATGGCAGAAAGGTTTAAAACTGTGATTCTAAAGATAATTTCTGAGCATCAAGGGGATTTTATCAAAGGAAAACAAATTCATGATAGAGTGTTAATGGCGTGGGAACTAATAGATTCTAGATTGAAAGAAGGCAACCCAGGGATATTATGCAAGCTAAACATTGAGAAGGCTTTTGAGAATGTCAACTGGCACTATGTGGATAGCATTTTGAAAGGAGCTGGCTTTGGCGACAAATGGAGGAACTGGGTACAATGGCCACTCTCTTCTGCTCAACCTTCATTCCTTGTGAATGGATCTCCAACAACAAAATTCAAGCACTACAAAGGCTTAAGACAAGGCGACTCATTGTCTCGTTTCTTATTCATTTTAGTGGTTGACATTCTAACCAAGCTTCTCAAGAAAGTTGAGGGGCTCAATATGATATCTGGATTCAAAATTGGCTCAAATATTAAGGTATCACATTTACAATTTGCTGATGATACCTTGATATTTTTAGACACAAATGTTGAGGCAGTGGAGAACTTATTAATGATTCTTCAAGTATATAACACAATTATAGGCCTTAAAGTCAACTTAGAAAAGAGTACCATCATCAGTCTGGGGGAAGATCAAAAAGTGTTAGATTTGGCTAATATTCTTCATTTTCAAGTGGAGAAATTCCCAAGAAGTATTTAGGAAATTCCCTAGGGGCCACTGCTAGGTAATACAGTGTTTGGGAGATAATCGTTGAAAATTTTAATAAAAAACTAGCAAAATAGAAAATGAGATTCTTCACCAAAGCTGGAAAGATTGTGCTCATTAATACCGCCCTTGCAAGCCTCTCAATCTACTATGTCTATAATGAATATGCATGTATCTATAGAAAATAGAATGATAAGAATCATGAGAGAATTTTTATGGGGCTTTACATCATAAAAGAAGAAAATGTGTCGGGTGACTTGGGAGACACTCTCGAAATCAAAGGAATCAGGTGGTTTAGCAGTAAGAAACCTTAGATACATAAATAAGGCCCTGCTAGCCAAATGGAGTTGGAGGTATTCTATGGAGAAACAAGCTCTATGGAGAAATGTGGTTCAACTAATAACAAAGACAGATGGAGCTGCATTATTTCCTAAGGAATACAAACTGTCTCATGGGAGAGGATTTTGGAAGGGGATCGAGAGTGAGAAATGGATCATGGAAAGAACATCTAGCATCTAAGTTACAAATGGGAAAGCTATTAACTTCTGGTATGACAAATGGATCATGAACACTCCTTTACTTCTTTCTCACAAGAAGGTGTTCAAAATAGTTGTGGATAAATATGCAAAACTAACAGATTTAGTGGAGAATGACAAGTGGAAAATATCACTGAAAAAATATCCAAATAATAAGGAAATGCAAAAGATCAACATATTACTGACCTTTCTGGAAGACCCACCCGATCTAGCTGAGGAGGATGATTCAATAGCTTCAAACATCACTTTTCAATTCACAGTCAAGGATATGCACAAATGATTAGCTGCCCAGCAACCCAATGCAACTACTTTTCCACATGAATGGATCTGGGTGAAACATGTCCCTCATAAAGTGCAGGTTTTCATGTGGTTTATATGGCACAATGCAATAGCGATAGTGGACTGAAGTAGTTTTTAAATAGTGGTAAAAGATTTGATACTCAGACTTGTAAAGATTTGATTTTTAAACCTAAAAATAAAGAAGATTAAAGTAAAATTCATTTCAAATTATGGGAAGGACTGAGACTAAGGATTCCACTATTAGCCAATTTTTCAAGTGATAAAAATCTTGCAACTCATATAATCAATTTATTCAAAATATTTCCAAAGTTAGATTTTCAAAATAATAGTTGTAAATCGGAAGCATGAGACATCAAAAGCTCGAAACTCAGCATGACCCATCAAAAGAAAACACCACTAATTGATAAAAACCTTTTTTCTAAAATTTACTTCAAAGCAAATAATTACAGAAGAATTGCAAATAATAAATAAAATAAGAACTACCACTTTATTATTGGAAAAATAACTTCCTCCGTCGCCCCAGTGATGGTGATTATCTAATCATGTTGGAAACACTCTCAAAATAATTGTCCACAGCTCAAAAAGTGTTTACAATGAAGAAATAATAATAACACAGAAGATTTGGTACGCTTATAAACGCTACAAAGAGCGTTCTCTGTGTGGCTGAAGAGAACAAAAATAAAGTACAGACTCTGGCCGCTTCATAATTATGAAAGATAACAAAACAGAATCCGCGACTGTTCTCTGGAGCCTTATGTTCATCGCCTTCTTCTTCACCAGCAGAATAGTTTTTTTATGAAATTTTTTGGTTGCTTCTGGCTTCCTTTTTCTTTGGTTTCTTTACTATTTATAGGTTTGGGGAACCTTAATCCATTATCCTTAATCGATAAGGACACCAAGAACCATCCAAATCCAACTCCAATTACTTGTAAATCTGATTCAGGAACAAACTCCCTTTTTCGACTGTGACATGAATTTGCAGCAATTTTTTTCGGCATGAATCACTCTAGTTAACGTGTGTTGATCATATCTTGGTGGTTTCTTCACTTGGGTAACTCAGAATTACCCAAAATCCCTTAAAACTCGATTCATACCAAATCAACAGAACTTTCTTACGTAAATAACTCTCCCGCCAATTTTTGGAATTTAAATTTGATTGAAAGGTGCCCCCAATCCATCTGGAGGGTGCCTTTATCAATTTTTTCGGGTTCCCTTAACAACTTATTGAGCCGATTTTTCCACAAATATTTATTTATCAAGAATACCTACAAATACATAAAAACCCATAATAAGTGCAAAATCGAACACTATCAAAATAGATAATCGAGCACAATTTAGACACAAAAATGTGTCTATCAAATACCCCCAAACTTACTATTTGCTAGTCCTCGAGACTAATAAAATAAAATCCTAACTCACTTTCGCAGGAATAACGACTATATTAGCATATGTAATAAGACTTTAAACCCCTAGGTGTCCCTAGTGGACGAGTTTTGTCTCGTGAGGGTTTACAAAAGGTATACCCACAAAACCTTTACTCCAAGTTTTAACTACTCGTGAACAATTGAGGATAAACACTAAACAAACTATTTAGTTGGCATACTAAATTCTTCGGCTCTGGGAATCATTATCCTATATGAGTCCAATTGTTGTACACGAGTTTTTACTCAAGCATACTAAAATTCATATATAAGAAAACAAAGCTCTACTCAGATAGTCGTTCAAACACAATACTCAGAATCTATCAAAGTTCAATCATATGAAAAGATTTAGAAGATGGATATGGGCAATATGAAGTTTGCGCATGTTGACTAAGGTGAACGGTGTTTCCCATATCTGTCTGAAGGTTAGTACCAGGATGAATCCTAATGGATTGAGATATTCTCTTACTGGTCTTAATCATTATACTAATATCGATTCACCTGGTATCTACAAGGGTCCCAGTGATCGATTTATTGAAAATAAAACAATTATAAATATATTGACAACATGATTGGATCAAATTGAATCCAAGCGCATGGTCCTTATCAACATCTTACATGATAGTTCCCATGGATCCTGCGTTCCACGCTTGCTTAGGCGACGAAGACAAGGAGAACACACACATATTGCTATCAAAGTGTCAATACTTGATTTTTTTTCTTTTTTCTTTTTTTTTTTCTTTTCTTTTTTTTTCTTTTTTTTCTTTTTTTAATAATATATAAATAGGGCTTGATCTCAACACTCTATTTCATCCTGGCGGTGATAAAAATTCGATACTGGTGCCCCACCAAATCACTTAGAGAAACACAAAAATTGCAAAAAATAAAAACAGAAAGTGATATAGTCGAGATAGACTCCGAGATATGATGACAACTATCACGTTATTTCTAACACCTGAACTCTGTCCTTTTATGAATATAACATTTAACTGGGCACACCAATTTCTATATAAAAAGAGCTATTTTCCATCTACCTAGAATGGTTAGGTCATCCTGAATTGTTCACAAGTTTCTAGACTTTGGAGTTTCATATTTCATTAAAAGTTTCTCCCTTACCCCCAAACTTAAATCAAACAGTGTCCTCAATGTTTTTAAAGATGAATGGTTAAAAGCATGAACAAGGAGAAATTGTTACCAATCGAAGGAAAAGAGTTAAGGAAAGATATTATCGTGTTGCATGAACATGGGTTACCTCCCAAGAAGTGCTAAGTTTAAAGTCTTCAGCAAGACTAAGAAAGAATTAGTCACCTTATAAAATCATATAACAATAGTCGGAAAAACTATGGGTTATCTGAATCAAATAATGCTATCACAAATAAAAGGAAACTGCAACATGCCAAGAAAATGAACAAACCGAGCACACCCTATCTAGTTTTTTTTTTAACACAAAAACATCTAGTTGCGGTTCAGGTTCAGGCTCTATAAAAGGGTCCAAATAAAATATTTTCATGGGTTGGATTTCCTCGTAGGCAGGATCAACAGGATCATGTTGTAAAGTCTGGAATAACTCAACTAAGAACTTAGAAGCACATAATAATAACCCGAATAATTATGGATCCTCAAAGTCAATCTGATTTGACTCACACAATTGACTGCTATGAAGGTGGTCATTCTTAAAAAAATGTGTTGATTCTAATTTCCTAAAGTAATTAGGCTTTGTCTCAAAACTTAATAACTGACACATTTGAAATTCATACGTTCCCACATATGGAAGAAAATATTTTGGTGGGAAAACAAAGTCAATCTTGGTATAATTTCCTAGGTAAACCACATCGACTAGAGGATGGGTTTCCAACAGTTGAACTTCTTTCTAGTTTGAAGATGATCTTGTAAAATGGTAGAGGTGCATATGTCAAGTCCCAAGTTAGGTACCTTTCTAAGAGTTAAAGGTAAAGCACATGGAGAATGATAGTCACCCCCAAACTTAGAGTTTTCAGTGTCTTTAGATAGACTAGTCACAATTTCCCTAATTTCTAGATCGTCAGCTTCCCGAAAATGGTCAGTTGCTTCTTCTAGGTTATAATCAGGTGGTGCATCCTTACTCATATTTAAGATCTCTACGAGTCTATCTTTGTTATCTAAGACTATTGTTTCTAAATTGCTGGACTCTAAAACAGTATTCTCAGGATAAACTCGTTCCTCTAAACCATTATCAGCTTCAAAACAAGAAAGTTATACCTCATCTAAAACAATGGTATCTTTAGTCAAATCCTCTTCCTTTTGAATAGGTGAATAATCATTAAAATTATTTGGATCTGAACCAGAAATAACACTATCATTCTGAAGCACAATTGGAGTGACAATTTCCTAATCACTCTGCCTGTATATTTCAAGTTCTTCATCAATACTATCCTCATCATCATAATAATATGAAGATGTTTAAACCTTGTCTAAATAAGTAGTGTTACCAATTCTATCCTCGTCCTCTTGACTAGGTGAATAATTATCAAGGGTAGCACTATATTGGCAATTAAGATCATTTTAAGCAATATTATTCTTTGCAGAAATTTTATTCACACTTAATACAAACCTATTTGTATTCTCAGTCAATTGCTTTATGATTCTTCTTGTATCATCAGTCAACTTTTTGATGGGATTTTCTAGAGAAAAAACTAGATCATAAGGAGTGCTAGATCGTAATTGCTCATGT
Organism: Papaver californicum; assembly: GCA_023531435.1. Taxonomy (NCBI): domain Eukaryota; kingdom Viridiplantae; phylum Streptophyta; class Magnoliopsida; order Ranunculales; family Papaveraceae; genus Papaver; species Papaver californicum. Next base: position 155,145 of record JAJJMC010002939.1, read on the forward strand.
AATTCTTCTAGAGGCATAATAGGTTCATTATAAGGACTACTAGGTTGCATATGCTTTAGGGAATCCCTCAAGGACAAAGAACTCGAATCATCATAGGGATACTAGATTCCATCTGCTTTAGGGTATCCCTCCAAGACAAAGAACTCGATTTTTTCTCATTTTCATATTCATATGACGGGTGTGTATATGAATAGTAATTGGGATCACCCCGGTATGAGCAATAACCTCCAAAAGATTGATGGTGGTCCCGACTACTATCAACACCATATTGATAGTACAAATAATGTCTATTTTGAAATCCAGTCGGATATTCATTGTATTGGTCCTCATAATACCCGTTTGACATTTTCTGAAAAAAACTACCTAATATATTTAAAAAAATTCTAAGATAATAAATCTTAACAGGAAGGGGGTTCTAAACATACACAAGCAAGGATGACTCAACCAAATCAAACCTATTGAATCTAGCAAACAAAAAGCATGATGGCTCCACTTAGATTGTTTCTAGACCATCTTCTTTTCCTTCGAAAGGCAACTAGTTATAGTTTTATCAAACCTCTTAGAACTATCCGAATTATATTAAGTCGAACAGAAACAAGATAAGCTCTAAGGAGCTTTGATAACCCTGTCTCTTTGGAAACTTTTCCTTGGGTTACAAGGCGGCTCTAATCAACTTAAAATAATCTTCCTGAACTTTGATTTAGAATAATAAAGTAACCAATATAGTCCTTATGAACGAGTTTCCTATAAGCTCGTTACTCTATCGATCTCTTTCTAGTCAAAATTTTAAGCTTAGGTTTGCGTTTGGTAACGTGTTCCAGAAGCGGGCAAGAGGGAAACGGTGATGAAATCCAAGTTCTTATCTTGTATGGCCAGTTCTTGCCCTTTACTAGAAAATAATTCCGTATTCAGTACCTCAACATACATGCATACGAAGGAATACAGTAAACCCACTTGCAGGGGATTCGTGAGTTGATCGAGTCTTACCTCTCGTACCAGACGGGGGATGAATCGGTTGTAGTCGACTCGGACCACCGAATCCTGTGTCAGTGTACGAACCCGAGGGGCCGAGACAATATAGTAATTATCGTCCTTCCCTGTTGCAATTTATATTTAAATTACCCTTCCGTAAGGTTTAAAAATAATAATAATGTCCAAAGTCCCAAAATAAAGTCCAAAAGTGTCCAAAAATTAAAGAAATAATTATAGAAATAATTAAAATCTCCTAATAAAATTTTCTAAAAAGAGAAAATAAAAAATAAAAAATAAAATTCTTTATCTTCTTTTCCGTTCTTTTAGATTTATCTTTAACTCCAAGTTTTTAATCACCAAAGCCTTTGGTTCAATTTCCTTTAAATCCAAAATCCAAAACCTGTAGCAAAAAGAGAAATACCCAAAGAACGTAAAATAGAACAAAGTAAAAATAATACTAAAAAAAAAACCTAAAAATAAATCTAAAACTCTAAACCTAAAGACAAGTCCGCGTCGGCGGCGCCAAAAATTGATGTAGTTTCTAAATAGTGGTAAAAGATTCGATACTCAGACTTGTAAAGATTTGATTTTTAAACCTAATTTTTAAAACTAAAAATAAAGAAGAATAAAGTAAAATTGATTTCAAATTACGGGAGGGACTTAGACTAAGGATTCCACCATTAACCAATTTTCAAGTGATAAAAATCTTGCAACTCATATATTCAATTTATTCAAAATATTGCCAAAGTTAGATTTTCAAAATAATAGTTGTAAATCGAAAGCATGAGACATCAAAAGCTCAAAATTCAGCATGACCCATCAAAAGAAAACACAACTAATTGATAAAAACTTTTTTTCTAAAATTTAATTCAAAGCAAATAATTATAAAAAAATTGCAAAAAATAAATAAAATAAGAAGTACCACTTTATTATTGGAAAAATAGCTTCCTCCGTCGCCCTATTGATGGTGATTAGCTTATCATGTTGGAAACACTCTCAAAATAATTGTATAGCTCAAAAAGTGTTTACAATGAAGAAATAATAATAACACAGAAGATTTGATACGCTTATAAATGCTAAAGAGAGTGTTCTCTGTGTGGCTGAAGAGAACAAAAATAAAGTACCGACTCTGGCCGCTTCAGAATTATGAAAGATAACGCAAAAGAGACACAAGGATAAGCATGAAATAATCAATAAAGTGAAAAAAAATTCATTTATCAATGGGGTTCCACCACCAATTGATTTTCTTTAACCACATTCAGGGATCTGCTTATAAACTGGGATGCAGTGATGAAATGTAATTAGCTTATGAGTTGTTATTTGGGCTGGGTACTTTGGACTCAGTTGTTTTTCTCCCCCTTTATCTCTATTTTTTTCTTTAACAATATTTACCCCTTTTCTCTCTAAAAAACAAAAACCATCAGGCTGTATCCATTAGCCATTAGCCATTAGCCACATACTCAAGCTCAACTCATTCGATGGCTTGTGCAATCCAAAGTGCACAGGAAATTTACTAAGTCGTAGGCAAGGTTGTTACATATCGGATTTCGGTTCGTACCGGTCGAGGGCGATACACTGGTACGCCGGTATATCGGGGAAATTTCGGTTCAAATATCGGTGAAATATCGATCCATATATTTTATACCTATAATTTTATGAAAAAATACTAGTTCACATTTTATAATTATAAATATATTTTAACACGTTATAACAAACGTTTTTTCACAAAGTTTAGAAAGAAAAACTAGTAATCATCTAAAATATATAGATCCATAGATTTCATACAAAGTTCAAACTGGTAACATAAGAAAAACAAGAACAACTTTAAAGTTCATCGTCTAAAATGTTAATTAAACAAGGATATTACAATTCTAATCGAAATCATTAGATTAATTGTAGATATTATCATATCCATATATAATTCTAAAATATCATAAAAAATATGAGTAATAATTGAAACCCTAAAACAATTTTTTTTTTTAATTTTTTTTTTAAATTTGATTTAAAAAAAAATAAAAGAATCGTCCATATTGGTCGATATTTCGGTCAAATATCGTTTGCCGAAATTTTGGAAGACGAAATCCGAAATTTCGGCCAAAATTAACTACATAGGTCGTAGGTGAACACCCGGCGCCGCTAATCCGTGAGAAAATGGGAACAAGTTACTTAATGGCTATGTTGACAAATCACTCAATAATCTAAAACGTGTCGATATGTAAGAACCGGCTCATTGCTATTTCAATAGTCCGAGAAATAGGCTAAGACTTGACCTAATACACGAACTAATGACGCTACAATCGATTGCAATGTAGTTGGACTCGAAGATCGAAAGATTGAAGAAGCTTCCTTTTCAGCTTATTCTTAACGCTAAAAACCAAAACCAAACGCTCCCCCAACTTCCACTTTGCGCTCTTCATTATCAAACGGAAATCGATTTTTAAGGTAAGTTTTTTTTTTTTTTTGGTTACTGATTGAATTTAAGGTTATAGTTTTTTTTAGATCTGTTTTTTCTGTTATACTGTATTTAATTTTGCTTAGTTTTGGATATTTTCAGGTACAGATATTTAAGGTAATAATTATTGGATAATAAAGAAGTCTGGTGAAAGATTTGGATATAAACGTTTATCAATTATTGGTTCTGATAGTGCATAATTTTCTCAACGAAGACATCAAGAAGCAAACTCAGAGGTAAGGCGATTGGTTAATTTTGTATTTTTTTTTTCTTCCTTAATAAATGTTGAAAATTTGTGTACTTTGATATTTCAGAATTATGGGTTTAGGATCAGTATTGTCGTATGTTCTAGATTGTTTTCTGTTAATTGGTTAATTGTCAGTATAAAGTTTCATTTCAGGTTTAAATAGGTCATTTTATGTTCTGGTGTGTCTGGGTATGGTAAAGTATGTAAAATATGATTGCTTTGTTATGAAATTTGTCTATGGCTATTGAGGTACATCTGAATTTGGGAAATGAATGGAAATTTCAAGGAATATTGTTTGGGACTTCAATGGGAGCCGACTCAATAATGCTTTGAAGACATAATGATAATAGTGTTCTGAAAAACTTATCAGGTCAATAGATCTGATTTTGTGCTTTTGGATAAATGATGGTTTGCTAGTGGTGTGTTAGCTACTTGTTTGGTTTTAACATTCAATCGTAGCTCGTCAGTGACTCAGTGTTTCAGCATATTTTTGTTCTACATAAAGATAGTGGATGGGTTTAAGTTAAGTTGTTTTATTTATTTTCAGCCAAAGAATTGTTATGGAGGATTCACCTATGACGACTGTTGAATTATTGCGCGCTCAGTTGATATCTGAAAGATCTGTATCTAAAACTGCGAGGGAAAGAGCTGAAGAATTGGCAAAAAGGGTTAGTTTAATAAATCTAGATTAGCCATCTGTGGTTTTAATTGACTCTACTTTTTTGTATATAATGTCTCTTCTTTGTAATTATACTTCTCTCATACCCTTGTTTCTTTCTAGCTGCAATTGTTTAGATTATGCAACTCCCGAGGCTGATTTCAATTTCATGTGGCAATTTTACAATTTGCAATAGGTACTTGAACTGGAGGGACAATTGAGGTTTGTGAGTCTCCGAAAGAAGAGAGCTGAGAAGGCTGTCGAGGTGGTACTTTCAATTTTAAAGAGCAATGAGATTAGTGACTTTTCTGATGAATTAGATTCGAGTTCAGAGAAGGAAAGGAGTGCTTGTGAAACTCTCAAGGAAGAGAAAAGTTTCTCAACGTTGAAATCAAAGAGTAAAGAAAAGGAGGGACACTCAGGCTGGGATCATGAATCTTTTCACTCTATTGATAAAAGCATTTCTTGGGAAAGCTGCACTGGCAGTTCAGGTTCTCTTGGAAAGAAAAAGAACAGTAGTCAGACTAGGGGGAGGAACCGGTCCTTTTCTATTGGTGGATCTTCTGCTAAACAACTGTTAGGTAAGTCTTACCGGCAGATGAAGCGAAGGGAAACAAGGTGATTCTAGAGTCTCTCTATGTTCCTTTTATTTTCTGTACAAGTTCTTCAGAAAGTTTTCAGTATGTGTAAACGGTGGTCCACCTTCTGGATGTCTTTAGAGGTGACACTGATGCAGTGTTGATAGATCCACAAAACAAATGATGAATTTTTTGAGGATAATTACCTTGTGTATCTGAGCCATCGCATTCATTTTGTCTGTGAGGGAAAATGATATAGACTCTTTCATGTAGGTTAAATGTGGTCATCTCTTTAGTCCCTGTCTGATACATGTATTGTAGGAGAACCCCTCAAATGGCCACTATGCTGTACTCTGTCTCAACTTGTAGGGGTGCTTGTTGCATCTAAGAACCTCCTACGTGATGCGTGTTGATTGTTTTTTCACCTGGTTGTATTTTGCTTTCTTTTTCCTATTTGGTTATGTCCAACATATTATTGGCAAAATTAGAAAAGTGAATGACCCACTTTTTGTGGGCCGGAGGGAGTATGAGTGATAACTTAAAGGCACAACACACTAACATGATTCACATTTCTCATACGTAGTTTTCTATTGCCAGATCAGCTTTAGCTGAGATAAGGGATGATTGCCGACTGCAAGAAAATGGAACAGATACCGAGTTTGGAGATATTTCCAGTGGGAGCAACAGGCCTGTGATCTTAAAAGAGAGATCGAAAGGGAAAGTCTTTATTGATCTGGATATGAAAAGATCACTTGAAAACCAGGCCCGGCTCATAGGTCGCTATGAAGCAGAAGAAAATGCTCAAAAAGAATGGGAAGAGAAGTTCCGTGAGAATAATAGCTGTACTCCGGTAAGGCACATTCATTGTTCTCTTTTGTTATTGTAATTTTTTGTTAATTAATAAGAATGTTTTACTCTTGTGAATAGTTTATCTTTTGAAACCAGACAACTAGTAACCAAGTACACGTTTTCTGGAATATTTGGATTCTGAACGGGTGGCGAGACCTCATTACAGACACTCTCTGATGATTAAATACTTAGCTAGCCTCTTTTCCTTTTAAGGCCTTTTCTTGATTTCAGCATTCTGAAGTTGTTATCCTAATCCTTCATTCATTAGATAGCTGAAGCAGTATGCTCTGAATTAGCGTTTGTTCCCATCTACAGGGGCTGTTAGATCCTTTCTTGGTGGTTTAATTTTGATATGCATGCACTCTTATCCATCATACCCAGTTTAGAATTATTTTTTTGATTTAAACATGTTCTTGGTGTACCTAAACATAGATACTAACATTATGGATATGACTCTGCATCTTGATTAGGATTCATGCGAACCTTGGAATCAGTCGGATGTCACAGATATAACTGAAGAAAGAGAGACCACGAAAGTGACTTTAGAATCTGCATGTGCAACACTCTCTAATGGGATCAGAGTAAAAACAGAACTAGAAAATGTTTCCCTCAGTGGGGAGGAAATAACTAAAACACTTCCTAAAGGTTTCATGCCTACACCAATGCTAAACGCAGGGTGCTTGGATCAACAATCCAACTGCTTGAGCTCGATGGGAAAGGGGTTAAATACTGGTTTCTCTGAATTTTCATTCTCTCACCACCAAGAATACTCAGAAGTTAAAGCAAATGGGAAGCTGGAGCTAGATTGGCCAGACAAGAATTCGTCCAATCCAACTTCGTGTGGGTCATCTGAGAACCAGTTATCACAAACTTTCCCTACATCTAACACAAGTGGAAGCTCTTCTAGCAAAGGAGGATCCACAGGGAGGCAAAATGAACTCCAACTAGCAACTCATCATGAAGCAACCAAAGGCTTAGGGGATGTGTTGGAGTCACTGCGACTTGCAAAATTGTCACTAAACCAGGAAATTAGTAGGCTGCCTTTGGCAAGCCAGAGAAGACTGGCAGACAGTGCAATAGAAACTCCAATTTTGGCTATTAAGGCTGCGGATGTAACGGAGATGCCCATCGAATGTACTGGGCTGTTTAGAGTACCTACTGTTTTTCAACCTGATCATTACTCTTTACTTACACCTCGCTTGTGGAGTTCTCATGGAAAAGACACAAGGACAGAGTTTTTGTGATTGTCATCTGCTCTCCGTCCATGTACGCCAATTGTAATGACTGGTCGCACAAGGATTGTAAAATGATTGAAAATTTAAGCTTCTCCGAGAATCCTATCCGTTGTCGATTTCGACAAAGTCTGGACAAGGCCAAATGTTGTAGAATATATGATTTGTTTTTGTGACAAAACTGTACTTAACATATTGTTGTATAATGAGCAAAAAAAATTCCTCTCGTCTACGAAAACTCATATTAAATTGACTTCAACGAGACTGTCCTCATCTTAGAATGGAGATAAAAGATTCGCAGGAAAAAAAGAATTTGTTTTGTTTTTTTCGGCACCAAACTGCCAACCTAAACACAGGCATTCATCACAATACTTCTTATACTAATCAGCATCATTTATCGCGTCCCTCGTCTGCATTGCATGAACAGCACAATCCTACTGCCCCATCCAGGATGTCTCAAAATTAATGTTGATGCATCTCATTCTAACTTGACATATCTAGCGGGAATTGCAGTATTGATAAAGGTTGTTGGAGGAACATATGTGGGAGCGAACATACAATTCAAGCAAACTCAACATGCTAACCGAGCTGAAGCATGGACAATGCTAGAAGCTACCCGGTGAACTGAGCAACAGGGATGGCACAAAGTTATCTTTGAGACTGGTAACCAAATGGCTAGCGATTTCATCAATTGTAGGTACTTGCACCACCAGGCAGTTTTCCGATTTTACATCATTGTAGCAATATGTTTTCAAATATCCAAGTTGGCCTTATAAATAAATACCAGTGAAGCACACGCACACTACACGTTTGCAATATTTTGTTTTGAGTAAATTATTCTAATGACCCTGAAAAATATGGGTCTTGTAGCTTTAGATTAATTTTTAATATGTGTAAATTATTCATATGATCCGAGGTAATTTTATTGGAAACATCTCTAATTGTAAGAAGACTTTATTACCTCACTTTTTTTTTAAGCAGAAACTTTTATTTAAAATTAAACTGAATAGTTTATGTTATATTAGTTTTCAGATGAAAATTCTAACGCTATAGCAACAGATTCACTTGGAATTACATTTAATTGTTCGAATAAAAGAGATTGTCCAATAACATTTGGTATAGGAACCTAAGTTTGTTGAGATACGCTAGACGATCTAGCCTCTTTTGCAAGTAAATCTACAACAGCAGTCCTCGTTCTATGTATGAAATGAAAACCCAAAAAACTTGTAACTTCAACCATCAACCATTTCACCTCATCCAGAAGTCTCTGAACCTTCCAAGAGATTAAGGAATTCTTCCCATTCAGATAGTCTATCACGTTTTTGCAGTCCCACCCCCCCAAATAGAAATTTATTAAGGCCTTCTCTCTCGCCCATTTTGCAGCTTCAAAAATGACTATTGTTTCTGCCTCGTCAACCGAAGAAGCCTGACCATTTCCTCGTCTTGCTCCTTGAAACCCTGCAACATTACGAATAACCATCCCATACCCAACATTTGTATCACTTGATAACCAGGGCCCATCCAGGTTTATCTTTGTAGTGTCCCCAGGGGACTCATCCATTGTCTATTAGGCAAAGGCAACAAGGTACTTGGAATAATCATAGTTTCATTATCATTGACAGCAGTCCTAGCAGGAGTCCAGAATTGAATGTACCTCTGAATTTGAATGGACAAACTAATACTAGTATTAGTTTTATCATAGAAGACCCTATTACATCTCTCTTTCAAAATAAACCAAGTTTTTGTTGATGCTATTTCCAAAGAAAAACTAGGAGGATCATCCCTAATCCAATCACTGTAAGATCTAAAAAACAGTCACTGCTATATAAATTAGTAACATTAGGCCCATGAGGTAACACCCAAACATATTTAGAATAAGAACTTTCAAAAAATAAATGAGTTAGAGACTCCACAACAATACCATAGATAGGATAAGAGGCATCAGTCACCCTCCCCCTCATAATAGAAGACAACTTTTGCCTTGTCGGCAAGGCATCATTTAAGCATTTCCAAAGGAAAAGCTTAATCCTTTGAGAAATGTCAAGATTCCATATTTTCTTCCAGAATTTTTTCATACAGACAGTATTGACACTAGTAGTTTTAGGTTCCAACAATTTAGCATACAGACTTTTTACACCGAAGATACCATTTTTTTCGAGTTTCCACCTAAGTTTATCCTTGTATAAGACCCCATAATGAGAACAGAAGAGTCTCATATTAAGAATTTTACTAGCCACAAAAGCAGGAAAAGTATTGTTTACCAAACCAACATTCCAAGACAAAGAGGAACAATCAATCAAATTTGAAACTAAAATGAGATAAGGATCAAAATTATGACAACTGTCAGCAATAATTTCCTCTAAGCCAGGAACCCACCAGTCGTTTATTATATCAATTGAGCGCCCGTCCCCAACCTTTCATATAGAGTTTTGACTAACCAGAGTTAGACCTTTCCTAATACAAGTCCAAATCGAAGAACTTATCTTGGTTGGATTTGCATTAAAGGAAGAACACTTGGGAAAATACTTGGATTTAAGAGCGTTTTCCCATAGATCCTTTGGTTCATCTAACAATCTCCAAGCCACCTTACATAGCCAGTGTCTCTAAATCCGAACCCTCTTTGTGCAATTGGTTTGTAAATAAAAGCATAAGATTTGATATAAACAGCTTTAGAAGTAGAATCCTTACCCCCACCAAAAATCCCTTTGAATATCATTCATTTTCTTAGTTATTTTCTTAGGGATTAGAAAACACCCCATTTGAAAAGTAGGAATACTAGATAACACATGTTTGTTCAAAACCATCTTACTAGGTTGGGCAAGGATTTTACTCCACCCTTGGATTTTTTTATTCATTTTGTCACTAAGACATCAAAGATTTTTAATTTAGATCTATCAACAAAGAGAAGAGCCCCCAAATAAGAATATTTAAGATTAATTTTTTCTGATTTTGAGCAATCTTACCATCATTCTTTGATGTCTCGGATGAACCTTATTACATAAGCAATCTCTAAAACAATCATCGACGAAGAGTATATGAGAAGTTGGCCAGCTATTTCTAGTCATTTTTATACCATGAATATGTTTTGGGGCTTTTTTATCCATAAGAAATCTCGAAAAAACCTCTATACAAAGAATAAAGGGATAAGGAGATAAAGGGTCTCCCTGTTTCAATCCCTAGTAGGCTTAGACTGACCTGGTTTACCATTCAACAAAACTGTTGTAGAAGTAGTAGAGGCACATTGGAAAACTAAAGAGCACCAATCTTGAGTGAACTCAATTTGCAACAAAGTTTTGTTTAAAAAATCCCAACTGACCCTATCGAAAGCCTTCGACATATCAATTTTAACACCCAACCACTCACCTTTTCCTTTCTTTTTATACATTAAATGCACAATCTCATGAGTAACAATAATGTTGTCCGAGATTTCACTAGAAGATAAAAAAGAAGATTGATAAAGTAAAATAACCTTATCCAATAAACTTTTCATTCTATTTGCGAGTAATTTGGCTATGATCTTGTAAGAAGTATTACAAAGACCAATGAGCCTGAACTCACTAGGAGACTTAGGAGATTCAGTTTTTGAAATAAGGAAAAGATGTGTTTTGTTAAGGTCTGGTAATAAAGTTTTTTGGTAAAAAATTTTTGGACAGTAGAGAGAGCTTGAGGTCCAATAGTACCCCAATTGTGTTTGTAAAATTTTTCCAGAAACTCATCGGGACCTGGGGATATGTTGGGTTTCATTTTCTTAATTGTACTAAAATTTTTCTTAATTATCAGGGATTCTAAGCAAAGATATATTATCAGCTAGAGTAATTACATGCTCAATATACACAAGAGATTCAGAATTTAAAACATCAGCATGAGCAGCAAACAAGTTAAAAAAATAATCCCCCAACAGAAGAGTTATTTGATTCTTATCCCTAACAACATGCCCATGAGAATCCGTAATACAATCAATGTTATTCATTTTCATTCTATTGAGGGTGATTATTATGGAAATACTCAGTTTTTTTTTCCCCCTAGAGAAATCATGTTATCCCTATATTGTTGTTTGATTATTTCCTCTTGAGTGTCATTCAAAAGCTCTAGTTGATGCAATTTAGAGTTTTTCAGAGCTAAAATATGAGAAGAAGATATCCTTTTATCCAATTTCCACATCTTTCAAAAGCATTTTTTTTTGTTGGGTTACCAAAAACGGAATATTTCCAGGCAGAAAAGTTTTCTCCTAAAGCATGAAGGTTTGCATCCAGGGAGATAGCTGGCTCACTCATAGAGTAGTCCCAAGAATTGTTAATCAAATCAATGCAAGAGACTTTCTTCAACCAAGTATCATAGATTTTTTAGGATAAGAAGCATTAGGAAATTGAAGGATCCATTAAGTAATATAAAAAACCTTGTCTAATCTCTCCTGGATATTATGTCCTCCATCTCTATGATTATTCCAAGTAAAAATATTGCTCTTAAACCCCATATCCTCTAAACCGGATCTTAGGGTAATCCTAGGATAAACACTACAATCTTTATTATTGAAAGGAAGCCTCCTTGCTTTTCTGACTGATCGAATACCACATTAAAATCCCCTAGTACCACCCAGGGCATCCCATTCCTATTGACTCTATAAACATTTTTTTCTAGGAAATTCCAAGCCACATGTTTTTCAGTGGGATAAGGACTACCATAGAATAACCACTCTTTCATAGCAAAATTAGAATTGATAATCACATTTATCATATTAATGTTCGAATACACAATTTCGAAATTAAACCCATCAATCCAAGCAATAGCCAAATCAGCCTTAGTACCAGCAACTCCCACCGTATCAATCAAGTAAACATTAGGAATGCTAGCCAACAATCTTATCATCATAGATTGTTGAGATTTAGTTTCCGAAATAAATAAAACATCAGGCCTCTCAAACTTTATCAAATGATTCAGGTGATTCCTAGTTAGTTTTGGCCCACAACCATGGGCATTCCATGAGATAATTTTCATGATGCAAAGAAAATAAGTAAACCAAAGTAAATGAAAAAGGAAATCAGTAATCTCTAAAGAAAAATCCTTTGAACAATCAGTAAAACATCGAAAAGATAATGGATAAGCAGATAAAAAATTAAAATTCTTTGTAGGAATGAAAAACCTAATCTGTATTGCAGTTCCAGACAAAGCAGACCTTTTAATCACATATTTAGCAAGAATTTCTAACTCCACCACGATTTGTTCAGTTATAACCAAAGCTCATTCACACCTTACTTCTTGAACATTTAACCAAAGTTCAGTTACCACTTTCTGGACCAACAAGTCTTATCATTATATTTAGTAGACTTTGAGAGGTTTAATATCCCCAAATTTGATACTATCACCTCCGATCTATCAATTTCAACTCTTTTTAAAATCTTTAAATCATCTTTATCTAACTTAATATGCCATTCCATCCTTCCTCATTTAGACCCATACAAAAATAATTTTGAGAGTGTAAAACCTTTATAAGTTTGAGAATCTTGAAGTTGAGAAGGAAATCTGTTCCTCTCCCTTTGCTAGGGATCAAGAGATTTTCGTCACAATAAACACCATGAATTTCTACTTCCTCTTAACTCATCCCCAACTTTTATTTTATTTGTATATACTAATATCAGACCTAGGAAAGTGTTAACCCTAGTAGTTGAAAACGAGTCAGTCTTCTGAGCGATAGATACTTGAGTCCCCAAAAGATAAGAATATTGAGGATCATCCCAAGACACCTCATCTTCTGATAAACATGATCCATTTCATTTTCGGTCAACCCATCTCCCATACCCGGCTCCACACAATATCCCTGTATCAAAATATTCTAATGACCTTCTTCATGTTTTTCCGGTTGCATAAAAGGCTTCTAAGAGCTCACCGATACAGGATCGTCAACTAAACTACCTAGTTTATCTCTAGCCTTCGATATTACAACAACACCAAAATTTTGGGAATGTGGATTGAGGGAAAGCATAAAGATGAAGATATATTAGAGCCCCTAGATCCAAAAATCAAACTTCTCAATATACCATCACAAGATCTAGAAAAACTTGATTCCCCATTACTAAAATATCAACCTTCAATTAAGATCACTAAAATCCCAGATTAAAAGCTGAAATCAAGATATAATCAGGAGAAAGTCCGGCCGAGAGACAAGCAGAAGCAGGTTGATGATCCAAGAGTAGAAAAAAAAATCTGTTAAACCTAATATGAAGATCCACCTTGACCAAGCTACGATACCAACTTTACCAACTAGAAAACATCACAAAGAAAAAGGATTAGAAAGGATAAAAACAAAATAATAATATAAAAATTTTATGTTATGCAAATAAGTATATCCTTTGAAATCAAAGCAAAAACAGTTTAGGATAAAGATAATCAAGAAAATACAATATCTAGAATGCCCAGAACCAGAATCACGGTAGCTCGAATCACAAAACATAGAATCACAGTCACAAGAATCGGTCCAAAAACAAGGATCGGTTACAAAAATCGTTTTGGTAAAATATCTTTGAGACGAAAAAAAAAACAATGTTAAGGACTCTCTCTCTCTCTCCTGTTCCCCATTTCTTTCTGACTTATTACCTCACTTATATAGTAAAAAACAACCTTTATACCTCACATTTTTATCCAAATTCCCTCTTTCTTATACATGATTTTTTTACTCTCCAAAAAAAAAATCCATAAAAACCAAACTTAAATAAAAATCATTCAAACCTAAAATCATCCATACAAAACGGTCTTTTTTCAACTCCATTGTTAGATGCACGACAAGAATCTCCAAGAACTAAAATCAACCAGAGAAACCTCCATTATAACGAAATTAAATATCCAAAATTATAAAAGAAAAATAACTATGGAATCACGAATCATAGAAAAGTATATTGGGGAAAAAAAATTCACAAACCCTAACTCTTAAAAACCGATTATTATTCTTTTACAACTTCATTATAATCATCGGTTCACTTCTTCATTGTCATCATCATCGATTAATATCATCGATAGGTTTTGATTCATTTCAAATTGAAAAACAGTTCAAAGATAAAAAACACAAAAACAACTTAATAAAAAAACCTATCGAATACAAGATCAAAAAGTAATAAGAAGAAACCAAAAGAAATTGTTGTTGAAGAAGAAGAACAGCAAATTGAATCATATTTTTCGTATAGATCGAGTTTGGTGCGGAAAATATGCACAAATTAACAAATGTGCATATTTTCTGCATAAATCAAGTTTGTTTTGTTATTTATGTTAAAAGTAAAAGGTTTATGATATGCAACTTCTATATTTGCTGCATAGATCAATATGAGTGCATGTATTATCCGCACTAACATTTTTATGTCCATCCATTACGTATAATTTTATTTTATGGCGTACAAACACTACTAATTCTGTCTCTAAAAACCTATACAAATATTTAAAAAATCAAAAGAGAGTTTTCTAGTTCCTATAGAAACTAATTAACCATTAAACAAAGTTCACAACTACTCTTGGGGCAGTAGGTGCCTTTCATACTTGTTGAATGAGATGAAAAAGTGTACTAGGGTACACAGGAATCAAGGCGGAGGAAATGTGGCTCTTATGTGGGAAGTGGTGTTGGTATTGTATTTTGTTTGTCTTACACTTTGGTTTTCTCACCTAAGATCCTATGTTGATGCAGGTGTGGATGTACTTGCACTTCCCAAAGTTTGCTAAAAGGGTCCATGTGAATAATAAGTAGGACGATTCCATGTGAACAAAGTTTGCTACGGAAAGACAAAGAGCTTGTAAAAGGAATTTCTTGATTTGAGACAACAATTTGGCAACTTGATGAAGGAAAATGTTATCTTTGACCCTTAAAATCAATAACTCGCGGAAAGAATGATAATTGGGTGCGAGGAACAACAAAGGCTATGTAATGTACAACCTGACAAGGGTGGCGAGATAATGTGATGATGTACAAGAGGTCCCACTGAACTCTTTTCAACAAAAATACAAATTGAAGAAGGCCTCTTGTAAGTCCCTT
>JAJJMC010002939.1:172302-198979 GCA_023531435.1 Papaver californicum
TATCTCGATCTTCTTCCACGTGTCATGCTTCTTTTATTTACTAACAAGCTATATGTCAGTAGTTTAGAGATGCAGTATATATTCTTCCCAAGCTTCAAGGACATATCATCATAAATGGTAACGTGATCAACAAACATGAATTCAAGAACCGTTTCATACCCTTTCGACAGATGAGCATGGTTCAACTGTTTGCAAACAATTTATAAACTCGCAAAATGAATTACAATTTTGAATTTGTAACTTACTAAATTTGGAGTAGCATATGTTGTTGTTATTATTTAGTTTGAGTATAAAAAATGGTTGTAACTACAACATTTTCATGGTAGTTTTTACCATAAATCTTCGTTCTGATTAAATAAGACATCATTGACTATCAGTATACCAGATATTTTTATGATGTTTTTGGTCGTTAGCGAAGAAAGAAAGAACAATGGTTGTTACAATGAATAGTAATTAAAAATTGATCCAACTATGATTAAGACAAAAGGAATAGATGGTCAAAATTATTACCATCTATATGATATTGTGATGTTATGGTATTCAAAAATCTAAGATGTTCTTATTTGGATTAAAGATCATAAATCACCAAAACTAGAAAACCTTTTTTTTTTTGTAAATCCCAAAAAAATTATTAAGAAATAAATAAATAAAGGGGGATACAAAGCCGAACCTTCGCGAAGAGAGAAGCGAAAAAGAAAAAGGATTAAAAAAGCGAAAAATTTCATCAACCGGCTCGTATACAACAATTCATCTGAAATTATTTTCAGGAGTTTTCAAGTAAATTCCATTTTTTTGTTTAGTATTTTTCTTTTTAATATCATATAAAATAAGCTGATAACCATCTGATGGCGGGAGAGGGAGTATCTTCTACCATTATGTTTTCGAATTACTGACGATGATCAAAATGTTGGATAATCATCATACTCATTATCATCTATATACGTGGCTAGCCTACTAAATCTGTTAGTATTAGTACTATCAACCATGTTTGAATTTTAAGAGTAGATACTGGTGGACTCCTTTTAGGTTCAGAGTCGGTTGGCTAGGAAATTTCCCATTCTCCCTATCATTTAGCTTGTTTGGCAGTTGACTTATCTGATTCTCTAAGTTACTGATGGCTTGAGCAGTATTTTGTTGGTTACGTTGACTCATCAAGAAGAAGTCATTGAACCTTTGGATGCCCTGGACAACTTGATTGGATAAGAGTTTCAAAGATTCTTCTAAAGTCGTCAACTTAGTATCAACTTGGCTTGGTTCTTGGGCTTGATTTGGGTTCCTAGGAAAACCGGGTGGTGGGTTGCAAGATGCATTTCCCCGATGGGCCCCTTTTGACAACAAGAAATTGGGGTTATGTCTCCAACCAGGGTTATAGGTATTAGAATATGGATCGAATTTGGGTCGACCCTCATATTTCGAGTTCATACCGCCATGTAAGACACTAACCTGGTCACGGGTAGTTTCACTTGGGTAAATTTGAGACTCATTGTTATAGCTGATAATCTGACTCGACTTTTCTTGGCTTCTAATCTCTAAGGCCTCTAGACGCTTAAGGATATCTGAACCATTATCAACTGTATTAACCCTATGAATTGGTTTTCTAGATATTTCTGGTTCTCTCATTGAATCACACTGCCTAGTTTTCTCGGCTAACTCGATGAACGAGTCAAAATATTTATCAGGCTCCTGATAGGTAAACTCTCCACCACTCACTGTTTCTACCTGCATACGGGTTTCACTATCTAAGCCCTCATACAAGATTTGGCCCATATGGATTTTTTTAAAACCGTGATGCGGACATTGGTATGACAACCCATTGAACCTTTCTACATAATTGTCTAGGCTTTCACCTAATTTTTGCTTAAAGGTTTGAATAGACTGACGAACAACAGCAGTCTTATGGTGTGGGTAGAATTTCTTAATAAAGGCCTCTACAACCCATGATTGTTTTAAAGGGAATGAAATGATACCACTCTTTGGATTTCTCATCAAGGGAAAAGGGATACAAACGCAACCTAAGAATATCTATTGAGACATTTGGATAACTCATGGTACCACAAATCATTTCATAGTCTCTAGTATGAGTGTAGGTATTTTCACTATCTAACCCCCTAAATATACGAAGCATATTTATTGTTCCATTTTTGATGTCAAATTTCCCATTAGAAGCGGGTAAAACTATCCCAGATTCGCGTACTACTCTAGAAGGGTTCATACGGTCTCTTAGGGTTTTGGTTACATTGGTTTCAACAACCATTTTAGAAAATAAAGATGAACTATCAACAAATGTTCTAGGAGTCGGACTCAAACAATACAAATCGTTTTCTTCAAGTCTACTTCCTACACGTACCCAACGAGGCATACACAAGCAAAAAATACTAGTGTCAAGCAAGAATTTCTTCACTAATTTAGGTTAGCTTGGTTTACCTTAACAGAATATACCTACATACAAAGACTGGTCAAAGGTACAAGGTTAAGGCTTGTGGAATTTCAGCTGGTAACTCCCATAAGGCCCAAGGCATGGGTTCAGCTTACTGATCCACGGGTTTTCCTAAAAATCGGTGATCTGACGAAGGTGCAAAATGGTGTGTGCAAACATGTTTTTTTATAGTAAAATGAAAAATAAAATATGCACAATCACCCTAAAAAGGAAATAAAATCTAAACAATAGAAATTAATGAGACAAAAATTGGATTTTACTAACCTTTATGGTAGGAAATTTTCCATAAAATATTTGTAAAATACTACCTGCACAAGAAAGAAAAGAAATACTCAAATGAAATCTATAAAAGAAAATAGAAAAAATAAATTAAATAAAATTTTAAACTAACTAGCCTAATTGCACAAAATTGATATTTAACTAAAAAATGTTATTTCTCAATCCCCGGCAGCGACGCTAAAAATTGATAGATCAAAAACCTATAGCCGCAATCTCACGACAGATACAAAGTAGAAGCGGCAAGTACGGGTTTATCCACGAAGATTGATTATAATATTCCTAATTAGTACCGTAATTGTGTGCTTAAATAAGAAACTGTTGAATGAGTTTATGAATTAAAATTCAAAGAAAATAACTAACCAAGATTTTTACCGGATACGAAATGACTGGTGCTCCAAATTGATTTGTTGGAAAATAAGAGGAAATTCTAGGGTTTCAGATCCCAATACTTTTGATGTTTGTAAAATTTATTCATCAATACTTAGACAACTACTCTTAATTACTCAAAACAATTTTGAATCCAATCTCATGTTTTGGAAGATTTTTTAGAAGAGAAAACTATTAATCGTTGGAAAGCAGAAAAATAGAGTAATATATCAAAGAAATTGAAAACTAATAAATACCCATCAAAAATAGCTTCCTCCTACAGCCTAGAGAAAACACTTATCCACTCATAGCAAAAAGAAAAAAAAATTGTTTAAACATATTGATTTATAAAAGTGAAAAGAGCTTAGAGTTTTCTTTGTTAATTGAACGACAGAGTTCAAATGTAGTGAAAGAAGAACTGACCTTGAGCGCAGCACGGGAAGGCTATTTTCTGGTGCAGCAAAAGAAGAACTATCTTCTTCTGTATTAAACCCAAATCTATTGCAGTAGATGATGAAGGAATCGTTGCGATATGTCTTGATTTTGAAAAAAAAAAAAAGTGACGTTATTAACAACAGTTTGGAACTATGTTTTTGGTCTTCTTCTTCTTCCCTTCTGTGAAAGTGCAGAAGCAGATTTTTCACGAACTGATTTTTCTTTTTCTCTGTGTGGCTCTGTGTGTTGCTCTTTTTCTCCGAACCTACCTTTGATGCTTTGTACGTCCTCTATTTATACTACGCAACCCCAAATCCTGACTCAATTACTTCTCAATATCCTCGGCAATATTATTCCTCTCTTGATCTGATTTCTTTCTCTGTTCATCTGAATATTCTCCCAACTGATTTTCTTTTTACTTTTCAACAGAACACGACTTTGTTGTTTCCTTGTAAAACTCGAGGGCAATATCCTTATCTTAATAAAAAGATTCTATTATAACACCAAGAACAAACCTATTCCCTGTTTTAGCGAAAATATGATCTGATCGGTTATTTTGAGTATCCCACACCTTTGAAACTCCTTTATATAAGGCAAGAGTGTATTCTTGCCTTAAAAACTTCAAATCCTTTTAAACAAATATCTTAACTAATTCAAAAATCTCACGCAGTTAAAGAGAAGAAAAATTCCCGACAAATTGAATTGGTTTGAATTGTGGGTGCCTTTATCAATCAGCATTGGTGCCTTTAGTAAATGTCTTGGGAGTGTCTTAATCACTTTTTGAAGGTGCCATTATCAATTCTTCTGGGTTGCTTTTAACACTTTTTGAGCCCATCTTTTCCACAATTGCTAGTTCATAAAAATACTTATAAAAGACCAATATTAGTACAAAAATTGAGAAAAGTATTATAAATATGAGACCATTTAAGACACAAAAATGTGTCTATCAAATACCCCCAGACTTATTATTTCTAGTCCTCGAGCAAATCTAATCTAGAAAATAATCCTAACTACTGTCGCAAGCATCGCGATTGCACTTAGCGGGTGCAACAAGCCTTTAAACCCCTAGGTGGCCCTTGTGGACGAGTTTTGTCTCGTGGGGGTTAATAAGAGATGTAACCACAAAACCTTTACTCCAATTTCTAGTTATTTGTGAATGATTGAGGGTAGACATTAAACATGCTATTTAGTTGGATACACAATTCTTTGGCTACGGGAGGAATTACCATGTTTTGAATCCAATTGTTGTACAGGAGTTTGCACTCAGCGTACTAAAATTCATATACAAGAAAACAAAGCACTACTCAGAAGTCGTACAATGGACCACGATAATCGGAATCTATCAAAGTTCAATTACATGAATAGATTTAAAAGATGGATATGGAGATGATGAAGTTTGCACATGTTGACTAAGGTGACCGGTGTTTCCTATATATGTTTGAAGGTCACCGCCAAAATGAATCCTGATGGATTGAGATACGTTCCCACTAGTCTAAATCCTTATACTAAGATCGACTCAGCTGGTATATACAAGGGCCCTAGAGGTCGATAAAATAATTATTCACTTTTTTTTTGTCTAAATAAAATACAATAATGGGGCTTGATCTCAATCACTCTACTTCATCCCAACGACGATAACAATTCGATACTAGTGCCCCACCAAATCACTTAGAGAAACATAAAGTTGGAAAAATAAAAATAGAATGTGATATGGTTATGATGATTCCGAGATACGGTGACGACTATTATGTTATTTCTAACACCTGAGCTTTGTCCTTTTATGAATAGACCTTTTTGTTGGGTCTGTAAACTCCTACAGCCAAGAGTTTTGTTTCCTTTTACTTAGAATGGCTAGTGTCATCCTGAATTGTTCACAAGTTTCTAGATTTTTTGAGTGTTTGGTATAACTAAAAATTTAAATTTTTCTCCCTTACCCCCAGACGTAAACTGAACATAGTCCTCGATGTTCTAAAGATAATGAATAAAATCATGAACAAAGAGAATTACCGAGTAAAGTAAAAGAGATATGGAAAGATATTACCAATGTTTTGTACCAAAAGCATATGGGTTGCCTCCATAGAGCGCTAAGTTTAATGTTTTCATCCAGACTTGGTTACCTTGCAGATTAGTCCTGATAGACATGATCATTCAGTTCTGATTCTTCCACTGCATGAGTGGTCAACTCCAAAAATGGTTTCAACCGTTGACCCTTAACTTTGAAAGTTTCTCCATTCATCGGATTTTCAACTTCTACTGCTCCATGTGGAAAAACGATCTTGACATAGTATGGGCCGGACCACCGGGATCTTAACTTACCAGGAAAGAGATATAAACGAGAATTGTATATGAGCACTTTTTGACCGGGTTCAAATGACTTTCGAATAATCGATTTATCATGAAATTTTTTAGTTTTCTCCTTGTAAATTTTCACATTTTGGTAGGCATTGTTGCAAATTTCTTCTAACTCATTGAGTTGAAGCCTACGGTTATCACCAGTTGTTGGTAAGTTAAAGTTTAGCTGTTTAATGGCCCAATAAGCACGGTGTTCTAATTCTACAGGCAAATGACAAGCTTTACCGGAGACAAGTCTATACAGAGACATCCCAAGAGGAGTCTTTAAAGCGGTTCGGTAGGCCCACAAAGCTTCTATTAAGCGCAAAGACCAGTCTTTCCGAGTGGGGTTTACGGTCTTTTCTAAAATTTATTTTATTTACCTATTAGACGCTTCTACTTGACCACAAGTTTGTGGGTGACAAGGTGTGTAAAACTTATGAGTAATGGAGTGTTTCTTCATGAGAGCTTCGAATGAACGATTACAAAAATAGGACCCTCCATCACTAATAATTGCCTTAGGCATACCAAATCGAGAGAAAATATTGTCTCTAACAAATTTGATCACAACGTGGCAATCATTTGTCTTAGTAGTTATTGCTTCAACCCATTTGGGCATACAGTCAACAACTAGCAGAATAGTCCAAGGTTTTAGATTCTAAAAACCTTTGAGCTTCGCCCTTGTCTCCATTACCTTTAGTGGCGCAAAACCTTTTGGTAATACTAGTCTACCAATGAGACAATTTTTGCATTCCTGAACCCCCTTTCAAGTATCCATTCTCCAAAGTTTTAATAGAAGCATGAGAACCTTTGAGACAAGACTTAGCAATATTCTCAACATCAATGGTCAAATGTTTAAATGAGTTGAGCTTACTTGCATAAGACGCTGGAATCTTTTATTGATTATCCGAGAAAGTACAAGGGTTCACCATATTGTTGGTGATTTGATCATGAGAAATAGATTTTGAATTTGCGATAGGATTTAAGAAAGCCCAAGGGAAATAAATATGATTAGAATTCATCCTGAAAGGATCGGGTTTACTCGAAGAAGATTCTACCGCGAGCAAACCCTAGCATCGCAAAAAAAGTTCTCTAGAAAACCTTAACTAAGAGTGTTTTCACATGATTTATTTCCAGTTTATGTATACAGAGCAAGAAGAAATAGGTGTTCATGAAGGTTCAGTACTAGGTTGCACGGACACGCCTAGAAAAATGTTGTAACCGTGTCGGACACACGATCGGACACACGATCGGACACGACACGATCGGACATGACACGAGCAAGAATAATGATCGGACACGACACACCGCATCATATGCCCCGTATATTTCGATATTGGACACTTTGTGGACACTGATATGACACTTCCGGACACGCCATAAATATGATATTAATTTATTCTCTTTTTAGCTAAATCCAAGCATTATTCTTAACGTGTCCCATAATCCGATTTATTTATTTAAAGTATCATTGTAATCGTATCGTGTCATAATGTCCCGTGTCCGTGTTCGTGCAACATAAGTTCAGTAAGTTGTAATTTTTCTGTTTTCAATGTAGTTTTAGAAAATTTAAATGAAAGGTAAAATAAAAATATACGAACCACTTAAAATATGTGATCCATTTATTGGTCGACCGAAGGGAGACCTTCTATATGGTCACTCTTCGGTAATATGTCAGACACATCTTTATGGTCTCAAAATTGATTTTCATTATTTTTTTTTAATTTTTCAAAATTGATCGATTCTCAATCGTTTTTCTTCAAGAATTTTCCAATAGAGAGCAATTAATTGTTATATCTTTCAGAGATCGAAATTTTGATAAATATCATCTATGATTATAGAATTTCGAGATTGAAATTTCAATAAAAAAAGTTTTCATAAAAATTTAAATCTTTCGATTTTGATCCATTTTACGTTGTTTTTCTTCAAATTGTTTCCATTATATGATTAATTATAGTTATAGTTTATATAGGTTAAAAGAAATTCATAAAAATTGGATGTATAATCAAAGAATTTTAAATATGATTAATTATAGTTATAATTTATATAGGTCAAAAGAAATTCATAAAAATTGGATGTATAATCGAAGAATTTTGAATTTAAAATTTAATCCAGAAAAATGGGTCATGTGCGGGTCAAAATGGGTCATGTGCGGGTCAAGTCACAGGAAAAGAAGAAAGGATTCATGGATCATTTTGCAAATGCATATATGCGTGCAAATTGATTGACTCTGCAACAGTTTTAGAAGATCAAGAATGACTATTAGTCGTTGCTAAATTTTTAAAACCGTGACTATTTCTTTTTCCATAACCGTTGCTAAAAAATTCACCTTTGATTCATTCTTTTTTTTACATCACGGTCGACCCCCACCGTGCGTTATTAAAAAAAACTAAACAAATATATGTGCACCCACGTTCATCAAGAGGTACAAGAGATGCACAAATTTGGACTTTTAAATGCAATGTTATATTAGTTGTAAAATATTTTATGACCCATCTATACAGCAGTACCCCACCCTAGTCAAAGCATCTGGATCGGCCACTGATTCGGACTTTTGACATTGGTCAAAATAGATAATATCTGTAGTTTAAAATTTTGTCTCACATTCACATGTCTCTCTGTAGTCTGCATACACAAGTTGAAACCGACCACTATCATCACCAGTTCTACAATTTCATATTGGCATGGGATTTAAAATAAAATTGGAGAGGAAACAAGTAAAATTCTGTAAACTCTATCCCTTATTTCATTAATTAATAGAACAATGGTACGCGCAAGCTTAAACCGGTGTAAAGACATAAGATATCAAACTCGTCGTACATAGTACTCCCTCCGTTTCAGGAAAAGAGTTACTTTCTCTTTAAATTTTTATTCCAACAAAAGAGTTACTTTCATTTTCAACATAACAAACTTTCAAAACTACCCTTGTTGTTTTAAGAAATGTTATTATTCTCATTATAAAGATATATGTAATATTAAATTTTTTGTTAGGGTAAATCTGGAAATAAATTAAAAAGTTATTCTCTCTCATCTTGCCTTAACAATTATGCAAATAGGAAAAGTAACTCTTTTCCTGAAACGGAGGGAGTATATGTTTTTTAGAACTTTTAGAGTCATGAGTGGAGTAAAAAGTAAAATCAAAAAGAAAAAACTAAACTTTTTTGGTTATACTCCGGGTGAAACGTACGGTGGAGACTAAAATTTTGATCAGGCGGAATCATAACTTACGTTTGGCGTTGGGCGCATATATAAGGATACGTCTATTGGATGGGTGTATGCTTAGTGGAACGCTTGCTTGGGGAGAACGCTGGATGGACGCTCGGTTGGAGACGCAGCCAAGAACAACGCCTGATGAGTAGATGCACGCATAACATCACGCCCAAGTAACAGGCGTAAGTTTAGATGAACGCCTGATGGGACGTTAGCTTATTAATGCGCCTGATTAGTTCTTCTGTGGGGCGTAAGGTTATGAATACGCATGGTTAAAGGTTTGGTCTCGTACGGAATAAGCGTGTACCTCATGCGGTGGGCGTTCAACCAGGCATACGCTATACTAACGCCTGAAGGAGAAACGCTCATCTAGTCGACGCGTGTGAGAAGAAGCGGTTGTATAGGATTACACGTATTATATCATCAGGCGGAGGCTTCTAGGTTCAGTTATTTTCTTCTTCTCTTCCGCCTACCACTTCAAATCAACTGAACCCTCTTCTCCTCTTCTCAACCTCTTTTCCGATTGAAAAGTGGTAGCAAAACCCTCGCAGCAAAGAAATAAAGTTTATCAAAGTTAGATTTATCTCAAGGTATAAAACTCAAACTATTTACATGAATTTTAATGGATTTCATAGGTTTAAATAGGTTTAAATTATGATTTATTGTAATATTTTGTTAATTAAATTTGTATGTATATGTTTAAATATTAAATATATGATTATGAAATACACATATTAGGTTTTGCAAAATAAAATTTTGCAATTGGGTTTAATTCTAGGGTTTGGGAAGTTATAAATTGCTTTTTAAGAAATTGATGAGAATTAATTGATTTGAATTTGGAATTGATTAAGTTCTTGATTAATTTGAGTTGGGTTGTGGTTAATTTTAAGTTCTCGATTAATTGATTTGATATGAATGTTTCTGGAATTTTGGAATTATGAATATTTATGTTCCTTTTTGATGAATGTTTATGGAATTAGAGAATTATGATGAATTTTTGTAGAGTTGATAATTTGATTAGTGGACTATTTTGTGAATCATGAATTTTTTATTTTGGATGATTTATGAATGTTTGTACATTTGATTATCTAATTAGAGGATTACTCTTTTAATGATGCAATTTGTATTTATTTTTACTATATCAATGTTTAGAGAGTTGACTATTTGTTTAGAGGATTACTTTTTTAATAATGAAATTTGTATTTTGTGGATTTATGGATGAACGTAGAGTTTTATATTTGTGCATTGTGAGGATTACTCTTAATTTTTAAACTTGTACGTACCGTTTGCACAAATGTTAAGCAATGTTACGGCGAAATTCATTTGTCGAAAAAAAAGGAACAAGAAAGCTAAAACTGTTGAGGATTTAGAAGTAGACCCTACTATTGAAGATATGATCTATGTTCCCGGGTTAGGGAACTACAATATCGTGGAAGATGCTGAGAGTCACGTTTTGACAAATATTACAAATTCAACCGATTCAAAATTCAAGTATTTACATCGTGGTTCCCTCAAATCGGCCATTCAGACCTATGCAGGTATCATAAAACACAACCCTAGGGTTAAATACATTATTGAAAAGGAAGGATGGGACCATTTATTAACCATGAATATAGTAGATTCGCACATGCATTGATTGACTATCTTGTTGAGCGTTTTTGGGATACAACAAACATTTTTCACTTCTCCTTTGGTGAGATGGGGTTCACACCGCTTGATTGGGTCATGTTGACAGGATTAAGTATTGGTGTTGGTAGTGATATTCCGTATGACCCGGCCAAGTACCAATTTGAATATATCCGGGCGCATATTTTTTCCAGACTTTCAATACTCTTGGTAGGCATTACTCTGTTATTACCACACTTTGCCCGCCGATTCAAAATGTTGGGAACGCCCATAAGCCTTTGATCCGGGGATATAAATATGATTTACTAAAGTATAAATTTCTTGCCTTAAAATTAAAGAATCAAAGCCAAGTTTGTAATGACAGTAGCTCCCCAGAAGCTCATTTGTCCCCAAGGAAGTGCGTAGCCTATGAAGGAAGTCAATATCATGAGCAAGAAGACTGCAGCAAATAAAATCTTTTGATCCGTAGATGCGAGTCGGCTTTCCTTTGATTCTTTAGGGAAACGCCCCCAACGAAGAATGGCATCAACAAGGTGAGACCAGCTATCAATAGTGCATCAATAGTGTCTAATAGCACAAAAGAGTGAAATTTGGGAGGACAAAGTAACTTGAGCCCCTATACATTTTCGGTGCCATCAATCGCTCTACTGACTGAATGCATGCGGGAAACCAGCTAATGGAAATATTACACTTCAAGTTTGGATTTATGAATGAATCAGTATTAAATAAAGAACATGGATCTTTTATCGACCTAAACATAGTAGCTGAAAGTAAGGATGTGGAGCGTTAATTCGCAAGTAGGCATATAATTTAGGGATCAAGAGACTGGGACTTAAATTTAGCTCGTAAACCTCCTCAGACTTGTTTTTCTTTCGACAAAGCTTGAGGAAATGAAATGACTTCTATAGGTCCCAGTACCGGGACTCCTGTAAAGAAAATACTCCTTCAGATGGGTCAGGTCTGTCATAGCTATCAGATCGGCTACTTGGCCTTTTTAGTTGGGCAGGGATTGGTGAAAGTGGAGATTTTTATGGTGAGAGGTTCTCGAGTTCCTTTACATGGAAATAAAAGAGTCTGGAGTAATTAATGAATAAAATCTTACAGAATCAAAAGTAGCTCTAGTCTATGGTAACAATGAACCGCCAGGAGCTCGTATGGGGTATAGAGTCGTAAGCACGGTGGGGGTGACAGAGGATGTGCTCATACGGTTCATAGCAGGGGTATGATCAATGATTTTATTGTTGGGACTTCGGGTCCCTAGATGGTATTTGTTTAGTCATTCAGATAGTGACTGACCTCTTCCTAGCGATACATTACACGCCTCATATAGATCTAGCTTTCAACAGCGTGAGCATCCAACCTGGCAATCCAATTCTGATCAACAAAACTTGGAGGGATGGCTGATGTAGTTTTAAAATAGTGGTAAAAGGTTCGATACTCAGACTTGGAAAGATTCGATTTTTAAACCTAATTTTTAGTAACTAAAAATAAAACAGATTAAAGTAAAATTGATTTCATATTATGGGAAGGACTGAGACTAAGGATTCCACCGTTAGACAATTTTTCAAGTGATAAAAATCTTGCAACTCGTATATTCAGTTTATCCAAAATATTGCCAAAGTTAGGTTTTCAAAATAATAGTTGTAAATCGAAAGCATGAGACATCAAAATCTCTAAGCCCAACATGATTCCTCAAAAGAAAACACAACTAATTGATAAAAACCATTTTTTCCAATTTTAATTCAAAGCAAATAATAGGAAACGAATTGCAAAAAATAGATAACATAAGAATTACCACTTTATTATTGGAAAAATAGCTTCCTCTGTTGCCCCAGTGATGGTGATTAGCTCATCATGTTGGAAACACTCTCAAAATAATTTTTCATAGCTCAAAAAGTGTTTACAATGATGAAACAAAAGTAACACAGGAGAACTGACACGCTTGTAAGCGTTACAGAGTGTGTTCTCTGTGTGGCTGAAGAGAACAAAATAAAGTACGGACTCTGTCCGCTGCAGAAATCTGAAGGAATAAGCAACGGAAAAAATGACAGTTCTCTGGAGCCTTATGTTCTTCGTGTGTCTTCACCAACATATTTTTCTTTTCTTCCTACAAACTTTTCAGTGGTCTCTGGCTTGCTTGTTTCTTGATATTATTTGTTATTTATAGGATTAGCTAACGCTATGAACCTTTCTTAACCGATAAGGACTCAAAGAAGAGTCCAAATCAAACTCCAAACTGTTGATAATCCGAAACAGGGAGAGTTATCCTTTTCCGGCAGTGACATGAATTTTCCAGCGATTTTTCCGGCATGAATCACTCTGGTTAACGTGTGTTGATCATATCTTGGGTGTTTCTTCAATTTGGGATATTAAAAACAAGTTTTAAACCCCTATGAATTCGGTTCAGCATCATCCAGAATAATTCTCACGTAAAGCTTTTCTTTCCGCCATTTTCCTGAATTTGAATTTGAGTTTAATGAAGGGTGCCCCCAATCCAACTGGTGGGTGCCTTTATCAATTTTGTTGGGTGCCTTTAGTAATTTTCCCCGGTGCCTTTAGCAACTTTTTGAGCCGATTTTTCCACAAATATTGATTTCTCAAAAATACCAACAAAGACATAAAAACTCATAAATAGTACAAAATCGAACACTATCAAAATAGATAATCGAGCATAATTTAGACACAAAAATGTGTCTATCAAATACCCCCAATTACATGAAAAGATTTAGAAGATGGATGTGGACAAAAATGAAGTTTGCGCGTGTTGACTAAGGTGAACGGTGTTTCCCATGTCTGTTTGAAGGTCAGTACCAGGATGAATCCTACTGGATTGAGATATACTCTTACTGGTCTTAATCATAATACTAATATCGATTCAACTGGTATATACAAGGGTCCCAGCTATCGATTTATTGAAAATAAAACAATTATTAAATATACTGACAACATGATTGGATCAAATTGAATCCAAGCGCATGGTCCTTATTAGTATCTTACATGATAGTTCTCATGGATCCTGCATTGCACGCTTGCTTAGGCGACAAAGACAGGGAGAAACACACAATATTGTTATCAAAGTGTCAATACTCGATATTTTTTTCTTTCTTTTTTTTTTCTTTTTTTTTAAATAATGTAATCTCAAACACTCTACTTCATCCTGGCGGTGATAACAATTTGATACTGGTGCCCCACCAAGCCACTTAGAGAAACACAAAAATTGTAAAAATAAAAACAGAAGGTGATATGGTTGAGATAGACCCCGAGATATGGTGACAACTATCATGTTATTTCTAACACCTGAACTCTATCCTTTTATGAATAGACCATTTAACTGGGCACACCAATTCCTATAGAAAAAGAGCTAAACTTCCATTTACCTAGAATGGTTGTGTCATCCTGAATTGTTCACAAGTTTATAGATTTTGGAGTTTGATATTTCACTAAAAAGTTTCTCCCTTACCCCCAAACTTAAATATGACATTGTCATCAATGTTCTAAAGATGAATGATTAAAAGCATGAACAAGGAGAAATTGTTACCAATCGAAGGAAAGGAGTTAAGGAAAGATGTTATCGTGTCGCATGAGCATTGGTTACCTCCCAATAACTGATATGTTTAAAGTCTTCATCCATACTAAGAAAGAACTAGTCACCTCATAAAATCATATAGCAATAGTCGGAACAACTATGGGTTATCTGAATCAAACAGTGTTATCCAAAATAGAAGGAAACTGCAGCAGGCCAAGAAAATGAACAAACCGAGCATACCCTTATCTAGTTTTTTGTTTAAGACAACTACTTCTAGTTGTGGTTCAGGTTCAGGCTCTATTATAATATCTAGATAAAATATTTTCATGGGATGGATTTCCTCGTAGGCAGGATCAACAAGATCAGGTTGTAGAGTCTGGAATAACTCAACTAAGAACTTAAAAGCACATAATAATAACCTGAATAATTGTGGATCCTCAAAGTCAATCATATTTGACTCACACAGGTGACTACTATGAAGGTGGTCATTCTTAAACAAATGTGTCGATTCTAATTCCCTAAAGTAATTAGGTTTTGTATCAAATTCATATGTTCCCACGTGTGGAAGAAAATATTTTGGTGGGAAAACAAAGTCAATCTTGGTATTATCACATAGGTAAACCACATCGGCCATAGGATGGGTTTCTAACAACTGAACTTCTTTCTGGACATGATTAGGTTCGGGAAACAGTTCTTGAAGATAGTCTCTTAATATGGTAGAGGCACAAACATCAAGTCCCAAGTGAGGGACTTTTAAAAATTCAAAGGTAAAGCACAGGGAGAATGATAATCACCCCCAAACTTAGAATTTTGGGTGTCTCTAGATAGACTAGTCACAATTTCCCTAATTTCTAGATCATCAGATTCCTGAAAATGGTCAATTGCTTCTTCTAAGTTATAATCAAGTGGTGCATCCTCACTTATATTTAAAATCTCTACGGGTCTATCTTTGTTATCTAAGACTATTATTTCTAAATTGTTGGACTCTAAAACAGTATTCTCAGGATAAACCCGATCCTCTAAACCATTATCGGCTTTTAAACAAGAAAATTCTACATCGTCTAAAATAGTGGTATATTTAGTCAAATCCTCTTGCTTTTGAATAGGTGAATAATCATTAAAATTATTTGGATCTGAACCAGAAATAACACTATCATCATGAAGCACAATTGGAGTGACAATTTCTTGATCACTCTACATGTATATTTCAAGTTCTTCATCAACACTATCCTCACCATTATAATAATATGAAGATGTTTGAACCTCGTATAAATAAGTAGTATTACCTATTCTATCCTCGTCCTCTTGACTAGGTGAATAATTATCAAGGGTAGCACTATGTTGGAAATTAAGATCATCTTGAGCAATATTATTCTTTGCAAAAATTTCATTCACACTTAATATGAACCTATTTTTATCCTCAGTCATCTCCTTTATGATTCTTCTTGTATCCTCAGTGTACTTCTTGATGGAATTTTCTAGAGAAAAAAATAGATTATAAGGAGTGCTAGATCACAACTGCTCGTGTGATTCTTCTAGAGGCATGATAGGTTCATTATAAGGACTACTAGGTTGCATCTGTTTTAGGGCATCCCTCCAAGACAAAGAACTCGAATCATCATAGGGAGTACTAGATTGCATCTGCGTTAAGGTATCCCTCCAAGATAAAGAACTAGAATTTTGCTCACTTTCATGTTCGTAAGACGGTTGTATGTACGAATAGTAATTGGGATCACCCTGGTATGAGTAATAACCTCCAAAAGGTTGGTGGTGATCCTGACTACTATCCACACCATGTTGATAGTACGGATAATGCCTATTTTGAAATTTAGTCGGATATTCATTGTATTGGTCCTCATAATACCAGTTTGACATTTTCTAAAAACTTCTTAATATATTTTAAAAAAATCAAAGAAAATAAATCCTAACAGGAAGGGGGTTCCTGAAAAATCACAAGCAAGGCTGACTCAACCAAATCAAACCTATCGAATCTAGCAAACAAAAAGCATGATGGCTCCACTTAGATTGTTTCTAGACCAGCTTATATTCCTTCGAAAGGCAACTAGTTAAAGTTTTAGCAAACCTCTTAGAACGATCCGAATTAGATTAAGTCGAACAGAAACAGGATAATCTCTAAGGAGCTTTGATACTGTCTCTTTGGCAACTTTTCCTTGGGTTACAAGGCGACTCTAATCAACTTAAAATAATCTTCCTGAACTTTGAGTTAGGCTAATAAAGTAGCCAATACAGTCCTTTTGAACGAGTTTCCTATAAGCTCGTTACCCTATCGGTTTCTTTCTAGTCAAAATTTAAGGTTTAGTTTCGGGTTTGATAACGTGTTCCTAAAGCGGGCAAGAAGAAAACGGTGATGAAATCCGAGTACTTATCTTGTATGGCCAGTTCTTGCCCTTTACTAAAAAATAATTCTGTATTCAGTTCCTCGACATATATGCATACGAAGGAATACAGTAAACTCACTTAGAGGGGATTCGTGGGTTGATCGAGTCTTACCTCCCGTACCAGACGGCGATGAACCGTTGAAGTCGACTTGGGCCACCGAATCCTTTGTCAGTGTACGAACCCTAGGGGACGAGACAATATAGTAATTTTCGTCCTTCAATGTTGCAGTTTATATTTAAATTACCCTTCCGTAGGGTTTAAAAATAATAAAAATGTCCAAAGTCCCAAAATAAGTCCAAAAAGTTTCCAAAAAGAAAAATTACAGAAATAATCAAAGATTTCCTAATACAATTTTCTAAAAAAAGAAATGAATAAAATCTAATTAAAAATAAAATTCTTTGTCTTCTTTTTCGTTCTTTATGCTTTAACTTTAACTCCAAGTCTTTAATCACCAAAGTCTTTGGCTCAATTTCCTTTTAATCCAAAATCCAGAACCTATAGCAAAAAGAGAAATACTCAAAGAAACGTAAATAGAACAAAGTAAAAATAATACTAAAAAAATAAAAAACGAAAAATAAATCTAAAACTCTAAACCAAAATACAAGTTCGCGTCGGCAGCGCTAAAAATTGATGTAATTTTAAAATAGTGGTAAAGGTTCGATACTTAGACTTGTAAAGAATTGATTTTTAAACCTAATTTTTAATAACTAAAAATAAAACAGATTAAAGTAAAATTAGTTTCAAATTATGGGAAAGACTGAGACTAAGGATTCCACCATTAGCCAATTTTTCAAGTGATACAAATCTTACAAGTCGTATATTCAGTTTATCTAAAATATTGCCAACGTTAGGTTTTCAAAATAATAGTTGTAAATCGAAAGCATGAGACATCAAAAGCTCTAATCCCAGCATGACTCATCAAAAGAAAACACAACTAATTGATAAAAACCATTGTTTCCAATTTTAATTCAAAGCAAATAATAGTAAAAGAATTGCAAAAAATAAATAAAATAAGAATTAGCACTTTATTATTGGAAAAATAGCTTCCTCCGTCGCCCCAGTGATGGTGATTAGCTCATCATGTTGGAAACACTCTCAAAATTATTTTTCATAGCTCAAAAAGTGTTTACAATGATGAAACAAAAGTAACACAGGAGGACTGATACGCTTATAAGAGCTTATGAAGGGGTTTTTCTGCACGGGATGTATGTGACATACAATGCATTACAAACGTATGATCATTACGCTTCAACCGGTTATTTTATTCCACCTCTTAGAAAGAAAAGAACTTAAAAAAAATACTTAATAACACGGCGATGCATTAATACAAAACTTCTACTCTGAACACAAGACTCTAAAAATATGAAAATATGCTTGTACAAATTGTTGAATATGGTTGTACTCGTAGTTGGCAGCCTTTCAGTGAACAAACAACTTTAGTAAATGATGAAATTCATTCCGAGAGAACCTCTTTAATCTTTGGTTGCTCGACGGATCGGGTGGTATAGTCGTGGAAAGACTTGTTTCTTCCATATTTTTGACCTTAGCTACATGGAACAATATACTACTGCTGAAAGATAGAAGAATTGAAATATTAGATCAAAATACTAGTATGAATGGTATGAACTGCCTAAAAAAGAATTGTTGAACGGCCGACGATTCCATCTCTTAAGTGCATATACTCAAGTGTAGGGTCAAAGAAAGGATTGGTTGATGAGCGGGTAGCACTCGGTGTTAGCTTGCCTTCGGAATATGGCATACAGAAAGTGAATTCAATCGGCATATTGATCCTATCGTACTTAAGAATTGTAGCGAGATGGGCGCAAAGAAAATTCTCGAACGGATCACTGACCTTCAAACAAAACACTGGGGGTACGGTAACCACACTCCCTTTGTCGGATCGACATGAGGGTCCAACTACATTGCATTTCCAGAATCTATGTTGTATATTTGAAACAGGTTGACCTCCTTGCTTCTCTCATGGTATAATCCTCTTCCCGCTAAGCTCCCTTTTACCCCGTTGAACTTGGGATTTTTGATGCATAGAAGTATTTTTGTTGGAACGTTGATACATAACCAATGGAATGCTTAGAGTGTCTCCATTACCAGAGAAAACGATCTTGTCAGTATCGGTAGAAACTATTTTTCCCTCGTGTTCCGCTATAACGAAAACTCCTGAACCTAGAGCTACTTGGCGTTCCAAACCATTTCCAACAATGCAATTTTCGGAACGAGAAAGCGGAATTGCTTGACATTGCATATTAAAACTCATTGAATCCCGATTCGTGTCATTATGTTAGATAAAGTTATTCTATTTGTATATATATATGGTATAGGGGCACATCCAACGCTTGTTTGTCCACCCATTAGGGTACTCGACCAGAGGGAATTTTCTTACTTTCTTGTCCTACAAGGAAGGGAGAGGGCTTGTTAAGGAAGGTAGCAAGGGCCGACGCTCCCCTAGTTTTTTGGTCCCCCCCCCCCCCCGGCAAAGGAGGGTGCTTGTGGGCGGTGTGTTCCACGACGAAACAAGGGAATGAAAGGCCGCTTTGCGTTGGATGCTCTTTTTCCCCTGCAGGGGGGTAAGAAATGCTGCTCTCCAATGAAAGGTCAAATCGGGACGCGCTACTTCTTCCTACGTAGGATGAGGATAACACGATTTCATGAATTGACGGGTTGAGCAATAAACTAACAGAAGAAGATCTTGTTATAATGACATAAATTCTTACTATCCATTTCCTTTCTTATAAGAGACAAGGGATCCTTTCACAAATTAAGAACGACTTTTGATCAGGTGCCTCGCATTGGCTCTTGCATCCGCTATCACTACTGGTAGCTTAATAATTTATGTTCTTGGGTATGGAGGAACAGACACGTGATATTGAATCCATCCCCCAGACTCGTACCATCTAGACTATAAGTTCCGCTAAGTTCTAATCCACCAAAGTTTCTTTTTTTTTTATCCAGGAACGTTGGTTGCGACTAACGATGATAGCATACTTGTTGAGAGAGTGGCCAGAGCATTTTGTATGTATGTTTTGGGACAATTTTTCTTTCTGAATGTTAAAAACTATATTGATGTTGGATGGTTAGCTTATTTTGAGGATCTTAATGCAGTTGGAAATTATGAATGGGGTGGTGGTGCTTTTGCGAAATTGTATTTGGGACTCGGTGTATCTGGCAGGGGACAGAAGTCACTAGTCGGACCCTTCCAAATATTAGAGGTAAATTTCTTAATTCTATTTATAATTCCTTTAAATTTTTATTTGTTGGTAATTTATTTATATGAATGGTTGTCTTGACGGAGTAGTTTTGGGATTACGAATATCTGGGCATATGTCGACCGAAGAACCCAACGAGTGATGGTGAAGCAGTGTGGCCTAGAAGTTCTCGGTGGAAGGGTACAATAAACAAGAGTATTGATATTGTTCTCTCTAGGACTTATCTTAATCAACTGACTGTAGACCATGTGACCTGACGACCGTGGGATTC
This sequence comes from Papaver californicum, assembly GCA_023531435.1. Taxonomy (NCBI): domain Eukaryota; kingdom Viridiplantae; phylum Streptophyta; class Magnoliopsida; order Ranunculales; family Papaveraceae; genus Papaver; species Papaver californicum. Next base: position 192,405 of record JAJJMC010002939.1, read on the forward strand.
CGCCATCTTAGTCCTTAACACTGATGTTGGACGGAAAGCATCGGAGCTCTCAGAAAAAAGGGTTATATTTTCTTGGCTAGGCACTGTGAGTTGATAATTTATTATGATAGCACTGTTCTTTATTTTCTTGAAGATTTTTCATTTGCATTGTATTGTCATTTGAACATACATTTATTATCTTTGATTTATCTTTTATTTGAATGGAATTGTCATTTCAAAAGACTTTTCTCATCTTAGCTTTGTCTTTTATCTGCTTTGTGTTGTCATCTCAAGAGACATTTTTAATCTTTTTTTTGTCTTTTATATCTGCTTTGTATTGTCATTTCAAAAAAGATTTTAAAATTTTGCTTTGTTTTTTATCTTCTTGGTCTTGTCATCTCAATCGACACTTCTTATGTTTGATGCGTCTACTCACCCTACTTGGCTTTACTCGGTTAATTTTTAAAATACCTAGAGTGTGTAGTCATATCAACACCTAAAGACTTATCTTAATATGCTTATAAATTGAACACTCGATTCTCCAATTATACAAACCAAAACTTCAAACATCAACAACCAATGGCATACTATGAGAATAACACTGACTATTATGTTTCATGTTCTTCTCTTCATCCTCCTTCTTGTTCTTCTTCTTCTTCATCATCATCTAGTGATGATGATAATAATAGTTTGTACTCATCAGACGAAGATTTAGTTGCATTGAGCCAAAATAACCAAGGAGTCACTTTGGGATTGATCGTTTCAAGTATGAACTGGCCTCATACTCATATCCAAATACAAGGAGAACGTGAGGCTGGTGCAATACTTTTCTGGGAAGATTACTTTTGCAGAAACCCGACGTTTCCACCTAATATATTTCGTAGAAGATTTAGAATACGGCGAGAATTGTTCAACCGTATATTGGGAGATGTCGTAGCTATAAATAATTATTTTGTTCAAAAAAAGATGCTTGTGGCGTTCCTGAATTAACCCCTCATCAAAAAGTTACAGCAACAATACGAATGTTAGCTTATAGATGTGCGGCCGATGCAATATATGAGTACTTACGCATTAGAGAAACTAATGTTTTGGAAACAACTCGTAGGTTCTGTAAGATAATTGTGCATTTGTATGAGAAATAATATTTGCACACACCAACTGAGCATGATGTTGAATTGTTGCTTAAGGAGAACAAAGATAGGGGATTTCCAGAGATGTCGGGTAGCGCAGATTGCATGCATTGGAAATGGGATAAATGTCTATCGCCCGAATCAGGGGCTTACACAGCGTACAAAGGGAGCGAAAGTATTGTGTTAGAGGCAGTGGTGTCATATGATCTCTGGTTTTGGCATGCATTCTTTGGTATGCCCGGTTCAAACAATGATATTTATGTGATAAACCGTTCTTATATTTTTAAAATGCTTATCAACGGGAAAGCACCACCAGTGAACTTTGTGGTAAACTGACATCCATATGATATGGGATATTATCTTAGTGATGGCATATACCCAGATATTGCTACTATTGTGATGTCTATTAAACATCCAGATTCCAAGAAAAAAAACAAAAAAAATCAGCAACGCAAGAGGGTTGCCGAAAAGATGTAGAGCGAGGCTTTGGTGTACTACAAAATCAATTTGCCATCGTCAAGCAACCTGCAAGAATGTGGAATCAATACGTACTTGCATATATCATAAAAACTGTTATTATTTTACATAATATGATAGTGAAGGATGAGCGTCTACCCGGTGATTGGCCACATGAATATGATCAACGCCGCAACCATGCACCGGTAAATATATTGACACAAAAAACATACGCATATTCTTTTACGAAATGACTTGATCGAATATTTATGGTCAGATTTTGGAGACGAATAACATTTTCGAAACCATGCGGATAGGTTTTGTGGGTATATCTCTTGTAAACCCTCCCGAGACACCACTCAGCCGCTAGGGGCACCTATGGGTTTAAAGGCTTGCTTCACATGCTAAGTGCAGCCGCGATGCCTGCGAAAGTAAGTTTATGATTACTTTTTAACTCTTGTATTATCAATATGCTTACTATGTTGTAACAGATAGATGAGTCATTGGAACTCAACGGATATGTTTTTATAAAAAATTACTTTTGCAACGGCTCTTTTTTAGATGTCCTTATAAATTCACATTTTCTTCAATTCATTCTTCACATCTTCTTTACTTTTGCAACGGTTCTTTTATGTTTAAAAGCTTGTTTACACATGCTAAGTGTAATCGTGTTTCCTACGAAAGTGAATTAGGGTTTTAATTAACTATTGTCATATACTTTTTTTATTTGTACTTGCACCGGCGCAATCTATTTTGTAGTAAATAAATTAACGGAAGTATCATAAATAACCAATATCACTTATTCAGAACAACAGTACGTCACTAGATGTTAAGATTTCTCATTTTCGCAAGAGTCGCAGTTGCACTTAGCACGTGCAACAAACCTTTAAACCATTATGTGGATCCAATGGACGAGTTATGTCTCGTAAGGGTTTACAAAGAGATCTACCCACAAACCTATAATCAAACCTTCAACGAGTGGTACGATGCCCTGGATAACGACTAACATCTTCGAAGAACAATCAACACAAAAGGGTTGTATTTTTCCATCACCCTTAGGATCTCGAAATGGGGTTGGTACCTAAAATATGAACCTTTCCATCTTCTCCATTCCTCCAGATATCTCGCAACAACTTTGTTATCATTTTCATTCTTAATTCTTCTTTCATTCACCTTAGAGGTTAAAGTAGAAAATTCTAGTACTGCCCTTCCTATTTCCTGAAATCGACAAAAAAGGCTTGCTATGTTCCGGTTATTGGGGTTAACGGTTTCATTACAGAAGTTAGCATGGATATGTTCTAACCATTTCATGCTCATTGAACCATTCATCCCTACGTTCATGACCCCTTGTTGGATAATATAATACTAAGTTTCGACAAAGAGATAAATCTTCCTTTATGGTAAAATTATCAGCAATAATACTAAATTATGGTAAGCCATAAATCTAAAACAGAGAGATAAAAATAATCTTCAATTAGGTTATTTGAAGTGTGGAAGGTGTGGTTTCGAAATGGGAACGAATGGGTATATATAGGGCCTTTTTTGAATGGAAATAATTCTTCAAATTTCAATAAAAGATTAAAGCATGATATTGAAAGAAGTGATGACTTTGTTCTGTTCCAGCCTAGTGGATAATTAATAACAATCTGTTCAATGGATGCCTAGAAAGACTGTGGACGCCTAATTATGAAAAGTGTTTGGTCCGCGTGCAACGATTAAAGCATGATATAGAAAGAAGCGACGAATCTTTTTTTTCGAGACTGGTGGGTCCATAATAACAGTCTATTCAGTGGAATCCAATGTTTCAATTTTTTACTTTGTCAATCTTAAAAATTTAAACAATCTCACTTGTCAACTCATGTGGGAGACGAGTAAATAGGCTAATATTTACAATGTCTAGTCTTTTATCGTGTTGTCATTCTGGCGTATGCAATACATCAGTTAATAAAAACTAACATCAATTATTCAGTGATCTCTTTTTACCTAAATATTTGTTGATGTTAATGTAAAAAAAAAAGAGTCGTTGGTTTAAGTTTTCATCTGACTTACTTAATTACTCGAAATTTAAAGTTTTCATTAATTCAAACAACAGGTACGTTGGAAGCTCATTAATATTTAAAATAACACTATTAATTCAAAACTTAACTGGAAATTAAAATACAAAACTAAAAATTTTAGCCTCTTAATACAATTCATAGAAATTAAAATATAAATCCTAAAAGTAAAAACTAAAACTGTCAATCCATTAATAATCATAATAGTTAAAGTTTCAGCTAATCTGAGAACGCTTTAAGCTTGACTTCTCCTTCTCTGCAAAATGTCTGTCATTCTAAGTTCGATGTACTCTTTTGTTACGTCATCCAACCCGGAGACATCCATCATCATTATGCGAAACTCGTCATCTGCTTCTTTCTTTGCGTCAAGTTTTTATTTCCTAGCTTGTTTTGCCGCAAACTTTCCCCGAAGACTCAGCTAGTTTTGCTGCAAACTCGGATTCTCTCTATGCCATCTTTATTTTTGTTTGTTCTTTGTAATTGGTATTGAAGTTTTGTTACTCTTTAATAATTATTTCCACCATTTTCTCTTGTCCACTGGATTTTGCTCCCCATGTTTTCTTCAGTCGGTTCGCCTCTTTTTTCCCATATGATGGTTATATATGTTAGGAATGTCTCATATTTCTTCATCGCCACTGGAATGGTCTTGACTTGTTTCCTATCTTTCCCGGTCTTCCTCGTCACTCTCAGAATCTTCCTCAGCTTGTGATGAATCGAAAACAGCTGTTGATCGTCATGAATATTTGATATTTTCTAACATAATTGTGTAGCACTCTTCATGCTTAAATTTTTTATCACCGTTAGCTTCCTTGAAAATCTTCCTTACTTATTAAATTTGTTATTGTTTTAAAAAAAAGTTTAGTGGACGATATACGATTCAAAATAATTTTGTACGGGACAGACATTAAACGAGTACTTACCTTTGTTTCGGGGCCCCATCCAGTATGGTGTTCACGTTCCACTTCCGCCTCTTTTGCAGAGTAAAGCGCCACATCTTTACTTATTCCCTGAAATCGTTTCTGAATGGAGGTCCAAGTGCGCTCCGGCATTGTAGGTATGGATTCTTTCATCCCAACTAAGATGCGAGACCATAACTTTTCTTTTGATTGATCGGATCCAACACTAGAATCTTGAGATAAATGAATTCTAAACATCGTTACATCTTCAAATTTAGAAAAATTTGGACCTCGTGGTTTTGGTGTCATAATTCAAACTGGTTTGAAAGACAAAATATGAAACTATGGAATTTTTTCTTGTACACAAATCAAATGAAATGGGTTAGTAGTAGATGAAATGCTCAACCAATTTATATATATAGGTAATACAAAAATATAGTTGTTACAATGGTAAGAATCTCAACGGTAAATATTACAAGAGAGACGGTCATGTACACCACCGCCCCACAAACACATGCGTAAAATTGTTGAACGCTCATAAAAAGATGTAAAATTAGTTAACGCCCGACGTAGGCGTAAGTTTCGTTAAAGCCGCAGCAAGCGCGCGCGAAGTGTGCGTCCAATGGGGCGTACGCTTATGTGAACGCCTACGTCGGGCGTAATTTTCGTTAACGCTTATGTCGGGCGTAATTTTCGTTAACGTCGAGCACTAAGCGCACGCGAGGTGTGCGTCCAATTGGGTGTGCACTTATGTGAACGCCTACACATGCGTTATTTTGAGTTGTGTATGATTCATGAGACGCACTTCTACCTTTACGCCTGGCACGAGACGCACGCAAACTTCACACCTGTCACGAAACGTATTTCTACCTTCACGCTCCACCAAATTTGACTTTGGTCCAGCTTTCGGATCACTTTTGATCCCAAATAGCAAAAATCTAGACTATAACCCAAATATAGCCCACCACCACCACCAACCCCCCCCGCCCCCCCCCCCCCACTCCCCCACCCCACCCTTATCCCTATTTTTGATTTGGATGGACCAAAGAATATATTTGAGTTTGGTTCATGTTTTACTCACCCACTGTGGATGCTCTTAGAAACAAATAACCCTAAAACAAACAAAAGTTGTGAGAGAATAAATTCTGAGGTACGCGTGTCCAAAAACTATTGGAGAAGTAACGAGCTATGATGAGACGAGAAACACTGGAACAAAGCCTTTTAAAGCATTGAATTGACAGATGCAAACTTGATAAAGTTTGAACCTGACAGCATTAATGCATAACCTACACGTGGGTTGCGGGAAAGTAAGGCATACTGCTTAAAACAGATAGCCTTGCTGCCTGACCGACACGTAGGTTGCGGGAAAGTAAAGTACATTGATCAAGACAGACAGCTTTAACTACTCGAATGACAGCAGGTTGCGGAAAAGCATGACTCGATAAAGATTAATAATGAGTATTGATGCATGAATAACACGTGTCGGCTTTACAAGCTGCGGAACAAAAACAACTAAAGCATGACGATTCACCTTAAAGAGCTACGTGTCAAACATGCCAAGATTCAAATAAGACCGCAACAGTCATCTCAATCCTAAAACAATAACTTAACTACAAGACCGTAGAAGAGCTGCGGGATAACCAGTGAAAAATTACGGAAAACAAGCAGTACGCATGTAAAAAATTATGGGAAGAGCGATCAAGCCTTGCGTAGCAAATAAGCTCTGCGGAACTACGTATCACACCAAGAATGGATAAGAATAAATAGGTGGAAAGGTAAATGGGTGGGACCCATTAAATTGGCTATAAATACTAAGCTCATAAACAGGAAAAGGGGTTGGAAAATCTGGAGAGAAATTAGACTGAAGACATTAAAGTGATAGCAAAGAGTTTAGGTATGAACTTATTTAAAATTTTAAGCTCTGTTATACTATGATTATTATGTTCATGATTTTATTTAATATCAATAATTTGATATATCTTATGATGATGTATAATAAATGAAATACAAATATTTTTACCCGTGGATGTAGACAGTCAGACTGTTGAACCACGTTAAAT
>JAJJMC010002939.1:198989-211182 GCA_023531435.1 Papaver californicum
GGAGTTGATTTCACGATAAGATATCGTGCTATACTATGATGTAAATGCTTTTGGTTGTGATCCAAAGATGCTAGATCTTTGGTAATCACAATTTGGCGCTAGAAACAGGGAGGTACTAAAGAATTTATTCTACCTGTCAAAATTTTCGTTGTTAAAATTTTGAATCGTGTTATGTTTAAAAATTCTTCTCTTTAAAGTATAATGATTGAAATTCATATGGAAAAATTGTATATAAGGTTTTACTCTAAATAAATCAGTTGATGAATATATAATTTTGGTCGTTATGATCATATTCTTTATTTTTATACCTTCCATAAATGTAACTTTACCAAGGATATTCTTCAAATTATTGGTTTGAAAATTTAGTTCATAAATTTTTATTAAAACAGTATTTTATGTTTATCAAATTCTTGATTTTTTACGTTCAATAAAATTCTTGATTCCTACAAGGAGCAGAGAAATAAGTTTTCAATTGAGTGTTCGAGTTTCATATTAATTTGTTTCCACATGAACTTACAAAACCTATGATAAACTAGAAAGTTATTTGTTTTGAGTTTGATATGTTAAAAATAAGTGTAATATTTTCTTTCAATCAAATTGTATTGCAAATTTATTGAGAAAGATAAAACCTCTTGAAACACATAATTTATTATCTGAGCTCTTTTAGAGTACTGGTAAACAAATCCCTACAGCAACATAAGACTGAGCTTAGAAAAAATTTCAACATCTCAAAAGGATCCACACAAATGAGGACAGTGTCACATAGAAACATGCAAGATCAAGATGCCAATTCAGGAAATCATGGGAGTAATGCAATAGAGGCTCCTCAACAAAGGGAAATGGTGAGAGAGTCACAAGAGCAACAACCCATTAATGATCACATAAACAATTCTGAAGATCACTCAGATAGTCGTTCATTTGAAGAAAATTTCTCAAAATAGTATTGATCACATTCAACAATTAATGGAAGAAACGGACGAGATGCGCAAGGTACAACAGACTTGTGCGGAACAAATTGCACTATTGACCAGAGAAAACCAAGTACTCAGAGAAAGGCCTAGCATGGTGCGGAACCATTTACAACAAGAACACGGGGGCAAGAAGAAAGCTCAAGTGGACTCACAAGAAGAAAAGTGAGATCCAATAAAGATCAAAGAGTAATGGTAGTGGAACCCGCACGCCAGCTGAATGAACTAGATAGATTGGATTTTGATGGTTCAAGATTACAAAATGATAGGTGGCAAAAATGCTATGAGGACATGGAGCAAATGCGGGAAGAAATAAAGAATTTGAAAAATAAATAGGGTGGACGATTAGAAGAAATATTAAAAGAATCTAGGAAAATGCCATTGGAACCGCACCTGGCATACGCATCAATGCCCCATGAATGTAGTATTCCCATTTTTGAATGCTACGATGGGACAAAAGACTCAACAACCCACTTAAAGTATTACATTCATGACGCGATGGGAGCATGAGTATGTTTTTATGTACCGGCATTTTCCATCGAGTTTGAAAGGAATAGCTTTGGCGTGGTATGACAATTTACCAGAAGGGTCGGTGAATTCTTACATGCAGTTGACCCGCAAATTCTTAGAAGCATACATGTACAACAGGCCCGCATATGCGGGGATGGACAAGTTATACTCACTTGCCTCATCTACAGAGGAAACCATCCGTGATTATACAGATCGATGGCAGACGATTTGTCAAGCAATTGGGGATGTAACCCCAGAAATCGCTATCAATAGTTACAAGTGGGGAATAGCCAATTGGGAAAGTCAACTCTTTGTTGATATCCATAATACAAATCCAAAAAGTAAAGGAGATCTCAGATATATCATTGAAAAATATGCAAGATTGCAGGACATTCAGAGGCAACATCCGAGAATAATATCTCAACAACAAGGAAATGCAAAAAGAGTCAATTTTATTGAGCTGTCATCCGGATCTGGGAAGAGGTTTGCGGAAAAAACTCCAAACATTGAATCAAAGAGAGCAAAGATAGAAGAAACAAGAAAATGTATCCAATAATTTAAAGAGCGAATCTTCACTAAAGTATACACTCCTTATTCAGAAATCTTAAATGTAATGAAGAACATACAAGATTTTCAGTGGCCGCGGTCAAAAGAACAACAACCCAAACACACACAGAACTCCAAGGACTATTGTGAGTACCATTGCTATCGGGGTCATTCCACAAACCGATGTCGGAATCTAATAATACAAGTACAAAGGTTGATTGATGCGGGGAGTTAAAAGAATTTATTCAATTACCTGACCCTCACCAAGGATTAATAAAGGAAAAGTTGTTAATATTCCTCAAAATAATCAAACTATTAATATGATCTCTTATTTTGAATCGGATAAATCGTTCATGAGTGCCGCTATTGATAAAAGATTACATAAAAGAGTCCGCAGTCACGAAGTTTTCAAGGTTGCGGGAAGAGTTACTGAAGTATGGGAAGAATGGATGGCATAACCGCTAAATTTTTTTGCGGACGAGTTTGACCATGAGATTAAAATGCACAATGATCCGTTGGTGCTTACATTGCCAGTATCTGGATAGAATGTAAGGAAGATTCTTATGGGTGGGGGCAGCTCTCTTAATGTTTTGTTTTATGATACCTTCCAGAGGATGGGGTTAAAAGATGATCAGCTAACGCCATCTTGTTATACAGTTTATGGGTTTAACGGTTCAGCTTCAAAACCGAAAGGGGAAATTCTGCTTGATGTTACGGCTGGACCGATAAGTATTCTGACTAAGTTCAGCGTAATGGAGGCTCCATCTCCGTACAACGCCATCATTGGTAGACATTGGGTCCATCAATTGAAAGGGGTAACTTCAACATATCACCAATACTTGCGGTTTCCAACACTGCAAGAAGAGATGGAGATAAAAGGAGATCAAAATGAAGCAAAATCTTGCATTCTAGCAGAAGTCCGCATGAATAAAGAGCGACAACAGCAGCAACAGAATAAGAAAAAAGAGCGCAAGATGAAGGCTAAAGAAGAAGCCTTGAACCAATATATGATTAAGACTGCGGGAAATAAAGCAATAGATGAAGCAAATGAAGGTATTACAATAAAGGAAAGCATGCCAAAAGTTGATGAAGGTAGTCTTCCAGCATAGCAATCAAAGGGGGCTCCTACACGCTCCCAAACCCACCTTTACATCAGTCGAAGAAACCAAAAATATCAATATAAGAAATGAAGAACTTCCCAAGATGATAAAAATTGGAACGTTGATGGAAACGGAAAGGGAGTATAATTTGGTTATGCTACTAAAAGATTTTGTGGACATTTTTGCATGGAAGATGGAGGACATGCCAGGCATCGATCCAAATATTGTACGGCATGAATTATATATACATCCGGAAGCTACACCTTTTCGGAAACGTATACGTAAAGTTGCGTCTGAACATCATTTTCCAGTTGAAATAGAATTAAAAAATCTTATGGATGCGGGATTCATTCGAGAGGTGTGGTATCCAACTTGGATTTCAAACATGGTGATAATATCAAAAAAGAATGGCGGAGTAAGAATTTGCATAGACTTCACAAATTTAAACAAGGCATGCCCAAAAGATAGTTATCCGCTTCCCAGCATCGATCAATTGGTAGACACTGTTGAAGGTCATGAGGTTTTATCCTTTATGGACGGACAATCAGGGTACAATCAGATTGCTCTAGCTGAAGAAGATCAAGAACACACAGCGTTCTTCACTCTGCACGGATTATACTGTTATACCAGAATGCCATTTGGACTGAGAAATGCAGGAGCAACTTATCAATGGCTCGTAGACGCAATTTTTAAACCATGGATAGGCCGCACACTCGAAGTTTATGTAGATGACATGCTGATAAAAAGTAAATTTTCCAATAATCATTTACAAGATTTGAAAGAGATACTTGAAACCTTGCGAAAATTCAGAATGAAAGTTAATCCCGATAAGTGCAGTTTTGGGTTACGTTAGGGAAAATTTTGGGGTACTTGGTTACCAAAAGAGGAATTTAAGTTGATCCGGCAAAGATTCAGGCCATTGTTGATATGCAATCTCCGAGGAATGTCAAAGAAGTACAGAAATTAAATGGTTGTTTTGCCGCACTCGGAAGATTTATTGCTAGATCATCGGACAAATGTAAGCCCTTTTTTGACGCATTGAAAAAGAAGAATAAATTTGAATGGAACGAGGTTTGTGAGCAAGCCTTTTCAAGTATTAAAGTTTATCTCGCCATATTTCCCGCATTACAAAATCCAAAACAGAAGATGTTGTAAGTGCGGTATTGGTGCGAACAAATGCAAAGGTAGAAAAACATGTATATTACATCAGTAAAACTCTGAACCTCGCAGAAAGAAATTACACGAAAATTGAACAGTTAATCTTAGCACTGGTTTTTGCTATATAGAAATTACGCACGTATTTTTTGACACACTATGTGCGGGTACCAAGCAAAGCTCTGTTTGAATCTGTACTAAAGAATGTGGGAAAAGTGGGAAGGATAGCAAAAAGGAACGCGCAACTCGAACAGTTCCACATATTATTTGAGTTACAAACTGCACAAAAGTCGCAAGTCCTGGCTGATTTCCTTGCGGATTTTTCGTTAAATGATGATTTTGAAATTCAAGGGTTGCCCGGGTTCGAAGAGGATGATCCTCAGGATATCCTAAGCTCTGTAAATTCCCGAAGATGGGAAGTATTTGTTGATGGGGTTAGGAACAAAGAAGGTGATGGAATTGGAATTGTAGTTACGACTCCTACAGGGGATAGAATGGTACATTCATTCCGATTTGAGTTTGATGAACATACAAATAATATAGTGGAGTATGAGGCTTTGGTTCATGCCATTAGGCTCATTATTGAATTGGGGATAAGCGATGTCCGACTCACAAGTGATTCACAATTAATAATTCGACAGGTTGAGTTCAAATATCAAACGCTTAATGAAGGCCTGGTAGAATACAAAAATATGGTGCAAAAACTGGCGCTTCAGGTTCCAAATATAACCTTTCGGCATTTGTCCAGAGATAAGAATCGTCATGCTGATACATTAGCATTTATTTCTTCAATGATAAAGGATCAGAATACATAAGCAATAAAAATTGGGCGTATTTATGAACCATCAATCAAGTTGTGGGCAGTTGAAAATGTGGAAGAAGAAGTGGAAGAAGATATTGAAGATGCAGTTGTACAAAATGATGCAAATTTCTCACAGAAAACAGAAAACAATTTAACCAGAGAAGATTGGAGAATTTCAATACATCAATATTTGTAAAATGGGTATTACCCGCAAGCGCTAAATAGGCAAGAAAGGTGCAATCAAAGTCTGTGAATTATCAGTTGCGGGATGGCATTCTGTACCGCAAATCCTTTTTAGGTCCTTTACTTTGGTGTTTATCATGAGAGCGGGGCTACAAATTTTCAAAGATATACATTATGGAGATGCGAGAAATCATAGTGGAAGACGATCACTGGCTTTAAAAGCAAAAACGCAAGGATATTATTGGCCATTTATGCATAAAGATGCGAAAAATATGGTAAAAAGATGTGAAGAATGTCAGCGTTATACGAAAAGAAAAAAGGCTCCGTAACAGAACTTAATTCCGTACTCAGTCCCTGGCTATTTGCAAAATGTGGGATAGACATTGTTGGACCATTAGTGGAAGGTACTCAAAAAAGAAAATACTTGATTGTGGCTACAGACTATTTCACTAAATAGGTTGAGGACAAAGCTCTTGCACACATTAGGGATACCGATGTTTTTAAATTCTTATTTGAGAATATAATCTATAGGTTTGGAATTCCGTTGGCCATAGTTTCGGATAATGGACAGCAATTACAAGGGGAAAATATTGATATGTTTTTCGAAGCATTTAATATTCAAAAGAATAAGTCTACTCCGCTCTATCTGCAAAGCAATGGGAAAGCTGAAGCAACAAATAAAGCAATTGCTATGAATTTAAAGAAAACTCTTGATGGACATTATAAATAGTGGTGTGAACAACTTCATAATACATTATGGGCATACCGTACAACAAGAAGGGAATCCACTGGAGAATCACCATTTTTTCTTACTTATGGAACAGAAGCAGTTATTCCAGCGGAAGTCATTCTACCTACTACAAGAACAGAAGCATGTGAGAAAAATTTAAATTCAGACTTAATGCTTAAAAAGTTGGATGACTTAGAAGAAAGAATAGAAGTTACACTTCAAAAAATAGAAAATTATCAAAGAAGACTGGCAAGAGAATACAGTAAAAAAATAATGTTGCGGAATTTTGTGGAAGGACAATATGTTCTGCGGAAAATCCCGGAATACCAAAGAGACAAAAAAGAAGGAAAATTTGCACCTACATGGGGAGGACCTTATATTATTCAAGGAATTGAGGGACAAGGATCATATCATTTGTGGAATATGGATGGAGGAATTTTACAACATCCTTGGAATGCACAATATCTCAAACCATACTATCCTTGATCAATAGCGCAATTGTGCAATAGTTGGCGCTCATAATAGGTATTTTCCACCTCAGGAAGTGCTCTAATCAGCAATGCAATTATACAACAATTTGGTTTCATATTAGGTAAAGCTACAAATGTAACCTCTCTAAGAAAGTCCATGTGAATGTCAATGAGTGTATGACTATTGGATCTTTCGCCAACAGGGGTGCCTAACGTGATATTAATTGTTATATCTTTCTCCATTTTATGAGACTTTCGGGACCGCATCCTAATTTCCTCCTGGCCAGAGGGAAGTTAGATATGTGTTGTTACACCTACAATATAACTCAAGGTACAAAATTTCCTTACGGTTAAATAAATCACACTCATACAATGAATAAACAATTAATATATATTCAAAATTTGTTTCGCAGGGATAAAATTACAATGAAGAGTGAAAACGCAACTACAATTTAAAGATGAAGAATAGAACAACAGCAAAGAAAGCTAAGGTGCGGGAAGAACGCCTTTAAAGTGAGGATTATATGGAACATCTCTGCGCTTGTAAACTTTTGTAAATCCATCAGATTGTACTTGGTCAAGAGTGTGGTTGACCGCCTTTGAAATTAAAGCTTTAGTTTCGGCTCTTAACCATTTAATATAAGCTTTTCTATTTTCAATCTCCACTTTGAATTGATTTACTTCAGTTTCGCAAGCTTGGACTTTGGTCTTCCAAAATGTTATCTTCCCTCTCTCAGTAGATAAATCCCGAACAAGCTTTTCATTTTTCGCAGTTTCTTGTTGTAATTTATCTTCAGCACTTTTGACATTGGAAGACAGTAGCTCAAGTTGAGCAAGTGTTTCATTGGCCTTGGTAGAGGCAAGCTCTAGCTGAATTTGCGCTTCATTAGCTTTGATTGAGGCTAGCTTCAGCTGCTTATTGAGTTCCTCCATCCTAGTATTTTCCGCAACGAGCTCTCCCTCAGCTTTATCAGCTCTAGCGGTTGCATCCTTAAACTTTTCTTCAAAACCTGAGATAAAAGTAACGGATTAATCAATGCTATAATAATATTGAATTTTAATCTTGTGATAAAATAGGATACCTCTTGCGAGGGATTCAAATTCTACTAATTCACGACCCATTGCATCTTTTGTAATGTCAATAAAATCATATTCTCCCGAAAGCTTGCTGTAATTGGCCTTGATTTTTTTAAGATGATGTTGATATTGAGTTAACTCTGCTTCATTATCCCGTAGATGATTCAATTTGGATGTACATCTTGCCACTTCTTTGTGCATCCGGAGAATGTCGCTTTCACGGTGAAGAACAGAATCAGATAAATTACGGATCATAGCCTGAGGTATCCGCAAGAGCTTTTCCTTTGGCATAAACTTCTGAAGCCGAGTTGTCTCTGTCCTTAATGAGCTGAGCTATGTGCGAAGAAATATGTGAATGGTGATACGATCCGGAACAGGAAAATCTCGCAAGGATATCTGCCGCTCCACACAAAGCTTGCGGTTTTCTTCTTCCAATTTGTCAGATTGCCTCAGAAACGCAATCCGTAGTCCACAGTAAAGTGGCATCAAACTCTACTTTCTTGCGACCCTTCTCTACAAATAAAAGTCGATGTCGTGATTCTAACTCATCATACTTCCGTGTGAATAATTCATGACTATCAACAAGATCATTAAACTTTGTCTTGATTTCTACATTTTCATTATTAACTCTTATAACATGATCTCTCAACTGCGTAATTCTACATTGCATTCTAGATACAAGTTTCTGAATTCCCCGTTGATCCCATAAAGTAATTCAGAAAATAAGCGAAATAAAATAAGGAAAAAAGTAATTAGAAGAAAGAATAAAACCTTGGTTCTGAAGATTAAGCAATTGTTGGCGGAGAACATCATTTTCCCGCTTCAGATCCAAAGCGTCATTTTCTACGACCCTAAATTGGGACTCCATCATGGTGGACCGCGCTTTGTAAAATTGGTACGCGGTATGTGCAGCGCTTTGACCATGTCCAAGATGTAAAATTAAAGTTATGATTAGAACAAAAATAAGAAGAAGTCAAAGGTAGAAAAGCAATTAAAATACCTGAAGAAGAGCTTGTTGCGGAAAAGAGTACACTTGTCCGTCCGCAAGTGCGAGTGTTGCCGCAAGAGAAGAAGGTTCGATGATGTAGAATGAGGGATCAACAGCTTCACCTTGATCTTTCAACCAAGCATCTCTAACCGCTTGGTGCAGCCTCCATGGACTTACGCAACCGGGAGACCGAAGAGATATCTGATTTCACCGGTAAAGAGTTGCATGGAACAGACAAAACATTCTTTGACATGAACCATTGAAACGCCTCTTCTTATTTTTCCAAGAGATTGGAAGCCTCTGCAACTCCCCTTCTTCTGCTTGATTGCGGAAATTCCATAGTTGGTTGTACTGCATCAGCAGCATCCATGCTCGAAGCATTAACTCTGACAGGACCAGCTTCCGCCGTAGTATCTGAGGGCACATTACCTATTGTACTAGTAATCGCCGGCTCATCTATTTCCGCAACATGCGCTTACGGGTCTACTTCTACTGAAGTAATTTTGGGATCGTCTTGAGGGTTGCAATCCTCATCATCGGTTGAATCATCTTCATCTGAAGCGTCTTCAAGCGGCTCATCAACAGTCAGAGGAGAGAATTGAAGGAAGAAAGAAGGATCGGGAGCAATAGTTTGGTGCGAGAAATCGATGGCAGTATTTGAAATCCCTTCCGCAGCAGCAGTTTGTTCCGCAGACTCGAAGTTTGTCAATCAAAGATGTATATTTTGTTCCTTCTTGTCTCTCTTGAGCAGAGCTTCCTTCACCTCTTAAGAGTGGACGATGAAGGGGAGAATCTCGAATTTCTCCTTCCTCCCTGTCTGTGGAAGCACGGGGTGCACCCTTCACTTTCTTTCGACCCTATAAATGAACTGTAATAATTCATTAAATCAAATTCTAAAGGAATATTAGAATTCATCGTATTAAAATAATATCTTTTCTGTAGGGGGTGCGGCCTTGCGTTTTACCCCCGCATCATCTTTTACACTTTCATCAAACTGCGGTTCAGCATGTGGCTATAAAAAGGAGAGGAAATTTTAATCATCTGAGAGAAACTCTAACCATTAAGCAATATATAAATCACAAAGAGACAGAGAGGAAATCTACGTAGCATAGTGACAAGTGCAAACTTGAAATCAGAAAAATTTAGTCGCCAAGGGAAATAACCATTGAAGCGGGTAAGAAGACTGTAGACCTCTTTATCAGTAATAAATCTGAAAACCCATGGACCCTCAATAACTAGAGGGTTGCAGTACCATTTGTAGTCGTGATCCTCGCGGATCCTTTCTTTTAGAGGGAGCGATGTTCCTAGAGTGTACTTCAGCTTGGCATTATCGATTTCCGCAAGCAGGCGGAATCCCTCACCCCCTTTACGGCTCGGGCCAACGCTCTATTTCTTGAAATTCTTTGTGGCAATGTTATCCGCATATGCAGCATGGAATTTCTTCATTGTGGAGTATTTACGTTCCGCAAGGTCCGGAACATAACAGGTAAAAATTGGTTTTACCTTGGCTTCGCATGATACACTCATCCAGTATGCGCCACCAATTCCCGTTGTATTGAGTTACAGGCCGCAATAAGCTGTGTTGAGATTGGTTGCGGCTGGCAAGAACCGCAAACTGAAAAAAGGTTTTCTTTCTGGTATAAAGGAAGTTGTAGACCCGCATCTAATGCTCCCGCATGGATTAATAACTTGTCGTTGCTGTGTTTAAAACCTTCTATCATTTCCAAGTTAATTTCATCTTCAGCACAATCATAGAAGGAGACCTTGAATTGTTGAAGACCATGCTGCCTTTTGAAGTCCTCAAGGTTCACAGACCTAAAGCTGCAGCTTTCATGAGACCGTTTGCTCTTGGGAGCAGGGTTGTTGACCGCAACAGGAACACTTGCGGCTTTGTAGATCCCGAAGGGTGATTCCTCGATACAGGATAACGAGATGACTTCCTGACTAAAGGTTGATCATCCTGATGAGAAGCATCACCAGTAACTTTGGCATTATCTTTTCCAGCCATGATAAATTTTTATCTGCACAGGAAAGCAAGAAAAAATAAGCTTTATTAAGATCAAAATCAAGAACAAAGCATAAAATATTGCAAACTAAAAGAAAAATAAGATGATCATTACATTAAAATACAAATCAGCCAATCATTTTATGATCAGAAGAAAGAAGAGATCATGGTAAAACAACCAATCAACAAAAAGAGAGATCAACAACCTTAGAATCATCATTCATTCAAAAAAAACAATAAATAGATAAGAACATCATTAACATCATCTACAATGATTAAAGTACAAATTCAGGGATTGATAAACAAGCAAATACGAAAACGAAAAAGCAAAAAAGTTACTGATAATGAAGTAAAAGATAGAAGAAAAATAGTGATTGATTGAAAAGATAAAAAGTTGATCCCGATGCAAGAATCTTAGATCGCAAAAGTTCAGGAGAACGAAAAGGTGTTGAAGAATCTTTGAAAAATTCAAAGGAATGAAAAGCACTAAAACTTTAAGAAGAAGAAGATAAGAGGTGTAAAGAATGGAATGAATGAAATAATTGGTATTAAATATGAGAAAACTGAAACTGACGAACCGTCGAAAACTGAAAAAAAAAATAAACTTTTACAAAGATTTGATTTCCTCGAACAACGCCAACTGACAAAAACGTGCAAAGAGAAGTTACTGCTAGCGAAAAAGGCGCATAAAAGTGTAACGTGGGAAAGGAAGTTATGGCAGGCGTAGGAATTGAAAAGGTAATTATTATTTTTCTTTTTTTCAAAATTTTTACCAACTGTCAATTTCAAAAAAGGAAAAGGGGGGAAAATTATGAGAGAATAAATTCTGAGGTACGCGTGTCCAAAAACTATTGGAGAAGTAACGAGCTACGATGAGACGAGAAACACTGGAACAAAGCCTTTTAAAGCATTGAATTGACAGCTGCAAACTTGATAAAGTTTGAACCTGACAGCATTAATGCATAACTGACACGTGGGTTGCGGGAAAGTAAGGCACACTGCTCAAAACAGATAGCCTTGCTACCTGACCGACACGTAGGTTGCGGAAAGGTAAAGTACACTGATCAAGACAGACAGCTTTAACTACTCGACTGACAGTAGGTTGCGGAAAAGCATGACTCGATAAAGAGTAATAATGAGTATTGATGCATGATTAACACGTGTCGGCTTTACAAGTTACTGAACAAAAAGAACTAAAGCATGACGATTCACCTTAAAGAGCTACGTGTCAAACATGCCAAGATTCAAATAAGACCGCAACATTCATCCCAATCCAAAAACAATAACTTAACTACAAGACCGTAGAAGAGCTATGGGATAACCAGTGAAAAATTATGGAAAACAAGCAGTACGTATGCAGAAACTTATGGGAAGAGCGATCAAGCCTTGCGGAAATAGCAAATAAGCTCTGCGGAACTACATACCACACCAAGAATGGATAAGAATAAATAGGTGGAAAGGTAAATGGGTGGGACCCATCAAATTGGCTATAAATACCAAGCTCATAAGCAGGAAAAGGGGTTGGAAAATCTGGAGAGAAATTAGAATAAAGACATTAAAGTGAAAGCAAAGAGTTTAGGTATGAACTTATGTAAAATTTTAAGCTCTGTTATACTATGATTATTATGTTCATGATTTTATTTAATATCAATAATTTGA
>JAJJMC010002939.1:211192-231184 GCA_023531435.1 Papaver californicum
AACCACGTTAAATGTATAAGTCAATTCATTTTAAGTTGTTTGATTAATTTTTATTGTTTAAATGATCATGGGAGTTGATTTCACGATAAGATATCGTACTATACTATGATGTAAATGCTTTTGGTTGTGATCCAAAGATATTAGATTTTTGGTAATTACAAAAGTATCACTTGCTTACCTAACTTAACCGTATATAAGATAAGACCATTAAACTGCTATTGTTCCATGCTCATCAGATGTCATGGGTGGGGACTTAAAAGCAATGAAACTAGTTTCACTTTCATCCCTTTGTATGGCCCTTCTTTCCCAACAAAATAACCCTGGTGACCTGGTCCCTGAACGGCGACCTATACACACAAGTCACTCTTATTCTGCACGTGTTTTAGTTTATTTAAGCACATGTTGAAATCCTTTCAAATTTTACAACACGTGATTTCCGCGTGTGCTACTCTATTTCATTTTTTTCCCTCCCTTTTTATATGCTTCCCCTCTGACTAACAACAAACCAACACATTTTCCCCTACGGCCCTACTCTAAATCTCTCAACTAGTACTTCCTTCTTTTTTTTCAAAGAGTGACTCTGAAGAAGAAGAGGGAAACTGTTCTGCTGCTTTTTCTTCATCAAATGAACAACATTCCTCGCACGTGCCGTCAACAACAACAACAACGGCAAAGACGCACAAGAGGTAAGCAGGAAGAACATCTTTTAAAGAAACGCAACACCCGATTTATAGAGGAGTAAGAGAAAGGAATGGATGAAGATGGGTATGTGAAATAAGACAACCATATACAAAATCGAAAACTTGGTTAGGTACATTTCCTATACCTGAAATGGCTGCAAGAGCTTATGATGTTGCAGCTTTAGCTTTAAGAGGAAAATCCACACCTCTTAATTTCCACGACTCGTCGATGATTCTACCTAGACCTATTTCTGCTAATTCTGAAAATATTCGATTGGTCGCAATTGAAGCTGCTGAAGCATTTCGACCTCATCCTATAAATGATACATCATCTGCTTCATCATCATCTGTTGCTCTTTTGTCTAGTATCAGCAACCTAGATATTCCATATGATGAGTACTGTCAAGACTTGATCATATTTTTAATATCTCTGAACGATTACAATTGTTGAGAACTTATACAAGTTGATTACAACTTATTCAAAGGAAGATCCTAACTAAAAGGATACAGTTGCAACTCATTCCACATGACTCGGTGAAGAATGGTTAAGCCACAACAGCTTATGCTAGTCTTCAGGGAGTATCTCTGACACGCCCCCTCAAGTTGGACGTCTCGTGAGAAGGCCAATCTTGGTCTTTAGTTGCTGAAAGCGTGTATGCGAGAGTGGTTTTGTCAAGGCGTCAGCAAGTTGGTCATCAGATGACACATGCGCTACACGCAGAGTACCACTTTGCACCTGATCACGTATGAAATGGAAGTCGATGGCTACATGTTTCATACACGAGTGAAAGACAGGATTGGAGCATAACTGAGTTGCTCCCACATTGTCACAGAAAATAACTGGACATCTTGGTAAGGGGACATGTAAGTCGGAGAGGAGATAAGTTAACCAATTCAATTCAGATGCAGCATTTGCCACTGCTCGATATTCAGCTTCAGTTGATGACCGAGCTACGGATTTTTGCTTCTTGGAGCACCAGGAGATGGGATTCCTTCCAAGATAGACAATGTATGCACTAGTGGATGAGAAATCATCTTTGTTTCCACCCCAATCTGCATCAGAGTATGCAGTCATGGCGGTCGACTGTTGATGGAGGTGATCTGAGAAGGCATGAAGTCTGAGTGGTGAGCTTTTGTATATCTGGAGGCCATCATTAATTGTACCACATAAGTATCGGAGTAGACGTTTAACACATTGCCAGTGAGTAGAGGTTGGACAATGCATAAACTGGGAAAGCTTGTTGATAGTGAAGCACAAGTCTGGCCTTGTGATGAGTAACTATTGAAGACTGCCAACTAGAGCCATGTATTCAGTTGGATCCGCTAGAGGAGGACCATCAAGAAGACTGAGTGGTGGAGAAGTGGCAATGGGAGTAAGGACTGGCTTGGCCTCTAACATTTTGTACTTTGAGAGAAGATCAAGAATGTAGCGTCTTTGAGAGAGTAGAATGCCATGTGCATTGTGAACCACTTCAATGCCTAAGAAGTATGAGAGTGACCCAAGGTCTTTGATGGAGAACCTTGTTGCCAATGATGTAATAAATTCAACGACTTGAGCTAGATTGTTGCCAGTCACAATGATATCATCTATATATACCAGTAGATAGATGAGTGTGCTTGACCTTTTCAAAGTAAACAAGGAAGTGTCAGCATGAGAATTAACAAACCCAATGTGGAGCAAAAATATACGCAGCTCATGGTACCAAGCTCTTGGAGCTTGTTTAAGGCCATAGATGGCTTTATGGAGTTTGCAGACATGAGTAGGATTATCATGATCTACAAACCCAGGTGGCTGTTGCATATAGACTACTTCAGCTAGTCGACCTTGCAAGAATGCATTGTTGACATCAAGTTGTCGTAGAGGCCAATTTTGAGATATTGCAAGGCTGAGAACTACTCGTACTGTAGTTTGTTTCACCACAGGGCTGAAGGTATCCAAATAATCAAGGCCAGGCCTTTGATGAAAACCCTTGGCAACTAATCTGGCCTTGCGTTTTTCAATCGTGCCATCTGGATTGCACTTGATGCGAAAAATCCACTTGCAGCCTATGACATTTTGAGTTGGATGAGATGGAACTAGAGTCCATGTTCCATTTCGCACCAGTGCATTGAACTCCTCAGACATTGGTGTGCGCCAGTGAGGCTTGCCCAAGGCTTGTGATGCTGTAGTTGGTTCATCATTGGTCACGGCAGCAAGTTGAGCAACCAAATTTATTTTTTGAACTGGCTTGTGAATATTGTTTTTGGCACGTGTAGTCATTGAATGAGATGGCTGCAGTTGAGGCACATTACATGATATAGTGGCAGTCGGTAAGTGCAATGGAGCTTCAGTTGCACTTGGTGTCGTTGTGGGCGCTTGCACTGGAAATTGCTGAGAATAGCCAAATGGAGAGGATGGCATGGGATGAAGAGGAGGTGATGATGGCAAAGGAACAGAAGGAGCTAATGATGGTAAAGGAATTCTTGGAGGAATCCAAGTATCAATAAGAGATGTTGAAGATGAAGAACGAGACTCGGTTAAGGTAGCATAAGGAAATTCTTGTTCTACAAATTTGACATGTCTTGATATGTGGATTTTTGTAGTGGCTGGATCAAGACAGAGATATGCACTCTGAGTGAGTGAGTAACCAAGGAAGATACATGGAGATGAATTCGGCTCTAGTTTGTGGACTGTGTAAGGCTTTAAGAATGGGTAGCACAAGCAACCAAAGATTTTTAGTTTGGAGTAGTTTGGTTGAGTGCCAAAAAGTAAGTGATAAGGTGATTGAAGATTGAGAGTCAGGGTGGGCATGCGATTGATGAGATACACAGCTGTTGCCAAAGCATACGGCCAGAATTTGAGAGGAAGAGAGGCATGAGATAATACAGCTAGGCCTGTCTCAACAATGTGTAAATGCCTTCTTTCTGAGAAGCCATTGTGTTGAGGAGTGTGAGGTGGTGAAGTAAGATGAGTGATGCCTGAAGAAGAAAGGAAGTGTCTCATGCCAATGTATTCTCCTCCATTATCAGAATATAGAGTTTTGATTTTGGAATTGAAGTAGTTCTCAACAATAGCTTTAAACTTGGTGAAGGTTGGAAGTACATCTGATTTGTGAAGTAAGGGATAAAACCAGATGTATTTAGTGAAATGATCAACAAAAATAACATAGTATTTGAGTTGATGTGTAGAGTACACAGGGGAGGTCCAAACATCAGAGAAGATAGTTTGAAGTGGCTGAGTAGAAGTAATAGAAGAAGCCGAAAATGGTAGCCTGTGGCTTTTATTACAAAGACATGAATTACAAGAAAATGTAGAAAACAAGCTTGGAAGTTGTCCAAGATTATTTTGTTGAACAATAAGCTTTAGAATGGGCAAGGCTGGATGGCCAAGCCTATGATGCCAGCAAGTGGTATTTGATTTGAGAGTTGAGAAAGCTTTCTTTGGGGCTAGGTAAGGCCATTCATACACACCATCTCTAGTTGTCCCTTCCATCAGTTTCCTTCCTGTGCGAAGATCCTTCACAAAGAAACAAGAGGGTAAGAATTCCACTGAGGCATTGTTTGATTTGCAAAATTGAGAAATAGATATCAAATTTTTCTTCATGGAAGGCACACACAAAACATGCTTAAGTGTAAAGGTAGAGTTTGAAAAAGGAAGAGAAGTTGAACCAGAGTGTGTGATGGAGAGATTGGATCCATCTCCAATCATCATATCATCATTCCCTTGATATGGTGAGTGAAGGGAAAGATTTTCAAGATCACTAGTGACATGGTGTGAGGCACCACTGTCAAGAAGCCAAGCAGACTGAGATGGCCTGTAAGAGGTGGCATTTGCTTGAGACTGGTATGCTGATGGTGCTGCTGAAGAGGTCCCTTGTGTATTTGGAATGATCTTGAAGGATGGGCATTGTTTGGCTGAGTGGCCTTGCACCTGACAGATTTGGCAATAGCCAAGGTAAGGCCTTGGGTGCCTGAAGGAGTTGTTGTAGGTGCTCATATGAGGTGCTGGAGGCCTTGGAGATCGATATTGTGGCTGAGAGAAGGAAGTGGAGGAGCCACGCCAGGATGTGCTTGGTTTCTGCATGGTAGATGGAGGTCGCCATGCCCTTGGTGATATATTTAGTGCATTAGCTGTGGCAGGGAAGTAAGTGTCTTCTGTGGCTTCAGCACGTAAAGAAGCTTCAAAATTGAGAAGTTTCTCATGTAGTTCTTCGAAACTTATTGTTGTTTCCCTTGCTTGAACCGCACGTACTAGTTCTTTGTAATCTGGATTTAATCCATCAAGGATTTTATCAATTATATCCTCTATATCCATAGGTGATCCCAGTAGAGCAAGGTTATCAGCTCTTGATTTAACTGTTTGCATAAACTCAGTGATGGAGAGGGTTCCTTTTGTAAGTGTTTTAAGAGATTGCTTGAGTTGTTTGATGCGGCCTCTTGATGGTTTGGCATAAGTATTAGCCAAAATTGTCCATGCCGCTTTGGAGGTAACTGCATTGGAGATGAAAGGTATAATGGATGAAGATAATGAGCCAAGTATGGCATTGAGAATAAGCTGGTCTTGCCTATTCCATATGATAAAGGCTGGATTTTGAATGGTGACACCATCTTGTGTGATTTCTGCTGGTGGAGTTGGTACTGATCCATCTATGTATTTGATCAAATCATACCCAATGAACAAATTTTTAAATTGCAACTTCCAGGATAGATAGTTGCTTGTGTTAAGCTTTAATGGAGCCTGTGCAGCTACATTTATACTGATAAGTGATGAAGTTGTAGGCGTGGTGGGTATGGTGTCTGCCATTTGAAGTGATGAGGATAAAATGGATGAAAAAAAAAAAAATCTGGATCAAAGCTCTGATACCATGTCAAGACTTGATCATATTTTTAATATCTCTGAACGATTACAATTGTTGAGAACTTATACAAGTTGATTACAACTTATTCAAAGGAAGATCCTAACTAAAAGGATACAGTTGCAACTCATTCCACATGACTCGGTGAAGAATGGTTAAGCCACAACAGCTTATGCTAGTCTTCAGGGAGTATCTCTGACAAGTACTTGCCAAGTTCGTCAACTGGAACAACATTCTTAGATGAGGAGGCGTTGTTTAACATGCCAGGTTTACTTGACAGCATGGCGGAAGGGATGTTACTTACTCCATTAGCCATGAAAAAAGGGTTTAGATGGTTGGATGACAATGTCGTGGATTCTGACATCGATGTTCCTCTATGGACAGATTAGATACTATTTTCACTTTAAATATTCTAAACAAACCGTGTATTTAGACAAAATAAAAAATAGAATGGACTTCACAAACCAGGCCCCTACAAATTCCCACCCCAGTGTATATATACGGTTTTAAATTTGTTCTATTACCCCGGTTAGAACCAGTGTTTCCAATTTTTACTTATTCTTTTGGTGTACCTTATATCATGGATATAAGTTAAGAAAGATTATTATATTATTTTTTTAACATTAGACACTGTAATTCTTCATAATAACATTAAATTCTTGGAATTCAGTTGTATTGTTTATAGATAGTATCATTTCTTATTTTACCCTTAGGGCATCCATAATAGGGCAATTAAACCCATCGATCAAAAATCAAAAAAATTGATTTTTGATCCGGGATAAGAACAGCGGGAGATGATCAGGCGAGAAACTAACATGTCGTTTGGTGGTAAGTGAGGTCCTATTCTCTAGCTTGGAAAAACGGACGAGACATTAACACTTCGCATTGTACAAATGAGATTGTGGTCTCCCGCCCGGAAAAAAACATACAGGCGAGATCCCAAAACCTCGACCACTCCCCAAGTGGTATCCCACTATTTCGCCCGTGTTTTAAAATTTAGCATACAGGCGCAACTTTAGTATCTCGCCCGTGATTTCAAATTTTGGACGGTATGTCAGCACCTCGCTTATGTGTAGGCGATCCTCTAGGGTATCGTCTGGTGAAGCGGAACTTTAGTATCTCGCTTGAGCTGGCGAAATGCCAACTCTTCGCCCGTATTTTTAAGCGAGATTCTGGGAAATCGTTCGGTTACAGGCGAGAACTTATGATTTCGCGCGACTATAATTTTTCGTCATCGATCAACGACGAGATTTAATCTGGAACAGTAATTATCCTCGACTATAAACTATATTTGATCGACGACTGTGGCTGCATTTCGCCAACTATCAATTAAAGATAATCTTTAATCGTCAAAATAGTCGACGATTGCAGATGTTCTTAGGGATTATTTTCTTAAAAACAAGTAAAATATAAAAGCTATGGGCATGACGGATCCGACCCATCATCATCATCACTCTCCGCTACTTTCTCTATGCCTTCTTCTCTCCTCAAATATTAAATCACTCTCTCGTTGTCTCTCCTCAAATATTTGTCCAACTCTCATGTATACAGATTATGGAGATTGTATTTTGAAATACAGTCAGTTGCAATGAAATGAACCCTAAAAGCACCAATTCTGCAAACAGCCAAAAAAAAATAATCAAAAAGTTACAATCTTTAAGAACCCATTACCTCCATTAATCAAAACCCATTGGATGAATTAACTAATGGGAGAGTATTAAAGATGATACTTACCTTCTTTGTTTTTCTGTAGAGCTTCAACAAGAGGCTTTAGATTTTTCCTCTTCAAAAACCAAGCACAGTCCATGGTTATTAACAATAGATATGAACACAATGATTGAACAAACTAATCCAAAATCCATGTTGGTGTATATTCCAACGAATCAACCTCTCCTTCTCCTCCTCCTCCTACCATTAATGGCTTCCTTTTAACAAATTGGAGCTTTTTCTTCTCTCTAGAAGTTAGAAAAATCAGTGCTTTTTGGTTTGTTTAGCTGAATTAGAATCTTGAGAGAAATGGGGTTTGTATAGAATCTGAAATGACAGAAGAAATTTGAGATTTACAGAAAGAGAGTAGGGAAAGACAAAAGAAAGTAAAATATAACCGTAATTTGAGATTTCCTATTTTACCTATAGAAATTATTTATTTTTAAAACAAGTAAAATATAAAAGCCATGGGTATGACGGATCCGACCCATCACCATCATCACTCTCTAGATACTAAAACTTTTGGTCTATTTAAACCTCAAATTTGATAAAATTACGTAAAAAAATTGTGTTTTTTTGTGATTCAGGGAATTTTACGGTTGGATTTTCATGTCGAACCCAACCGTAAACGCCATTTACGGTTAGGTGTTCATCCTAACCAAACAGTAACTGTAATTTCATGGCGGAAAACCAAATCGTAACAGTTTTACGGTTGGGTCTTAAGCATCGTACCCAACTGTAACTAACAATTACGGTTAGGTGTTCATCCTAATCTAACCGTAAACCGTAACCGTATTTTCATGGAACAATCAATCGTAACAATTTTACGGTTGGGTTTTAGCATAGGACCCAACCGTAACTAATCTTTAAAAAAAATTATTACTTTGTTTTCTATTTTATTTGTTTCTTTAGGAGAATCATCCGAAATCAATGGAAATAGTGTTAAAAAGAATTAAGAAAAGGAAAGGAGTTCATTCCGGCATGAGAAGAAGAGGCCAAATGATGGAAAAAAGACTTTGAAACAAGAGTTCCAGGAAGATTTACGGTTGGGAAAGTACCTCAAAACCCAACCGTAAAAGAAGTCGATTTTGAAGAACAAGTTCCAGGAAGATTTACAGTTGGGTCTAAACACTCAGACCCAACCGTAAAATTAGATAAATAGATTTGAAGATTTTTTCATTTCTATCTTGTAGAGAATTGAAAGACGAAGCCAACCCAAAAAAAATGAGGTCAATCGGACATCGTATGAGGGAGTTATGATCAAAACGGTGAAATACAAAAAAATGTCCACGAAGAATTACGGTTGAGTTTCTTGGACTCGGTCCCAACCGTAAATTGGGGATTTTGGGAGAGATTTTTGTGTCAGAAAATCGGTTGGGTTAATTGCCTCGAACCCAACCGTAAAATATCATCTTCATCTCTTTCCTTCTGATTTACGCTTGGGTATTTTAATAACCCAAACGTAAAATTTAAAAGAAACCAGTTACGGTAGGAATTCCAATCGAACTCAACCGTAAATGTTTCTAGAAACCTAATTTTTGGACTTGAAATCAATCTTTCTAACACATTACAATCATAAAATGGAGAAAAATAGCTTACAATTAATAGAATTTATCATCTTTATTATAGTGTTTGATTGACAATTATAAATTTTCGAATCGACAATTAATCGAAGACAATGAATTTGATGGAGAAGAAAATGGGGAGAACAAAAGTTGAAGAGAAACAAATTTACGGTTAGAAAGAAGAAAAGTTTTGTGTTTTGGTTTAATAGTTTTTTTGTTTAGGTTATAGAATAAAAGATTACATAGGTACTTGCTATTATCATAGGGTATCCCTTATCCAATATTTAAGTTACCCTTAAACCATGGGAAGCCCCTATGTAAGGCTTCCACCTTCTTATTACTACAGTATTTTTTTGTTCCAACTATACATGTGTAGAAATTATGCGCATGAGTACCCCATACGCATGGAACTCGTGTATCGTTTAGATATCGTCCAAAATTATTATCCCAGACAGGCTTGAAGGGGCGAATTGGACAGTATGCAATAATACTACTATCCCAATCTCCTGGGACCATACTACTGTTTTATTACTCAGGCCAGGCAACTGAGTTCGAAATTAGATGGGGATAGCTATTAATAACATAGCAGAACCAGGGTCCTGAATATATGTTGAATTCAGGTCTTGGACAGTGTCCCTGAAATAGAACTTAAATGTCTTTGCCTATGCTCTGGCTTACACACCTTTTACAGGCTACTGTTATAACGATGATAAAGAAGCAAATGCTCTGATAGAAGCCGGACACAGATACAATTGACAAAAACCCTGTGTATGTGCATACTAATTTTCTGTATATGTCGTGCTAAGAAGTTTTTACAAATATACGTCGTGTAGCGATGATATAATATATACAGAAGCATAACTCTCAAAAAATAACAGGGGTTTAGGTCCTTACTAATTTTGACCAACAAAAGCTCCACAAGAGGCATGAGATATAGGAAGAGAAGAAACACCAACCACCTCCTGCTCTGGAGACAGAAAAAAAATGAGATTTATTTGGCATAACAAAAAACTACCCAATCTCTTTAGTGCTACCTAACTAAGGATGAAAGTAACAAAATCATCTGAAGGAATTTCGTGTTGAACTGCTTCAACGATTTTCAAAGCTAAGGTAGCCTTGTAGGTTGCAAGGTCAGCAATTTCCATGAGTTCCTGGGCTCTTCTGCGCTTGACAACTGCTAACTCAACAGATACTTTTGCAGAGAGCTTGGCTTGATCAACTCTGCGATTTGCATCCTGCTCTTGTTCCTCCGCGAAAACTGCATAATTATCAAAAGATTAGATGTAAGATTATCGGTAATTCCTCGAGTACTATCATGCGTTAAATTCAAATTCTACTGGATTTCAATGTTGACGGCTGATTGGCCTTTTCAAGACACCATTTCCACCCACTATAATTAGGGCTGATTTTACAGAAACCTGAAGTAATAAACATTTTATTGCAGATCTCAGCAGCCCAAATACTTGATAACAAAGTAACACTGACAGAAAGAGTGACCCTGATTACAAGAGTCTCTCCAAAAGTCAATAACAACAATTTGCATGAATATATCATTGTTCAAAAATCCCAATTGTTCAAAAACCCCAAATTAGACGCAAGAACAAACAGGGTGTGTCCTTTCCGCAACGACAAAGCATAATTGAAATGTCTACAAAGAGTTTCTTATTTTTAAAAACCTGAAAGATACAAAGAATTTCAATCATATACCGCTGTGTGGACAACAAAGTAAAGCATTACTTTCACACAATCATTATCGGTTTCACTAAAATTGTGTGTGCATCCTTGGACAATGAAAAAAATTTAAACACTTGTGACCAATTAGATTCAGTTATTCAAACAACTATTGTACAACATCTTCAAAGCTTCCATGTCCCCAAGTAATCTGCAGAGGTAACATAAAACGTTGATGGTTATTAAATTTATCTTTTGGTGTCAACACTCGACCCCTATGCTCCCATCGGTACATTTAATTTATTCGTTATAAATGAATGTCAATGTAGAGAAAGAAAGGGTTGTATTCAGCGTTTTAAGTAACTTTATATGTATATCACAGAGACAAGAAACCCTCAGGATTATCTAGTCTACAGAGTCATGGCAATTATGTCAACAGTCAACAACCAACATGTAGTTTGCAATGCTCTTAATTGAGGTCAAAAAGATAAAATGAACATCACTAATCAGAATATATGGATATTTAAAAAGAAATAAGTAAGCAGTACACACCTTGAAAAAAAGTTCTTGGTTTGCCATTTCCACATTTACTTGCTTGTCTCTTAAACGATCTTTTCTTACGAAGAAAGGGTTTTTGCAACATTTCCTGCTTCCTTGGTGGAGCACACTTATAAGCAAGAATTACACAAGCTCAGTTTTCGTCATAAAGAATCTTTCAAGCAAGTAGAAAAATTACCACCAAACAAGATATCCAAATACATTCAAAATTTTGCATCTTTTAACTGCTGAACCTAGAAAGACATTGCGTCAACACCTCATGGATTTCCTTCTTTAAATATATCATGGTACACAAAATTCCAGAATTTCTTATAGTATGAAACACACAGTGAACTACCAATCCAAAACAAGAAGGAACTAAAATAATAGGCTAATAGCAGGATAGAGAGTCATTTCTATAAGCAGGGAAGATGCAAAGTCCAAATGGTGGATGTACCTAGAAATTATAAATAATATAGCACAAAAATAAATGGTTGAAACTTGGACAAAAGGTTAAAGGTTTAAAGTAAAAGTTGAACAGCATCTGATTACCTGCAACACTCTCAGTAAAGCAGAATTTTTCCTCTTTCGTTTCTCCACCCAGTAATGATAGACAGCTGTAAATATATTCATCTTCGTATCAGAACAAAGTCTAATGGCTTTACTCTCATCAGAGACATCATCTGGTTTACAATAAGCAGCCTTCTCAAATATATCTACCATCTTCTCAAAATTCTCAGCTGAGACAGGCCTAAGAGGACCACCATCTCCACAGAGGTCGTTATTTAGTTTTCCAAGCCATTCTTCATCATCTGAATCTACATCATAATTTGCAGTCCTCGACAAAAGCCTTTCCACCTCATTGACATGCATCTTAATGTAAGCATTGGGTCGTACATAAGGAAATTTTTTATAGTCCCCATGGTTTTCCACTTCATATACCCCAGGAACAGGGACTACTTCCCTAGCAGCCATTGCCTTCATATTTCTGTCTGCACATTCACTGTGCAATTCTTTAAAGATAGACCAATCTTGTCTATCAGAAAACTCTAGCCTCCAATCAGTTCTTCCTATCCATATCAGGTCATGGGTAAAACGATTTGTTGTACAAAGGGGCCTCATCAAATCTACTGCTTTATGAATAAACCTGGTCAAGCCTTGCACTTTCACCACAAGTAACCAGTCATCTGATTCTGAATACTCCAACACTATATTTGCCCCTTCTGCTCTATAACATTTATCAGATTCTGTAACCAAGACATTTGCGCTACAGCAGATCGTATCCCGCTTCTGATTTGTCTCCTTGATAATATCAGTACTGCAAGGGCCACTGGATAATGGCTTCTTCACCTTGTTTATAGAACTGGTAGTACCATCAACTCCAGTATCGAACATATCAGAAACTTCATCATCAGACTTTTGCGAAACCAGGGTAGGAGGTCTTTTAAACCTCAGGGACCTAAAAGTCTTCACTCTCCTAGAATTGGGCCTACGCCTAATTGATATTCTTCTTCGAGCAAGCGGAACAGCTCTATCAACAAAATTCACTCCCTTTCTTCTCTTTGCAGAAGAGCTCACAGAAGCCACTGTTTTGCCTAAAGAGACACCCATCTCAGATGAAAGGCGTTTTCTGCTGCTATTAGCTTCATGAGGTTTCATAACCAAAACCAACGGATATCTCTCAAGTACTTCCATTAAACTTTGAGATCTAAGTAACATTCTAAAATGCAAACTTATAAATGTAAATGGAGCTGAATTGAAGTTTAAGGAAAACATAGGTACAAAATCTTGTGCTCCCCAAACTCTGCAGATTCTAGATACGAAAGTACTGCTTCTCCTACATGATAGATCCTGTAAAACAGAACCACATGGAGGAGTCAGTGAGCGAGAAAGAGAGTGCAAGAACAACATATAAAACAGTGAGAAATACTACTTACAGGGAAGAAATGTATTCCATGTCGAGAAAAAGTTTCACCAATGGGCTCAGAACACATAAAATCAACAAGCTTTGACATACTAACCCGTACCCTTCTCATATTGTTCGAAAGTGAAACTAAGAAAATACTAAACTGGATAGAACAACAAGGAGAAGATTCAACAATCACATTTAGACTCTCTCTTGATTCAGAAATAAGTGAATCAGAATTTCCCGCCAAATCTTCAGATTTACTACTCATTTTTGAAAATTCATTATTTCCATTAGAATGTTCAATTGCTAAAGATGCAGATGATTCTGAAGATATAGCCTTTCTTGGATGTTTTCGAACAAAATGAATCCCATACTTACGCTCCTCTTCCAAACCCCTCTTTTCAAAATCAAAATCCAATTTTTTGTTGCTTTCTGTTAGGGCACCCACCACAGCCACTGATCTCAGCCTTTTTCTACCATATCCATTCCCATACATTTTATTCTTCGGCCCATCAATTACGGTTACAGTTGCATCCAATTTCTTAGATAATGAAGAACTTTTCTTTTTTATTTGCTTAGCCACAAATTCATTTCTTTTGAATAGACTCTTATTATAAAAAGAAGGAACAACAACACCGCATGATTTCTCAACCATCGATGGAGGAAACCATTCATTTTCATTTCCTCTCGCCGCCTTAGAATCAACAAACAAAGGCGATGATAATCGCTTACCTGATCTTAACACTGTTGCTCCTTCAGCATCTTTTACAGATTTTGGTACAAAAATCCTAGTAGACCTTCTCATACCTACTGACGGCATGGGAAAGGGAAAAAACACACGCACACTAGATTCCCCTTCAGTAAAATCCCAGATAATTAGACTTCAATCATTAGAATTTTTGGCGAATCCTAGATTACATGTTAAACTAAATCTAGTACAGGAACAAGGATATTAAGAAAGATCTAACCAGAAACATACAGATCCTTGTATTTCGCTGTCGCCCCTCATCGACAAATGGAGAAATTTGGACAAATTTTGGGGTTTTCAATTTTGTTGACTGTGTGTTACAAAAAAAAATGATCAGTTTTTTAGTCTCACAGTAGATGAGATGAGAGTTTGTTTTTCATGTATTTCTTGTTGCAGAAGAGAGTGGGAGAGAGGAGGCGTCTAGATGAAACTTAATCTATCTAGGGTTTTACGGAAGAAACGAAATGAACCATCGGCATCAAGGATTATTAGCCGTAAGATTAAATATCAATGGTCAAGGTTGACTTAGTCCGGAATATAGAGTGATGACATGAAAACCTGTGATGGGGGTTTTTGCCTACTTGTGAGTGGGTTTTTCTCAATGAAGTGTGTCGTTTTAGATGGGACTAACTTGGTTTAGTGATGGATTAAGACTAATTACCCTTATTCTAACAGCTTGGGAATAAGGAAACAACTGACATGTGTCATGCTTCCAACGAGGGTGCTACCAAACCCATGGGACATACGTTTCATTTCATGATGATGAAACTCATGAAAGGAGGAATTGGATATACCTGCCGTCCGTATTAGTGGCTGGGGCTTTAATCTTTGTAGTTGCACGTAAGAAGCAGCTATTGCCAGAAACAGTCGGGAAGATTTTTGTTGGATCATATGGCTAATCAACCTAGCAGTAAATAAAAAAATACCGATGGGGTCGTCGCTTCTTGACTTTGTCAAGATGCTTTCTTCATCTCTCTAGATGATTTTTTTCACTCCCGGAAGGGTGCTTTTATCTGTCACAACTGGTGATTTCTTCATTTTTATTATTTCTTTTTGTTTATGTGATCTTTTTCTTTTTTTCTCCTTCCTTTTTCTTTTTCCTTCTTCTCTGTGATTTTCTGGCATATTTTCTTATAGTGTCCATATCTAACAACTCAAATGAGTTTGAAGAAATACGCCACAAAATGAGTAATCTACTGGAAGAACCTCATATTTATGTTTTTTTTATACAAAAAGAAAAAATATTATAGACTAAGCAGAATCCTGCTGAATAATGTTCAACAAAAAGTTTGGAGGTTCTCCAACCCAACTAGACGAAAAGATTTCTTTACGAGCATATTTAGCTAATTCATCAGCACACTTATTAGTTTTCCTATTTGTGTGCATACATAACCAATTTTCAAAAGAAAATCGAAGGAAAATAATATCTTCTACTAATCCTCGCAGCTCCCATGGGACATTGTCATTCTTCCCTTGGATAACTTTCACTAGACTTAGATAATCAGATTCAATAACAATCTTCTTGAATCCCAGTTGCATTGGCCACTTCAGAGATTCAAAAATAGCTAGACTTTCCAAATATTTTGGACCCATTGCGCTATTGAAGTTGGTACATCTTGAGGCTAAATGTGTACCTGTACAGTTCTGAAATAGTAGTCCATAACCACCAGTTTTTGTTTCATAACAGAAAGATGCATCAGAGTTCAGTTTAAAAAAATCTAACTCAGGTGGAGACCATTTAGGAACTAAAGTAGAAGTGACAGAAATACTAGTAGGGGATTGTGCAGTGATAGCAATGTGCAAAAACTTGTTGATAGAGATGATAGTCTGTTGTGGAAAAGAAAACTTGTTATTGAAAATAACACAACATATATCCTTCTACAGAAACCAGCTAATGATGGTTATATTAGCTATCAAATTCCTGTCAGAGAAAGCAAACAGTTATCTGCAAATAGCAAATGACTTATTGGTGGAGCTCGCCTTGCAATCTTGATGCCACTAATAACCTTTAAATACTCAGTTGCAACCATTGCTCTTGAGAATGACTCCATGGCAATTATAAAGAGATAAGGTGGAATCGGATCCCCTTGTCGTATGCCTCTTGTAGGTTTGAATTGTTCACAAGGTGATCCATTAAGAAGTACATATATTTTCATAAAAATATATATGCACTGATATAATAGGTAACACCTTTTTCTTCAAAACCCATTTTATTTATTACCTTCATAATAAAACTCCACTCCAATATGTCGAAAGCTTTCGACATATCCAACTTTAAAGCCAAATAGCTAACTCATTAATTATTTCATGTGTAAGAGAAATATTATCGGAGATGAGCCTGCCAGGAACATATGCAGATTTTAAAGGTGAGATGACCCTATTCAGAAGGTGTTTCATTCTTGTAGCCATGAGCTTTGAAATAAGTTTGTAGAACGTATTGCATAAAGCAATTGGTCTGTAATCTGTCGGATAACTTGGTATTTTGACTTTTGGCACTAACATTAATCTTGTTTGACTTATTTTCTTGCTAAGAAATCCACTTCTGAAAAAATCTTGAATCATTCTAATAACATCTTCTTTGATAACTTCCCACTGAGATATATAGAAGCCCGGTGGGAATCCGTCAGGCCCAGGCACCTTCCAAGGATCCTTGCTTTTTAAAGTAGCAAAAATTTCAGATTCAATTGGAATGGAGATTAATCTTTCATTTTCTTGAGGAGTGATAACTATGTTGATGTGTTTCAAAAAAATCTTCATCTAGCTTAGGAGAACTTGTAGTAGTTATTTCCTTAAAGTCTTCATTTAGAAGCTTGGATAAACTTGCAGAATCTGAGCACCAGACTCCCTCCTTGTCTTGCAAAGAACTTATCCTATTTCTAGACCTCCTTCTATTGGCATTAGCATGATAAAATTTTGTATTATGATCAACTTCCTTAAAGAAGTTATCTTTGTTTTTCTGCATCAAAAACTCCTTCTTTATATCTTCCCACATATCTATTTCCAGTTTTTTGAATTTTCACGATAAGACCATGACTCCCAGCTTGAAGGTGTAACTTATTCAATTTAGAGTGTAATTCTCTGATGTTGGTATCTATGTACCCAAAGTGATCTATGTTCCAAATCCCAAGTGTTCTTCTGGTGGCTGCTAATTTGTGATTAACATAATGAGCTGCACTTCCTTGTATGCTTTCACTCTAAGTTTTTCTGATTTGATCACCACAAGAGCTATATTTCAACCAACAAGAAAAAAACTTCCAGTTTCTACTCATTTGGTTAGCAGAATTATAAAGAATTAAGCATATAGGAGTATTGTTTGATGCAAGATGAGTTAAATGAGACAATTTTGAATCAGGAAAATTAATAAGCCAGTCATCATTAATTAAGGCTCTATCTAATCTAGACTTAAATCTTCTAGTTTCATGCTTATTACTAGACCAGGTAAAGGGTTTACCATTATAACTTATATCAACTAGACCAGCTTCAAAAATACAATGAACTACAGAGGGTGAGGTTGAACTAGAAGCAATATTACTACATGCTTGTCACTAGGGTCTAGAATAATATTCAAATCTCCTATCATGACCCAAGGATGAGTAGTTTCTAAACCTAAATCCCTAATAAAATTTCATTGTGCATTCTTATCTTGTGGCTTACAAGAACCATAAACACAAGAGAGAAGCCACTCAGGCTTAAAGGGGTCATGTCTTACTAGACAGTTAAACATGTTTTTGGATGAATGAACAACTTCAAAATCAAATCCATCTTTCCAAAGAAGAAGGAGATCTACAGATATATCTATAGAAGGTTCATAGCCAGAGTTAGGATAATCCAAAGATTTGGATAACCTGAGTATCTTTTCAGAACTTATTTTAGTCTCTTGTAAAAAAATAATATCAGGGTTATGAATTCTAGCAATATTTTTGATGTGGTCTTAGTTCTTGGATCATTAAAACCTTGAAAATTTCATGTTATGATATTCATAGTAAAACAAGTTTTATGGCAATGTAACCAAAGAATAAAAATTTTAAGATAAGTAATTTTATAGAAAATAGTTGTTGAATAAACCTTTGAGGAGGTGCTTCCATGATCAGCAGTAGTAGGCATATATGCAGCATTTGTTTTAGACCTCATTACATGATTTTCATCATCCTCCATGTTGTCCATATCAATATTTGCTTCACTAGTTATCTCTATATTGTTTGGAGGATTTAAATGAATATTATGGGGATTCATTGAGGGTTCCAGGTTTAATTGAGAGTTTCTCATCCTTTTGTATTTCCTAGGCTCGACTGATGGATCATCCACAACTTCATCTTCAATAACCTCCAGATTTCTTCAGGTGCTTCCTCAACTGTAGCTCCTTGTGCATCTGTTTGTTCTCTATTGTAGGTTTCATATTTCGGAACAGTAAGGCTATCTAGACAAATGAAATGTGCCGTCTCCATACATGTTTCATCAATATGATCAATAACATAACATTTTGGGCAAATATTGTATGGCTTCATATCCCAATGATAACGAATCCAAACAACTTCTCCTACAACAGTTTTCCACAAACTTCCGCGGATATGAGGTTTTTTGAGATCCACCTATATTC
Source organism: Papaver californicum (assembly GCA_023531435.1). Classification (NCBI taxonomy): domain Eukaryota; kingdom Viridiplantae; phylum Streptophyta; class Magnoliopsida; order Ranunculales; family Papaveraceae; genus Papaver; species Papaver californicum. The sequence goes on from JAJJMC010002939.1 coordinate 229,442, forward strand.
TTGTTTTGGTTGTTCTATTATACCTTGGTCTGCAGTTTTTTGGTTCAATAGATATTTTCTTTCCCATCTATGAGATGGATTTATCCACAAGAATTTCATTTAGATGTTCAAGCTTAAGATGTTTGAAGCTAACAGTGAACTCCTGATGGGTAAACTCGTGTTCATCTAGCTTAATTCTTGGATTATACTTCTGCAAGTTTAGTATTGTTGATAATCCAATGAACATCTCTAATTCTCTTGATATTTTGTAATGTGGAATTCGAAGACAAAAAGATTAAACCCCATATTTTGAATCTCATTGTTTCTATATTTCCTCCAGAAAGTATTAACAACCTCACGAGTATGTTTTATCTCCATCTTATCCTTGGATATGATTTTCCCAATAACACTGTGTGGCCATTTATTTGTAGTTGTATCTACTTTTGTGGCTGAGCCTACAGTTCTTCTCTGCATCATAGTCTGGGATATGTTTGGTGCTTCCAATTGAGTTGAGAGATTTGCAATGTTGTTTTAATAAGAAGAGGCCATGATTTTTCTAACTTTGATCTCCTTAACTTGATAGCTTGGTTATTAGGGTAATGGTAAAACCATATAATAAAGTACTTAAAAGTATAATTCCTTATTTTGCATATTATTTTGTTGCCAAATATTCGCAGAATACGGTTAAAACCTCTTCTATTACTATGAAGAAAATCTTTGAAAGTGGTACTTGAGATTTTTTTGAAATTATATTCAAGGATGGTCAAATATGTTACCTATGAGCGCTGGGATTATTGCAACAGTTGCGGGAACACAATTTTGAATTTTTTGGATGCAAAAGGTAACTTCTGAAAGTTTGAGGTTTGGGTTGAAGATAATAATGGTTTTGATAAAGATGATTATATGGAAAAACTTTGGTTGAGTTTGATAACAATGTAGAATACTTCAGCCAATCGATATGGACCACCATAGAGATGGTCAGCACCACTGCTATTGCTTGCACAACTGCCTTTAAGTCAGAAGCTACATACATATTTTTTTGATTACCACAATTGGTTGCCTACTCTTTTTATCTAAGAAAACACTTGCAAGAAATTTAAAAAGATGGAAAAAGGTTTGAGATTTATTCAAAAGATTACCAGAAACTATAAGTTAATTTCACAATCAACTAATAGTTCATCTAGTAAGCATCCAAAAGACTATTTGAAAACTTTACAAAAAACCAGCACAAATTTAGTTCTTCTGAACTCATAAAGGCATGAAAAAGATTCAACAATCGACTAGATGCACTTCAATGTTATTCAGAAATAATTTTAAATTAAAATTTATGCATGAAAATGGCGGAAAACCTATTTTTGAAAAAAAATGATTCTTCAAAGAGTTAACTCAGATTCGCCTGATCCTCGAACCTCATATCTATGCATACGAGGACATTGTGATACTCTGGAAACAATACGTGAACCCAATAAAATGTTGGATAATAATCTTCCTGTAACAGAGAAACACAAACAACAGAGAACTTGAAGATGATTAAGGGAGGGTTAGAAATAAACAACACACACACTCAAGCACAGAGAGGTGTAGTCGCCTGTTCAACAGACTGCCCTTAACTCAATATTTGCCAGGTACACCTTCAGGAAGATGCTGCTATACCTTTTAAGTGACAAATTTGAATTCAGGATAAAATCACCTGATACCAACCAAGCTAGCAAAGCTCGTTGACCTGTTGTGAACTTAACAGTAGAAGAAAAAATAAGAATGTAA
>JAJJMC010002939.1:231194-299944 GCA_023531435.1 Papaver californicum
ATTTTAAGTAATAAAATCTTAATTTTAGCATTAAACCATTTTTATTTTCAACATAAAAGTGTTATCTTCGAGTTCAACTATGGTAAGGAGTATAATTTAAACATCTTAAATGAAGTAATATCAAAGGTGTGGAGACCTTCTGGGTCTATTAACATTACAGATCTTGGAAGTGGTCACTATATCGCCAAGTTTCAGTCCATATGTTACATGCAAATGGTTTTACAAGGAACTCCATGTCCGGTTAAAGAAGATTTAATGTTGATTGAACGATGTCAAGAAGAATTCATGCTAGAGGAATACGACTTCGGGTTTGTATACTTATGTCCTCATGTTTATGGCTTACCTATGAGTTTGATGAAACCAACTAAAGTTCCTAATATTATCAAAAACATAGGGACACCAGATCCCATTGATCCTCAAACAGCAACAAAATAGGGTAAATATGCAAGGGTCAGAGTTCAACTGGATATGACTAAACCTTTACCCAAAGACATGATTGTTACCCTCAAATCTAGGAAATAATCCAAGATTCTTTTTAGATATGAAAAACTGCCCAGGTTGTGCTTCTTTTGTGGGTTTTGTTGGGTATGTCATGAAACAATGTTCCCATCTTTATAATGCTCTAAAAACAACTCTGAAATTAAACCCAAAAGAATTTGCTAAAAAAATGAACGACAAATCCTTGGCCAGATATTATGATGAGATACGGACGTTATATAAATCTTCTAATCCAGGAACCATCAGTCCCATTGAAAAACTTTATCCGAAGAAGATGATTGAGAACATTTAAGAGCCGTTTGATTTCGAAAGATAGATCTAAGGGTGGAGATGATAGCATTATGACATTCAATGTAACATGGATACTCTAAAGATGGAAGAGTCTAACGTATGCAGGAATAAGGAAACAACAATTTCTAAAAAGTTGCAACAAAGTAGACCCATAACCCATGGTATCAACGACAAAGGTAAATCTCAAGAAAAATTACAAGATGGATAGGTAGATACGGGTAATGAAAAGGAAGTTGATAGTCACTTTCAATAGAAGAGAGACAAGGTTAATGTTATTGGAAATTCAAACATGGGAAACAACTATAACAATTCTTTTAGTATAGCAAAAAGCTGGTCAGTAAGCATAGCACGTCACAAGAACCAAGGAAGAATCATGAGATTAACAACGTTATGATGGCACTAAGCCAGAAAATGGTGACAAAGTACTATTCATGCGTCTTTTTTTTCAAATCCACCCTCATGGAGACTGAAACCACTCTGGCACTATCAAGAATCCATCTCATCTTATCAAGAATAATGACAAGTACCCAACTCAGCCTATTCATATTGAATAAAAGCCAAAACAAAGACACCATCTTCCTAAACTTGGTTATTCACACCCCACAACTCAATTCGAATTAATTAATAGACCTAGAGTCAAAATACTTCCAAACCAAGTGAAAAACGAAATTAGAAGTTGATAAGGAAGTTACATCTTCTAAAAAAAACTTATACCGAGTGAAAAAAAGGCGAGAAGAGATTTTCTAGAAAAATTTCTCAAGAAGACGATGCAAAGGGTCAGAAAGGAATATCAATTGTAACCAAGAGAGATGTTTGTCCGATAGAGATCGATATTCCAGCCAAAAAAAACTCATCTACAAAAATCACTCAAACGGGTGTTGTGGATGCCCAAAATCAGGTACAAGATCGATGTTAATTTTCTTTTGGAATTGTCGAGGATTGAAAATATCTCGACAGTCCGTAATTTAAAGGCGTTTCTCAGGGCTTGCAATCCCCAAATTGCTTTTCTAACTGAAACTATGATTAATCAGGTAAACTATATCAATATATTTTCTGTTATTGGGTTTGATAATTTCAAAACTGTCGGGAGGAGTGGTGGTAATGTCATTCTGTGGAATAATGAAACTTATATGGAGGTCATTAATATTAGTAAAAATCTTATACATTGTCATATTCATCACATTGTTGAGAATGATTGGGACTTATTATGTGTGTATGGTCTTCTAGAGCATCAAAATATGAACAATTTCTGGTTGAATATGTCACAATCCTCTGCTAATCTACCTAATCATTGGTGCATAGTGGGCAATCTTAACATTATAAGATCGAATAATAAGAAAAGTGGTGGAAGTCATAACATGAATCCTACCAATTTTGAGTTCAAACACTTCATCTAGAGTATGAACCTGATTGATATGGGTTGTATTGGGATACATTTTACTTAGACTAATAGTGTATAGAGAATGAACCAATATTTAAGATATTATATCAAGATATATGCACACCTGAATGGTTGTTTATGTTTATAAATAATGGTGGGTTGCATCTTCCTAGAATAAGCAGTGTCCATGCCCCAATTCTTGTGAATACTCATAGAACTAATAAGGAAAAAAACATGCCAACAAATTTGAGTATTATTTGGTGGATCTCCTTGAATTCAAAGTTGTGATTATTAGTTCTCGGATTTCTAAACAACAAAATATCGTAACTAAGATCTATGAGGTGGGTGTGGAGCTAAACAAGTAGAGCAAGAAATCTTTTGGGAACATTTTCAGAGCTGGTGAAAAGGCGAAGGAAGAGTTATTGAAGATTCAAATGGATAAGCCCACATAAAAGACACGAGAGCTAAAGAGAAGGAGTTAGCTTATAAAATTGACTAGTTTAATCAAATATAACAAAAATAATATGAACAATTGAGCAAGGTCAATTGGATCCCCATTGTTGACAAGAGTACTAACATCTCTTATATCTCTGGCTTTAAAGGAAAAAGAAAAACCATATTTTTTTCCTTTAAGTCCACTGATGGCAAATGGATCACTAACCTAAATAATATTATCGTTTATCTGATGAAGCATTTCTCTACCCTTTTCAAGTGGGACTCTAAGGAGGACAAGTGATAAGTGCATATTTTACATAATTTGAATATCAATTTCTTATGATTTTCTTAGTTATTTCTCTTGTATTTTGTGTATATTACGCTTGTTTTGAGTTTTATAACTATTCTGGAGTCACATGAAATAAAAGAGGAGAAATGGAGGCTTATGGCATCGTTTGGCAACATTGTATGTGGATGGACCCAAAGATAGCAAGGATAGAAGCTTGTGAAAGTGTAAAGAACAAGAATTACTAGGGGCAGCAAGGTTATAAGAGAATCAAAAGAATTACTGGAGGGAATCTGTTGTTTCATAGAGGAGTGTTATATGAAGTCCATTTGCCGACTATTATACTAGGGACTGCCAAATCAGGGGCGCCTAAATCCCAATTAGGCCTTAACCTGAAAACTAGATTTTGATTATTTGACACATAAATATGACACAACCACGTGGTGCAAAAAGACAAAAAAGTCAAGACTCCCCACTCAACTGAAAACGGACGGGTCGTGTTTAGTCGGGTTCAAAAACCCTTCTTTTTTTGCGGATTTTTCTTTTCTTTTCTTTCATCTCCTCCTTTTCATCTGAGACCATTTGGTTATCAATCATAACAGAGACCATCACAGTACCATCAACAATGATCAACGATCATCATCAACACCATTTTCTCAAACCATTTCCCTGTTTCTGTTCATCTCAGATCGAACTTCCAACAACCTCTTCTCTCAACTACCAGCAAGTTCTACTCCTCCAACAACAACAATGGATTTTAGGGTTTCATTTGGTTATATGGGGGATTTCTGGCATGGATTGAAGTTTGGTATTTATGTAATTGGTTTTTGTATGAAGTTCAGATTGGGTTTGATTAACAGTGGATTTGGGGATTCTAGAAGTGGATTGAAATTAGGGTTTACAACAATTAAAGATGAATTTGGGGTTTTTGTGAGTTGATTCCGATTTCACAACAAGGAAGTGGATATGCTCTTGTGGTTTTGGGGCTTTCAATGAAAGAATGATCGAATGGTTTAATGACATTGAAGAATTGATGTTTGTTTGGTCTGAAAATGGGTGAGATGAATCTGAATTTGGTGAAATTGATTCAACAGGTCAATTGGTCAAATCTGAGATGGGGTAATTTAATGGTTCTGTTCGATTAAGATAGATTATGATTGTTGTTCTAAATGGAGATGAAATTGGATTATGATTGTTGTTCTAAATGGAGATGAAATTGGTGGTTGCTAGATGCAAAGAAGGATAAGAAGACTGTTGCCATGGATGGTTTTAGTCGAGAGTACTAGTGAGAATCGTTGATGCTATTGTCGAATCGAAGAGAAAGTGAACTCAGGGAGATGTTGTTGGTTGAGCACTGATGGTGATTATTCGTCTTGTTCTTGAGTTCAGATCAATACAAAGTAGAGGAACAAGTCAGGGAGAAGCTGAAATGGAGAATCAATTACTATTGTTACGGGTTTGTGTTGTGATTTGAATTATTGTATGGATGAATGAAATTGCAGGGAAGGATCAAATCAAAATGGCCTGAATATGGCCTGGAATTTCCAGAAATAAATGGGACTCTGCTGAAGAACCCAACAGTGAGAGAAATTGAATTTCTATAATTCTTAAAGCATCATCTCCTTTTCTTTCAGATTTCTTGCGGATTGTTAAAGACATGATCTAAGTGGGTATCTACGGATTCGACTGGTTACCTTTGAAGAAGATGATGCTTTGAACTCAGATGAAAAGGAGGAGATGAAAGAAATCTAAAAGAAAAGAAAAGAAAAAAAAAATCCGCAAAAAAGGGTTTTTGAACCCGATTAAACACGACCCGTCCGTTTTCAGTTGAATGGGAGTCTTGACTATCTTTTTACGTCACACGTGGCTGTGTCACTTTGACTGTGTCATATTTATAGTTGAGTGGGAATCTTGACTTTTTTGTCTTTTTACGCCACACGTGGCTGTGTCACTTTGACAGTGTCATATTTATGTGTCAAATAATCAAAATCCCTGAAAACTAGGTCTGGCTATTTCTTTTCCTTCCTCTCGTTCTACAGCGTCAACAAGGTTCTCAGTGTGTCGTTAATCCAAGTTGAGTCCGGCAAGCTCAGGTCAGGTGGTTGAAGAGTTCGAGTGATAGGTTTTGAAAGATTCAGGCGACAATGTGTGGAACTGGTGGTGAGAACTTGATGTTGTTGGGTTTAGTCTGGTGGAATAATGGGTTTGAGAGATGAAGCAAAGAGGGAAGCACAAGGGCTCACTGCCATCGGATTATGATTAAAGATGCGTATTGATGGTGATTTTCGACTTTGGAAGGATCTTGGAGATGAGTTCAGTCTTGAAGAAGAATTGCTTGAGAGAGAAAGAACAAGAAGAAGTTGAGCTCGAGTCTGCTCTCAATGGGTCTTAGAAACAGATCCAGATAAGGGTTGTGTTGGTTTGAATTCGAATATGATGGTTAGTGAGTTGTCGTGAATAAATGATTGGAGAAGAAATGGTTGCAGCCGTGAAGCTGTTGAGATTCCAAAGATGCGATGATGGGTAATTGATGGACGGAAAAACATAGAAGAAGAAGATGCATGCCTTGCCGGAAATTTAATTGAAGTGTATGGCAGAGGTTCTAGCAAGAAATAAGGAGATGGGTAGGCCGAGAAGTTCTGAGTCTGTGATGTGAGCTCGTGGTAGGTTTGAGTATTGATTGAGGCTGTGAGAAACAGGGAAGAAGGTGGCAGTAAGAAGATTTAATCGAATGATTGTTTGGAATGGATATACTGTGGGTATGTTTATTATTTCAGGGAAGGAGTCAAAGACGACCGGAAGTACAATCAATATATGCCTGAGTCATTAGCCGGATATGCCCTCAAAGTGTTTGTATAAATCCTCAAAGTAGTAGCCGTGAAAGTGAAAAGACCTAATAACATTATGGGCTTGTGTTTGATTATGGGCTCGTCTGATTTTAGCTAGAAGACTCTGTGGGCTCGTTATGGACTATAGGCCTATCTGATTATGGCTAGAGGTGTTTGGGCTTGACATATTGTTGGGAATTGAAATAGACTTGTTTTAGGAAAGAGATTTTATTCCTAGGGTTTGTGCAAGTTAGAAAGCTATAAAAGAGCAACTTCAATAAGAGAGGGTAATATCTAGGTTTTTACCTAGTTATCTTCTCACCTCTTCTATTTCTTTTTGTAGGTTTGCGCGGGGAAGAATTATCACATCTAGGATTTGCAATTTCTTTTCTTCTTAAACTCAATTGTGTAAATTCCAATTTATGAATAGTTCATTTTATTGTTAGTTAGGAATAGTTGGATTTCTCAAACATGATTCTATGAATAATAAATTAGTTTTGTCTCATAATTATCGTTCATGATTCACTACAAATATCTAATTGAGTGATAGTTTGTTTAGTGAAGTCGCAAATTCATTGAACTCACATTCACATCTAAAGCTAATTTAGGCTTTGTTATACGCAAAAGTGATACTCCTCGAATACAAGTAGCATAATGTGGTTATTGTTTGTAATGATACATCCTAGTAATCATATGTGACTCATGACCTTTGTTAAATTGAATTAGTGCGCTTTACACGTTGAATTGCATTGATTAGCCTAATTTCATGAATCTTCATGCTCATCGGGAATTAAACTTGATAAGTGTCTTTACACTTTAGGTTGTTCTCTTGGTATAAATCATATTTGCATCTTTAATGTGTTTGTTGATGAATTGAGAGGAAATTTACGGGATATTCTTGCGATCAAGATATTCTACGGCTTTTGATAAAAAAGATTAAATAATAATTCTAATAATCAATACAAGAACATGTTTTGTGAATGAAAAAGAAACATTGACCAATATTTTCAACTTATTTGATCTTTTCTACAAATTCTTAGCTTTCTTTATTAGTTTAATTTACTTTTATTGAATCTGAAAATCCCCGTTTTATATAAGTTTTCGAAACATATAACAACCAAGCTTCATAATAATTCATAAGTAGTGAGAAAGTGAATAATAATTTTGACGTGCAGACGGCCACATCAACAAGCACAATATTTTATGTCAAGCTCCAACTAAGATTAATAACAGCAATAGTGATAATATTTTAGCCATCCTTTCATAAAATATGGTGCTTGTTGATGTGCTCGATATTGTGCACCGTACATGGAATACCAGTACTTGAAACAAGATTCTCAAAACTAGGTTAACATAATTAAATAAAAAATAAAAATAGAAACAAAAACAAAAATAAGAAATCAAAAACAAATAACAATCCGCTATGCCTCCCCGGCAGCAGCGCCAAAATTTGGTCGGTTGTCATCCAAACAAAATTATTTCAAGTTCTTACTTCACAAATATAGATTATAGTATAGTAATAAGAACAGGTTCGTTCCTCATGGAGATATGGGTTGTTAACTATTTTTGATTACTTATATAAAAACTGGGGTTTTGGTTTATAATTTGAACTAAATTAAATTAAGAAAAACAATTAAAGTTGTAAATAATATGATGAGAGTACTGGTTAGAGAGTCTATCTTCTGTCATCAGACATGTTATCAATCAAACTCAATCAATCTAAACTCACTTAACGGGGCTGACCCACTTACTGTCTGAAATGGGGTAGATAATACCTGCATCTAACAACTTAAGCACCTCAGTTCGAACTACTTCTTTCATGTTAGGGTTCAGTCGACGTTGCATCTCCTTAGAAGATTTGGTGTCATCCTCTAAATGAATCTGATGCATACAAACAGTAGGACTTATACCCTTAATGTCTGCTAAGGTCCACCCTAAAGCTTCCTTTTCTTCTTGAAATACGGTCACTAGCCTACTTTCCTGATCACTATCCAAGTTGGATGCTGCAATTACATGCAAAGTCTCAGATGGGCCTAAAAACACATATTTCAGAGTATCTGGCAATGGTTTGAGGTCCAACTTAGGAGGCTCTTCTAAAGAAGAAATAAGGTAGAATTAGAAACTGGTAGTGGTTCGAACTTAGCATTCCATCTATTAGTATCTAACACAGGGGTAGAGTCTAGCAGAGCATTCACTTGATCAACGGTGCTAACATCGTCGAAATCCAAGCCAAAATGGGTTAAACAACTCTCTAGTGTATCTTCAGATAAGATGTTTGGTAATGACTCATGAACTAATGTTCCTATCATGTTCACCTCTTCATTGCACGTGTCATATAGCTCAGGGGGTTGCTTACTAATATGGAAAATATTCAACTCAATAGTCATATTACCAAAAGACAAATTCATAATACCATTTCGACAGTTAATGATCGCATTAGATGTAGCTGAAAATGGGCGACCTAATATCACATGTATCTGGTATTCTGGGTCAGGAACATGTTGGGTATTTAGGATAACAAAATCCATAGGATAAATAAACGACCTCAATAAGAACATCTTCGACAATACCACGATGAATTTTTACAGACCTATCAGCTAACTGAAGTGTTATCTGGGTAGGTTTTAAGTCACCAAGTCCTAGCTGGAGGTACACATGGTACGGAAGTAAGTTTACACTACACTAGCTCCTAAGTCAAGTAACGCTTTCTCTACACTGTAGTTACCTATTGTGCAAGAAATGGTAGGGGAACCTGGGTTTTTGTACTTAGGAGTTATGTTGTTCTGGATAATTGAACTCACATGACTAGCTATAAAGGGTATTTTCTGTACACTAAGCTTTCGCTTTCGCGTACAAAGATCCTTAAGGAACTTGGAATAAGTAGGAATCTGCCTAATTGCATCTAATAAAGGAAAATTAATGTCAACTTGCTTAAAAATCTCCAATATATCATTAAAGTTGGATTCCTTCCTAGTTGGTACAATAAGTTGTGGGAATGGGGCTTTGGGAACAAAATCGGGCTCAGCGGGAACCCCATTGGACTCTTTAGAGACTTTATCAGCCTCTTCAGCTACAGGCTCAGAAGGGTGAACTACAACTTGTTCACTATCGGGCAAGATTACCTTATTGTCTACCATTCTACCACTCCTAAGGGTTTTAATGGAATTCACATGGTTTGATGATTTCTCACCAGAAGATAACTCATGAACTCCTCTAGGGTTGGGTTGTGGTTGACTCGGAAATTTGCCTTTTTCTGTCAAAGACTCGTTTAACTGACTAAAATGGGTTTGTAAATCTTAAATAACCTGAGAGTTAACCTGGATCATCTTTTTATTGTCGTAATTGTCGTCCTTCCCTGTTGCAGTTTATATTTAAATACTCTTCTGTAGGGTTTAAAAATAATAATAAAGTCCAAAAAGTCCAAAGTCCAAAAAAATAAGAAAAAACCGAAAAATACCTAAAATAATTACAAAAATAATAAGAACTTCCTAATAAAAATTTCTAAAAAGAAAAAGAAAAAACTAAAAAAAATAATTAAAAATTAACTAAAAAAAAATCTTGTCTTCTTTTTCCGTTCTTTTCGATTTATTTTTGACTCCAAGTCTTTTAATCAAACAACATAATCTTTGGCTCCATTTTCTTTTTGATCCAAAACCTGTGAAACAAAGAAAAATACCCAAAAACGTAAAATAGAATAAATTAAAATAAAAAAATAAATTAAAAATCTAACTAAACTAACTAAACTAAAAAAATAAAATAAAAACAAGTCCACATCGGCGGCGCCAAAAATTGATGATTTTGTAGTTGTGGTAAATAAAGGTTCGTTTAAGACTTGTGAAGATTTGTTTTTAAACCTAATTTCTAAGACTAAAAATAGCAAAACTCAAATAAAATTGATAACAAAATTGAGAGTAATGAAAAAGGAAAAAATAAAGAAAACAATGAGTTTGTAACATTTATACGTGTTAGAGACTAACTGTTACAGAGGGACTGAAAATAAACGTTACAGATGCGACAATATCCGTTGCAAACGAGTTGAAGAAATTGTTGCAACTTAAGATAAACGTTGCAGATGCGATAATATCCGTTGCAAACTGATGAAGAAACTGTAACTGATTGGTTGAAGATACTGTTGCCTATTTTGTGTTTTCCATGCAGCAGCAACAACAAGTTCTCTGGATTGAATTTTATCCCTCTGTTTGCCTCCTTAGCTCTCCCCAAGACTCTATGCCTCTTCTACAACTCCCACAACTCCTATTTATACACCACAGACCACCAAATCTTCAAAAATTCTTCATTAACAGAGAATAATACTCGGGTATTTTTTTTCCTTCAATTTTTGTGATCTAATTTGATATTCTGTCTTGATTTTGTGGTCTCCCAATCGAACAAAATCTCTCCATGATAATGGCAGGATAATATCTTATTTTATCTCTTCAAAATACTCTTAACAACCCGCAAATTATTCGCTGAAATCTTCACACAGTTAAGTGAAGAAATTCTCCCGCCAAAGATGTTTTGAATTTGAAAATGAGTGGGTGCCCATATCCAATGTATAGGTGCCTTTATAAATTGCAATAAATAGCTTTAACATTTTTTTGGGTGCTTTAGACACTTTTTAGCCAATTTTTTCACAAGACTTTATTCTTCAAAAATACCTACAAATATAATAAAATAACAATATTAGTACAAAATTGAGTTCCAACACTATAAAGATTGAGAACGAATTAGACACATAAATGTGTCTATCATGAGTGTAAGAAAATGATACTAAAATATATATAAATTATGCACTTATCAAATTCTCCTACACTTTCCTTTTGCTAGTCCTCGAGCAAACTACAAATCTAAACTAACCTAAATACAACAACTCTCTTTCGTCGAGGATACTATCACACTTAGCATGTGTAACAAGCCTTTAAACCCTTAGGTGTCCCTAGTGGACGATTTATAGTCTGGTGAGGGTTTACAAGAGGTATACCCACAAAATCTAAATTCCAACTTTCAAATATTCCTGAGCACATACATCCAAAGAGCTACGGAGACATAAAGTTTATGCATACTAACAATAAGAAGTTAGATGAATCAAAGAATATTATTCTCATGCTTAACTCTTGAGTTATGAGAAAACCACCATATGAAAGAATCCATCCTCGAGAGCGATCGAATGAGCATTCCGCCTCGACTTCTGCCTCACCAATAAGGTTTTATGAAATAGCACCCAAAAGACGCACTTTATGTTTCTTATGTGTGCAGGCATAAATGAAGATAGAAATCCTGCACACGTTGAATGGTGGGAAGGAAAAGTAACCTTCTGAATTATATTGAAAATTATCCCATAGAAACGTGGGACGAAAAGATTTTTTTTTCCTGATGATCTCTGAGAAAGGAAATCAACCACTATGCGAGGATGAGAACGCTTACTTACCTTATCACCCGATTCACAATCAACACCACTCTCACAGCGAATAGAAAAATCTTTGGTCTTCTTCGTCTTAGGCTTCAACTATTGATGATAAACTTCTGAACTTCGTAGAACTTTGACAATTTGTAACTTTTTTCCTCAAATTCTTGTTGCTTGAAACTTCTCTATAGATTTGTTCTTTCCCATGGCCTTAACTAATGAAATAACTTACTAACTATGAAATTAAAATGCATATCTTGTTGTTTTTTTTCGATTTTTTTTTAAGATAATGATACAAAAGATAACAATTACAAAAATAATGAAACTGAAATTAACATGTCCATGGGGAAAGGAATTAAGCACCAGATTCTTCACAACTTGTATTGCCTTAGTATCGTATAAACTTCAAAAACCTACATCTTTTGCTTATTTTTTTTCCCACTTTGTTTTGTCCTCACTTTTGATATAGAATTTTGCTCCTCTTTTTGTTGCTTGCAAACCTTGAGTGTATTCAACTTTCTTCGTGATCCGCTTGTTGATGATGATGTGTTTCTATTGCTATTTTGTCGAGAGAATGGTTCCAACTGCAAATAAGACTACAAGATAGAGTTAGCAATACTGATGACACTCTCATGATTGACAAAATTAACACTTAAGGTATCAGAAAAGTGTTGAAGGGGTGTGATAGACACATTTATGTATCTTATTTAGTCTCGTACTTGTATTAATAGTCCTCATATTTTGTACTAAGAATATGATTTTATGTTCTTTTAGGGTTTTCGGAAGAATAAAATTTTGTGGAGAAAATTGGCTTAAAAAGTGTTAAAAACACCCTCAACTAAAGTTTTAAAGACACTCACAAAAATTGATAAAGGCACCTCAGACTTGGATAAAGGCACCCACTCATTTGTTAAAGGCACTCATTCGATATTCGAAATCAAAATTTGACGGGAAAAATCATTCTCTTACATATTTGAATCTGTGAAGATATCAAATGATATTTCTGGATGTTTTGGAGCTTTAAAGACATGATATATTCTTTCCTTAGGAGTTGCACACACCAAATCAACCAAAGGTAAAGACAATAAAACAAAACAGATTGAAAAGAGATATTCCCGTTAAAGAAAAAATCTCGTGAAATAGTTAGAAAAGAAACGAGATATTCTTGATCATTGATCCGTGTAAGAGTGGAGTTACTGGGAACGTATTCTTGAATCAATATAAGGAAACAGATTAGAAGAGGGTGATCGTGATTTGGTTTAAAGAGAAAGAAAATATTTAACTTTACTGCCAAGAATCAATTCTCATTAACAAGAAGATTTTCACGAGATATGGAGGTTGTGGAGGTTGCACTATAAATAGATGAGTTGTAGGAATGATCACAGGGGGGTTGGAGAGCTCAAGAGGATCCAGAGAAATCACCGAAAAAATTCCAGGAAGAAAATAGTTGTTGTTGGTGAAGAAGAAGGTGAAGAACATAAGGCGCACATAAATTGTCACTGATAGTGTCGCTAACGCAGGCACTGAAGTAATCTTATTTCAACAGCACCTGAAGTCCGTCCTTTTGCTTCTGTTTTCTTTTCTTTCTTCTGTAACGCAGAGAACAAGTCTCTGTAACGCTTATAAGCGTTTCTGTTCTCATGTGTTACTATTATTTCACCATTGGAATCACTTTTTGAGCCATGGAATATATTTTTGAGGGCTTTTCCAATACAATGAGCTAAACCCCATATGCTGAGGTGACGGAGGAATCAATAAAAGTGGTATAATTCTATTTTAATTAATGTTTACAATTTCTTTATGATTATTTGCCTTGGTTGAAATTTGATTTAATGAATTTTGTTAAGCAGTTGTGATTTCGTTAGATGGTACATGTTTTGGCCTAGGTTTTAGATGTTACATGCTTTTGTTATACAATTGTTATTTTGAAAATCTACTTTTGCAATATTTTAGAATCAAATTAAATGTTAGAATTGCATAAATAATAATTAGATTAAATCACTTTAATTGGTTAATGGTGAAATCCATAACCTCAGTATTTTTGAATATTATTCTCATATATTGTACATATTTTTAGTTTAAAAATTAGTTTATTAAAATCTAAAATCAGTCTTCACAAGTTCGAGCGAACGATACCCTTTTTACCACTGTTACAAACATATTAATTAGTTTAGTTAGATTTTTATTTTATTTATTTTTATTTGTTCTATTTTACGTTTTTGAGTATTTTCTTTGTATTACAGGTTTTGGATCAAAAAGAAATTGGAGCTAAAGATTATATTGATTGATTAAATACTTGGAGTCAAAGGCAAAGCGAAAAGAACAAAAAAAGAAGAAGATTTTTTTAGTTAATTTTTTAATTATTTTTAGGGTTTTTATTTTTTATTTTTAGAAAATTGTATTAGGAAATTATTATTATTATTGTAATTATTTTAGGTATTTTTATATTTTTTTCTTATTTTTGGACTTTGAAATTTTGAACTTTATTATTAATTTTTAAACCCCACGGAAGGCTATTAAATATAAACTGCACAGGGAAGGACGACAATTACGATATTGTCTCGGCCCCTCGGGTTCGTACACTGACATAGGAGTCGTTGGCCTGAGTCGACTTCAACGGTTCATCGTCCGTCTGGTATGGGAGGTAAGACTCGATCAACCCACGAATCCTCTGTCAGTGGGTTTTCTGTATTCCGTCGTAATGCATATATGTTGAGGACTTGAATACGGATTTATTTTCTAGTAAAGGGCAAGTACTGGCCATATAAAATAAGGACTCAGATTTCATCACCTTTTTCTTCTTGCCCGACTTAGGAACACGTTACCTAGCGCGAACTTAATCCTTAAAATTTGACTAGAAAGAAGACCGATAGGGTATCGAGCTTATAGGAAACTCGTTCAAAAGGACTGTATTGGTTACTTTATTAGCCTAACTCAAGGTTCAAGAATATTATTTTAAGTTGATTAGAGCCGCCTTGTAACCCATGGAAAATTTCCAAAGAGACAGGGTTATCAAAGCTCCTTAGAGCTTATCCTTTTTCTCTTCGACTTAATCTATTTCGGATCGTTCTGAGAGATTCGCTAAAACTGTAACTAGTTGCCTTTTGGAAGAATAGAAGCTGGTCTAGAAAAAATTTTAAGTGGAACCATCATGCTTTTTGTTTGCTAGATTCAGTAGGTTTGACTTGGTTGACTCGGCCTTGTTTGTGTATGTTTAGAACCCCTTCCTGTTAGGATTTATTTTCTTAGTTTTTTTTATAAATTTATTAGGAAATTTTTGTTAGAAAATGTCAAGCTGGTATTACAATAAATATCCAACTGAGTTTAAAAACGGGCATTACCCTTACTATTACCATAGTGTGGATGGTACTTGGGACCACTACCAACCTTCTGAAGGTTATGGTTCATACCATGGAGGCCCCAATTACTATTCGTACACGCACCGGTCATATGAACGGGAAAACGAGCAAAATTGTAGTTCTTTGTCTTGGAGGGATCCCCTTAAGCAGGTACAATCTAGTACTTATAGTGAACCTATCATGCCTCTATAAGAATCACACGAGCAGTTAGGATCTAGCAATCTTTATGATCTAGTTGTTTCTCTAAAGAATTCCGTCAAGGAGTTGTCAGAGGATACAAGAAGGTTCACATTAAGTATGGGGGGGGGGGGACAATTAGTAGTCCAACTCCTCCTCTAGAAGAATCACACGAGTAGTTACGACCTACCAATCCTTATGATCTAGTTGTTTCTATAGAGAATTCCGTCAAGGAGTTGAGTGAGAATACAAAGGAGTTGACTGAGGATACAAGAAGAATCATAAAGGAGATGACTGAGGATAGAAATAGGTTCATGTTAAGTATGAATGAAATTTCTGCAAAGAATAATATTGCTCAAAATGATCTTAATTTCCAATATAGTGATACCCTAGATAATTATTCACCTAGTCAAGAGGGCGAGGTAGAATTGGTAATACTACTTATTTAGACGAGGTTCAAACATCTTCATATTATGATGAGGATAATATTGGTGAAGAACTTGAAATATGCAGGAAGAGTGATCAAGAAATTGTCACTCCAATTGTGCTTCATGGTGATAGTGTTATTTCTGTTTCAAATCCAAATAGTTTTAATGATTATTCACCTATTCAAAAGGAAGAGGATTTGACTAGAGATACTACTATTTTAGAAGATGATAGACTCTTAGAGAATTTTAATATGATAGAGGAAGTTGAGTGTAGTTCTGACCTTAAGGACCCTAGAATGCAACCAACGGTTTTTAGTCCATCTGAGAGTAATGTCCACTCTAAGTTTGGGGTACCGATGATTCTTTGTCTTGGAGGGATGCCCTCAAGAAGTTGAAAAAGCTAGTGATCCAAATACCTTTGTAGAAGAATCACCTCTAATGATATATGAAAAGTATTATAAACACACACCGCCTAGTTTGGAACAAAGATTGAGAGTTCTGGCATGTCAGAGATTATATGCGGATGATGATGATCAGTCTTGTAGTGACTCTCTGTTTCAAACAGAACATATAGATAACCCTGTGGATGATTGTGTAGATGATTTTCCTAATTCCATAGATGAATCTATCTCACAAGATCATTAACCCAGCTTAGGGTTGTTTCTAGACCCATAGACTTCCAAAAGTATCCTAATTTAGGGTTAGAATTGTGTGTTTCTCAAGTTTTGTTGGATCACTTTGCATCTAAATACCCAGAGGACTTGCCTGTTCCTGATATTACTGATATCTCTACCAGTTCTCAAGATCATCTTCAAACTAGATTCTCTGAGCTTGTTGATGTCCAAAAAGAAGTTCAGTTGTTAGAAACCCATCCTCTGGTCGATGTGGTTCACCTAGGAAATAATACCAAGATTGACTTTGTTTTCCCACCAAAATATTCTTCCATATGTGGGAACGTTTGAATTTCAAATGTGTCAGTTATTAAGTTTTAAGACTAAGCCTAATTACTTTAGGAAATTAGAATCGACACATTTGCTTAAGAATGACCACCTTCATTGTAGTCAACTGTGTGGGTCAAATATGATTGACTTTGAGGATCCATAATTATTCAGGTTATTATTATGTGCCTTAAATGTATTATTTGAGTTTTTCCAGACTCTACAACCTGATCCTCCGGATCCTTCCTATGAGGAAATTCAGTACAAAGAGATTTATCTAGACCTTTTCATAAAGCCGAACCTGAACCTCAACTAAATGTAATTGTCATAAACAAAACACTAGATAGGGATAAGGTTGTACTCGGCTTGTTCACTTTCTGGGTCTGTTGCAGTTTCCTTCTATTTTGGATAACATTGTTTTATTCAGATGACCCACAGTTGTTCCGACTATTGTTATATGATTTAATGAGGTGACTAATTCTTTCTTAGTCTGGCTGAAGACTTTAACTTTAGCACTTCTTGGGAGGTAGCCCATGCTCGTGTGACACGGTAATATCTTTCCTTAAATCCTTTACTTCGATTGTTAACAGTTTTTCCTTGTTCATATATTTAATCATTCATCTTTAGAACATTGAGGACAATGTTAGATTTAAGTTTGGGGGTAAGGGAGAAACTTTTAAGTAAAATATGAAACTCCAAAGTCTAGAAACTTGTGAATTATTCAGGATGACACTAACCATTCTAGGTAGATGGAAACATAGCTCTTATCTATAGGAATTGGTGTGCCCAGCTAAATGGTCTATTCATATCTGGATGCACTCAGGTGTTAGAAATAACATGATAATCATTGAACAAGCATATCTCGGAATCTCATAATCATATCACTTTCTATTTTTTTATTTTTGCAATTTTATGTTTCTCTAAGTGATTTGGTGGGGCTCTAGTATTGCCATAAGGTCGTAGTTCGGATGTGTTAAAATTTTAATTTTGTAAAAAAAAAAAAAAAAAGAGACACTTTGATAGCAATATGTGTGTGTTCTCCCTGTCTTCGTCGCCTAAGCAAGCGTGGAATACAGGATCCATGGGAACTATCATGTAATCTACTAAAAAGGAGCATGCGCTTAGATTCAAAAGATCTAATCATGTAGTCATAAAAAAATAAAAAAATAAAAATTATGTTAGGACTATCCGAGCCGGACTTTATACTAATATTTTAGGAAACACTGTTCACCTTAGTCAACATATGCACCATTCATTACTTCTATTTCAATCTTCTAATCTATCCCTGTGTTTGAATTTGATTGATTTCGAGCAATGTGAATTTTTATCCAGTTTCGGATGTTCAATGATTATTTGAGTAGAGTTGCATTCTTTTATGAATTTTAGTACGCTGAGTGAAAACTCGTGTACAATAATTGGACTCATATAGGGTACTGATTCTTATAGGCGAAGAATTTAGTATACAACTAAATAGCTTTTTTAGTGTTTACCCTTAATCGTTCACAGGTAGCTAGGGTTTGAAGTAAAGGTTTTGTGGGTATACCTCTTGTAAACCCTCACGAGACAAAACTCGTCCGCTAAGGCCACTTAGGGGTTTAAAGGCTTATTACATATGCTAAATATAGTCGCGATTCCTGCGAAAGTGAGTTAGGATTTTTATTATGTTTTTAGATTAGTTTTGCTCGAGGACTAGCAAATAATAAGTTTTGGGGTATTTGATAGACACATTTATGTGTCTTATTTAGTCTCGTACTTGTATTAATAGTCCTCATATTTTGTACTAATAATATGATTTTATGTGCTTTTAGGGCTTTTGGAAGAATAAACTTATGGGGAGAAAATTGGCTTAAAAAGTATTAAAAAACACCCTCAACAAATTTTTTAAAGGCACCCACAAAAATTGATAAAGGCACCCCATACTTGGATAAATGCACCCATTCATTTGTTAAAGGCACCCATTCGATATTCGAATCAAAATTTGGCGGGAAAAATCACTCTCTTACATATTTGAATCTATGAAGATATCAAGTGATATTTCTGGATGTTTGGGAGCTTTAAAGACATGATATATTCTTTCCTTAGGAGTTGCACACACCAAATCAACCAAAGGTAAAGACAATAAAAAAAAACAGATTGAAAAGAGATATTCCCGTTAAAGAAAAAATCTCGTGAAATAGTTAGAAAAGAAGCGAGATATTCTCAATCATTGATCAGTGTAAGAGTGGAGTTACTGAGAACGTATTCTTGAATCAATATAAGGAAACAGATTAGAAGAGGGTGATCATGATTTGGTTTAAAGAGAAAGAAAATATTTTCTCTTTACTGCCAAGAATTAATTCTCATTAACAAGAAGATTTTCACGAGATATGGAGGTTGTGGAGGCTGCACTATAAATAGATGAGTTGTAGGAATGATCACAGGGGGGTTGGAGAGCTCAAGAGAATCCAGAGAAATCACCGAAAAAATTCCAGGAAGAAAATAGTTGTTGCTGGTGAAGAAGAAGGTGAAGAACATAAAGCGCCCAGAAACTGTCGCTGATAGCGTCGTTGACGCAGGCACTGAAGCAGTCTTATTTCAACAGCACCTGAAGTCCGTCCTTTCCTTCTGTTTTCTTTTCTTTCTTCTGTAACGCAGCGAACAAGTCTCTGTAACGCTTATAAGCGTTTCTGTTCTCCTGTGTTACTATTATTTCACCATTGGAAGCAATTTTTGAGTTATGGAATATATTTTTGAGGGATTTTCCAATACAATGAGCTAAACCCCATATGCTGAGGTGACGGAGGAATCAATAAAAGTGGTATAATTCTATTTTAATTAATGTTTGCAATTTCTTTATGATTATTTGCCTTGGTTGAAATTTGATTTAATGATTTTTGTTAAGCAGTTGTGATTTCGTTAGATGGTACATGCTTTGGCCTAGGTTTTAGATGTTCCATGCTTTTGTTATACAATTTTTATTTTGAAAATCTACTTTTTGTAATATTTTAGAATCAAATTAATGTTAGAATTGCATAAATAATAATTAGATTAAATCACTTTAATTGGTTAATGGTGAAATCCATAACCTCAGTATTTGTGAATATTATTTTCATATTTTGTACATATTTTTAGTTTAAAAATTAGTTTATTAAAATCTAAAATCAGTCTTCACAAGTTTGAGCGAACGATACTCTTTTTACCACTATTACAAACATATCAGGGTGCGAGGTTGGGTAGCTCATCATTCTACCCGAAATTCGCGCAGATGAAACACACTTTAAAGGATAATTTTTTTAGACATCTACAAAGAGTTGAACGTATGGTGCTTCGCTTGATGTAAAAATAGGTAGTCTCCACTAATGATTGATCAACTCCCTAATATTGTATTCTCTACCGGCGGTTTAAGTCCCTTTTTTTCAGCTCTAGCCTGTCAATAACTAAGAAACCCGAATATAGTTCTCTAACACTTCTAAGTTCAGTTATTTCGGTAAGAACTCTGTATGTAAACTTAGATAGAAGTATACTAAGTGACTTTAAAATCTCTAATAGTTGGAGGTTTCATGCAAATATGTACAAAAAGTTAAAAATTCTACCTACAAAAGTGAATACTAAAAACCTAATTGCTTAACCACTCCCTCACACTTAAACTTTATATTTTCTTCAATGTAACTTGACTCATCCTATGTAAAATAAAGGTGGGAAATCCTATAATGAATGAAAAACTAAGAAAAAAATAAAACTAAAAAGATAAGGATAGAAATACGAAACCAATGGGTTGTCTCCCATTCAACGCTTTGTTTAACGTCGTCAACCCGACTCTCTGTTCGCCCGTAGACCAACAATCTGAAAATTTGAGGATCCTTCCATACAACAATCTGCATTGCAAACAATAACTTCATACAAAAATTAGTACAAGAAAATAATAGTGAAGTTATCGCTCGATAGAAGTTTCCCCCACACTTAGTTCTTTCTACACTCGGAAGTGGATAAGGAACACAGAATTCATGAACTTCTATAGATTCCTCTTTGTTAAAATGCATAGTATGAGAATCAAATATTTCCAATGGATGATATTTAGAAGCAAAGTTATTTAACAAAACTTCTGAAGCACAAACATTCAAGCCTAGGTGAGGTAAAGAAAAATGATCAATAGTAAAAGGTTTAGTCAAACCTTTCAAATTTTTTTGTATTACGGGATCCTCATCTTTATTTAAAATTTCTAATGAATCACTTACCTCTTGTATACCGTGGTTCTCTATTAAACTTTCTAACCGTTCTTCAATAGTTTTTACCTCAACAACAATCTCGGCATCAACATTATTAATATCATCCTGGGCAAGTTCAATTGGGTCTTCCACAATATTGCTCAATTCGGTTTCATTCTCGTATATGGTATACTCTTCTTCTTCTTCATCTTGATTCTAGAAAGATTTTATTGTGCACTTCTTGGGGATATCACTATGAATTGGTTCAAATGATGCACTTTCATACTCATCATCACTATCATAGCTAACATAAGGTTGGTCAGCGATGTATTTAGTGTATCTAACCTCAATCTTATCCTTTTCAACACCCTTTACTTCAGGATCATATACTGTTGCGGAATCAAATCTAACTACAAGGAATTTTTTTTAAAGCAATAGTTTCATTACACCAAGGCTCCACCTTTTGAATAGGTGAATGATCGTTATTATGATCCGAAGTTGGTATAACTTCATCATTGTTTTCAAGACTTTCCAAAGGTTGTTCATCTTCATATATGACATACTCTCTTCGCATGTTTCCATATTCCGTTGAAATTCTTCACTTGAATCATGTATGCTTTAAGTGGCCTGAATGACGATCTCTTCCAGTTGTCATATTTTATCCAACATATTAGAAGAAGCACAAGTATCCTTCCTTCCTTGTAATTGTTCACTTACATACCCTCCATAAGAAGGTTGGCATGTATGAGACTAAAAGGGTATATGGAATATTGATCATTACCAAAGGATTTGTTGTGATTATACTCACCGTAAAGTTAAAAATTATCATAGTTTTGAGATTTAAAACCAATTTTATTACCATTATAAGCTCGACATTGTGCACCGCACATGGAATACCAGTACCTGAAACAAGATTTTCAAAACTAGGTTAAAAAAAACCAAAAAAAAAAAACAAATTAGAAACAAAAAAAAATCAAAAATCAAAAATCAAAAACAAATAACAGTCCGCTATGCCTCCCCGGCAGCGGCGCCAAAATTTGGTCGATTGTCAGCCAAGCAAAATTATTTCAAGTTCTTACTTCACAAATATATATTAGAATATAGTAATAAGAACAGGTTCGTTCCCCAGGGAGATATGGGTTGTTAACTATTTTTGATTACTTATGTAAAAACTGGGGTTTTGGTTTATAATTTCAGTTAAATTAAATTAAGAAAAACAATTAAAGTTGTAAATAATATGATGAGAGTACTGGTTAGAGAGTTCATCTTCTGTCATCAGACATGTTTTCAATCAAACTCAATCAATCCAAACTCACTTTCAGTTCTCAAACACCAACATGACCACCACCATTAATTCTCATCAGTTATACTTTACTCTCAGCCATTGATGGTAGTAGAAACTTCATCAAAGAAACTCTATTAAACTGCAATCACGCCCCAACAGAGAACCACTACTACTACTTCCTTAAAAAGCTCGAGCTCAGCTTCAGCCTCTACGTCATTAACTAGCAGTCATCATCCTATTTTCTCTTCACTCCATCATCATCATCGCTGCCATTGCTGCAACACCAATGTTTACCGAAATCATCTCCAATGGAAACAATCACCACCAACCATAATCAGCTTCCCTTTTCTTCCATAGAACAATAACCATTCTTCTTCTCCCTATTTCCTCAACCCAACAACAACCAATAACCATGAATTTGAATTAAAGAAGAAGAAGGTGGCCCTTATCAATAATGAGTGTTGTTATAACAACTCAAACCCTGATAGCCCTTAGTGATAGTGCAGGCGCCAATAGTAGTTCTATTTAAACATGTCTACCTTTAGCGTAGATAGGGGCTCCAATAGTAGTTGACCTTGAAATGACCATTTTACCCTTAGTTCTTGTTTTGCTTATAACTTCCTCATACGACCTCAGAATGACCTCGTTCTTCGCCGTTGGCTTCGTAATTCAATTCTCTACAAGATGGTAAGAAAAAATCCCGGAGTTAACTGAGTTCCACTGGGTATTCGGAAATTATTCCCTTGTAAAGCTCTATTTCACTTCTTTCAAAGATGTAACCTAACAAAAGACATAAACTACAAAAGTAATAATAATACAAGATAAATCACACAAAATCTAGAAAATGAGTGTAAGAAAATGATACTAAAAATATGTAAATTATGCACTTATCACGGAGCCTAGAATTAACGGTTATGACATGTGTAAACTGTTGACCAAGCCAAAATCAATGGCTCGGCTCGGTCCCAGTTTTCGGCCGGTTGTCTCGGTTCGGCCCGGTTCTTGTGCATCCCTACCTCCACCAACATGAGCCTCCTACACCATTTTATAAAACACCACCACAACCTGTACCAGCATATGATCCTTCTATACTAGTATAAAAGCCGACACCGCCACCGCCATCGCCATCATATGTCTATACAACTCAACCACTAGTAGTCACGTATCCCACAACTCCTTACTACTTCAAGTCACCATCACCACCACCACCACCACTATACGTCTTCTCATCCCCATATGCCATTATTTTTATACACAACAAGCCATCATTAAAGAAATCCAAAATTCTATCAATAATTGATTCACACCAGCTTAAAGTTTTAAACAGTAGACCTAACTTTCAGCAAGGCAAATTTAGTTTAAGCTACATGTTGCAAATCGAAATCTGATTTTATAAAAATTCAAGTATCCATGTTTGAAAATAAATTCATTCAGAGAAGGAGAGTGATAAATTAAAATAAATGTAAAATAAAACTTATCTTTTTATCCGTTCTTGATGATTGTATTTTCAGATCCAATTATCGATGACAATTTTCATCGTTTCTTCCCAATCAATGCAAACAAGTTTTTAAGAATTAACATTACTATCATCAATTTTAGGTTCTTCAAGCCAAAGCAAGTTGAAATCGAAATGAATCTAATGTTTCTGATGCTCGAGATAGTTTTTGGAAAATATATAAAGTAGTGGCGGAATTAGAAGTGGTGCTAGAGTAGAGGTGGTGGCAACGATGAAGATGGTGGTGGTGAGGTTTATTGATTTTTGTTTTCAATAACGGAGAAGTAAAAGATAGGGTATATTAGTTCCCACTATAAGATATAAAGAGGGTAAATTTGATATTAATGATTAAATAAATTTACTTCTGGAAGATATAGAAAGGATGTAATTATATTTTTTTTTTAATAAACGAAGGCCTTAAAAAAGGCTAAATATTTTCCTCAACAACCGGCATGAGCCAAATTAGAGGAACATCGCCCTGACTTTAGATTCTTCATCTGACTCTATTTCAAAAGTAATTGATACACAAAAAGAAGTTCTACTGGAGAAGTCCCTCATCACATACCCTGCGCCATTATCCATGGTTATATCATCAAAGGCACCGTCAATGTTATGTTTTATCCAACCAAATTGTGGGGTGGGGTAGCGTGGGGGATCCATTTATCATGATTACTGGTAGAAATACTAGTGGAGATTTGAAGGTTTGATCTGGTAGAAAGTAACATGGCTCTACTTACGATATTAGAATGAGTTTCTTTTTTATCATTAAAAATCTGGTTATTTATACTACTCTAAATAGACCATAAAATGGTAGCAAACAAACTGTGTAAATTATCAGGTAATCTAGTAGCAGGATCGACAAGCCAAAAATTCAACCACTCATGCAGGGAATTATCAAGAAAAGCAGAGTAATTAACATAAAGGCCGTAAACAAGAACCAAACATGACTAACAAACATGCATAACGGATTCATGACTAGCAGCATATCTAGGACAATCAACATAACCCATAAGCATTATAGTATAAAGAACAATCTTAGCAGCAAGGGCATTCGTAGCTGCTTTCCAAATGAAAATCTAAACACGATGAGGATCTCTAAGTTTCCAAATGTACTTCCAAAGTTTACTACATGGGTTGGGTCTGACCCCTTTAAGTCACAAATATGCAGATTTAGAGGTAAGATACTATTCTTTGAAAGCTCCCAAGCCCTCCTGTAAGGAATGTACAATTGGCTTAAGGGAATAGTTACAATCTTTTTAACAGAGATATTGTCAAAATGAGTGTTTAATCTACTTAAATTCCAAGTTCTAGCAACATGATTTATAAAGTAATAGACTTTAACACTTGGATCTTGGGGGACCAAGGGGTTTGGTTTAGCAGATCCCAAACCTGGTATCCATTTATCAAACAAAGAATCAATGAATTTACCATCCCTAACAATCCAGGAAATAAAAGTTTTAAGTTCTTTTATAGTATGCAAGAATCTCCAA
This sequence comes from Papaver californicum, assembly GCA_023531435.1. Lineage (NCBI taxonomy): Eukaryota > Viridiplantae > Streptophyta > Magnoliopsida > Ranunculales > Papaveraceae > Papaver > Papaver californicum. The sequence goes on from JAJJMC010002939.1 coordinate 255,674, forward strand.
GTCCAAAAGCAGTTACTAGGGCATTTAGCATTAAGGAAATCAGTCTTAGGGAAATATTTATCTTTTAAAGTAATATCTAGAAGACAAGTTGGGTTATCAACAAGTTTCCATGCATTTCTGGAAAGCATAGACAAATTGTTTAATTCATCTTTTCTAAAACCTAGACCACCTTCATATTTAGGAGAACACAAAAAATCCCAACCCAATAGATGCATTTTTCTATCTTTATGATCCATAGTTTTACCCTACAAAACTAACACAAATGGGGATCCATTTTCCTACAGATATATTTAGGAATAAGAAAAGCACCCATCTGATATATAGGAATAACTTAACCAATATGTTTTACTAGAGAAGTTCTAGCAGCCTGAGAGAGGAGTTTATGATACCAGGAGGAGATCCTGGCATCCACAAACTATAAAATTCCCATATGGGTTTGGAACTTAAAGGCTTTAAAATCTATGGGTGTTCCAATGTACTTCTCATCCAAATCATGAATATGAATATTCAGGATGCAAGACAACTGATTCATCAAATAATCAGCAATTTTTGGGCTGAACAAGATTTATCAATATTTATTTCTTGGATTGAAGCAAGGCAATATTTATGCAAATAGTCTTTTATGGTTTAAAAATCCACAACAGTAGCCTTGGAAAACAAAAGAGAGTCATCAGCAAACAAAAGATGAGTAATTTAGGGGTATGTTTGTAAATCCTAATACCTTCAATGGGGCCTTTTGCCTGGTTAAAGATTCAATGTAGGAAGACAAAGCCTCAGAACAAATAATGTAGAGGTACGGAGATAGGGGATCTCCCTATCTAAGACCTCTTCCAGGCTTAAGAAGGCCGGTTGGGACACTATTTAAAAGGACAGAGTAAGAAAAAATAGACAAACATTGAGTAATCAACTTGATCCAAGGATTAGATAAAACCCATTTTAGTTAGAACTTTGACAAGAAAAGACCACTCCAGTTTATCATAAGCCTCGGACATATCAAGCTTAATAGCTGATATCCCTTATTTTCCTTTATGAGGATTAACAGAGTAAATAAACTCATTAGCAAGAAGAATGTTATCAAAAATACTTCTTTTGGGAACAAAAACACTATGATTTTGGGAAATCAGATTATCCATGAAAGGTTTCAATCTATTATCCAAAATATTAGATAATATTTTATAGATAAAGTTACAGAGCCAAATTCGTCTATATTGAGAGACTAATTCAGCCAAAGGAACTTTTGGGATCAAGGCTATGTTGGTGTGATTAAATACTTTAGCAATGTGCCATGTTCGGAAGCAAGTCTGTGTCACATCAACAACAGCTTCTCCCACAATATCCCAGTGCTTCTGGTAAAAGAGACCAGGGAAACCATCATGGTCAGGGGATTTTTTCCCTCTTATTTGGAAGAAAACATCTTTAATTTCCTCAATAGTAAGCTGAGTGTTAAGATGCTGATTATCTTCTTCAGAAAATTTGACAAGAAGATCTTGAAGGATTTCAGCCTGGAACTGTTGAGGGTGGGAGGAATAGAGGTTTTTAAAACAGTACACAAAATAATTACTTATAGTATCTCTATCAGTTAGAGTATTACCAGCATCACCTTTGATCCAACTAATAACATTTCTCTTCCGCCTAAAGCGAGTGACTTTATGGAAATAGAGAGTATTTCAGTCTTCTTCGATATGCCAGACCTCTCTCGATTTATCCTTCCAGTATAATTATTCAAGATTATATAAAAAAAGGCAGCATAGCTTTAAAAAGAGTGATAGATCTAGAGTCAGCAGGATTAGATGTTTGGGTTTCAGCTAAATCATCTCTAGTGATAGATATATTAGTTTGAATATTACCAAAAGATGAATTATTCCAGTCTCTAAGGCCTTTTTTAGTACTCATGAGCTTGTCTCTTAATTTATAGGTTGGGATCCAACAACATTGACAGACCAGAAGTTATCTATAATATCCCCGCATGTGGGATCTTTTATCTATGTGGCCATAAAGTGAAAAGGTTTGAACATGCTAATATCTTCAAAATTGAAACCAATATGCATGGGGAAGTGATCAGAAGAGTCTCTAGGTAAATTATTCACAAAAATTTTGGGGAAAAGAAATTCAGCGACTTGATTAATGAGGCGTCTATCAAGCCTTTCAAGAATAAGATTAGGACCAGATTGCATATTAGACCACGTGAACCTAGGACCAGAAAAACCAGGATCATGTAAAGCAAGCACATCACAAAAATTAAAAATCATCATCATTAACCTCTAGACCACCATTCTTATCTTCAAAATCCAAAAGGGCATTAAAATCTCCTACAAAGAAAATTGGCTCACTAGGGGGAATGGGTGCTAGATTACATTGATTATCCCAAAAGGCTTGCCTAAGACTACTATTAGGTTCACCATAGATAAAATGAATATGGAAAAGTTTTGAGTGGATGTTATCATTGGTCATGACATAGATGGCCCTAGAACTGGAGGATAAAATGTTTAAGTCAATCTTTTTTTTTCCATGGTAGAACTAAACCCCCACTTCTTCCAATAACATGGTACATTAAAAATACACGGAAAACCCCTGTTTTTTAGCATCCTAACAGATGTGTCCTTCTTCATTTTGGTTTCATACAAAAAGACTATGTCTGGGTTAATATTTTTAATCAGGAGATTCACCTCTTTATTTGCTGATTGTCTGCCAAGACCACGCATATTCCGCACAAGCATATTCATATTATTAACAGGAAAAATAGTAAAAGAGTTTGGCAAGTTACTCTCAGAATCATTAATGGCAGAAGCTATAGAAGAATTTACCTGACCGTCAGAACTACCATTAGGCTGAGTGCTAGCAGAATTACCACTCAATTGAGAACTTTGGGTAGCGTTCAGATCCTGATTGGCATCCTCATGAGGAGAATTGTTACGGACACCATTTTTAGTTGAGGAGTTACCAGGAGGCTCATTAAAACTCCCATAAGGACTGGCGAAGGTATGAATATTGATGGTAAAAATTTTATGGTTCATAGGAGGGAGATTACCCAATATGGTAATATGGGGACACAGATTGTTATAATCTGGGGGTCAGGATTTTTGGGTGATACAAAAACAATGATAGCCATGGTTGGTTTAGTAGATCTACTACCTTTTTTAATCTCACTAATGAGATTAATTTTGCGCTTGAGATTGCAAAGAGCATCATGTTCAGCAACAAGGTACACAACTTCCTTTCTTGACATAATTGGTAATTGAGATGAACTAGCAGAAACATCAAAATTCTTGAAACGTCTAGCTGAGTTCGAAGTGCGAATGGGACCTTAGTTCACTGGTTCAACAACAAAGGGGGGAATCGGGCAGAGCTAGCCGAGTTTTCAACTTTTTTGGTCAGCTGTTTGCGAATAAATGACAAACCATTAACAAGGATTGTAGGAGGGTGGGATTGGGCCGGACCCACATCATAGATTTTTAAGGTACTGGATCTATTAGTGAATGGGCCCATATTGATCTTCCTTTTTGAAATATCTTCTTCAATATCTTTGGAATTTTGTACAGTGGCAACTACTTTCCCTTTATCATTACTGGCTTGATTCAAATTTTTGATTCAAATTTTCCTCTTGAGTATCCATGACAATATCACATTTACCATCGGGGGGTTATCTAGAGCAATAACAGACACCGATTCAACATAAGTAACATGTGGTTGTGGAGGCATTAATCTGGAGGCCTTAAGTAAAGAATATTTAGCACTAGAAGAATGACTAGCTTTACCTTGAGGGCCCCTCTGTTTAGTCTTTACCCTTGGACAAACAACATCTCTATAATTAATAATACAACATGAAGTACAGAAGAATCTTGGAACCACGAAATATCTACATTCAATGAGAAAAGGTTCGATTTTGCCTCTAGTGACAAGAGGGATACCAATAGGAAGAAGTTTTTGGTGAGGGATTCGAACACATATTTTGACATTTTACAAGGTTCTTTTTCTTTAATAAATTCTCCAATCTTAAAGGTTAACTTCATTATATCTTCAAATTTTGTTCATTCATTCGGGACAGTACACAGAATGACCCACATTAACTCATCCGAAAAAGTAGTTTGACAGTCTACAGGCCATCCTATTGGTTGAACAACTCTCAGAACAATAAGATAACCACAAACAAACAAAGGTTGTCGTGTTTTCACTTTGTTGAAATCACTTTCAACTAGAAATTTTATTAGCACTTTATTTCGCAATCCACTAAAAGTAGTAACTATTAGAGTTTGAATTAAAGTCCATTAAGAGAAAATGTAGTCCCTAGCGAAGCAGTTGGAACAAGAGTTTCACTACATACATATCCAATCCTACACCTTTTTCAATTATTATCATTTTCTGAGATTATAACAGTTTAGTCTATGAAAACTGGTTCAGTGAGAGTTTAGGGAGGTTTTGTTGGTAAGATAAGTTTCTCATCCATTTGGGAAGGTAGGTTTTGAATATCTTCTTCAGCGAAGACGGGTTTATCTGTGGTTTGAAGTTGTTCCGTAAAAAAAATAATATGCAACAATATATTGACAGAGAGGATAAGGTTAGTAGAAGAATGCTGACTGGAGTTTTTGAATTGTGTGGTGAAAATGGGTTTATACACATGTAGCTAAATAAGACAATACCAAGTCAGGAAGAAACATGTGATATGAAAATGACATTGCAATCGGATGCTGACATAGATACAAAAAGTTTTAGACTTCAGAGATTCAACCTTAAATTGGGACATATTTGGTTGTTGAAAACTATCCTCGTAAGGAATGAATATACGAATATGTGTAACATTATGTCTCTTGTGGTTGTAGAAGTCGTACAAGATACCCTGGTATTGTTGGAGAACCATGTTGTTATACATAATATTTTGACACCTCAAATATTTGAAATCGGTCCCCACATGTTTCTTAAAAAGAAGACTAGAGAGGATAGGAGATATGACAATTTTCTTGCACCTAGTCCTTATGACATAAACCCGGTAAATCAGCTTCCAGGTGGATGAGATACAGTAATAATAAATGCACTTGTTTTCTAGCCAACAAAGATGTTTATGGATATATAAGCTTCCAAAAGTAATTAAAGCACCAGTAGAGGAATGAATGTTAATTGAAGTCAAAATTTTGGAGGGAGAATTATGAATTGATTTTGAGTAGGACTTTGAGGTTTTGAATTGCAAGATAGTCATGACACGACTTGTGCATTAACTAAAATTCAATGTGCTCTGAGTTGGTGACTGAAAGGTTTTGGATAAATTGAGGTTAGGAGAAGGGGTCAGGTGGGAGAAATATAGCCTAGCTAGCACACTCCAACCAACAATGTTGCCTCTCAACAGATGCTGCCTAATCCGAATATGTAAAAAATCAAAGATTTTAATTAGTACCTATAAATTCGCAAGAAGATTAGGTGACCTGCCTATCAGCCTCTTAATGGCAATTCTGAACAGATATAAGCAACAAAAAACGTCTAGAGTTAGACTATGAAAAGATAGGTTCAAAGAATAATGATAGTTTTGGAGAATGTGCAAATGGCTTTGAAAAGTGGTGGTAGTTTGTGAGGAGTTATGATGGTTCTGGAGAAAATGTATAAGGTTTTGTATAGGCGTGAGAAGCCAAAGGACGGGACGTTTTACCAGATGCCTTAAATGGCCCTTAATGACAATTGTTATGGCTCTATAAAAGCGGATTAGGGAAGACTTTCCATAAATATGCAATTTTAACCCTAAAGAGGAAAAAAACTTTATCATAGAGATAGAAATTAGTGATGGATGATCCAAATGGAATTGGTAATGGAGATAATCAACTATCGGTTGTATATGATTTTGTAAAGAGGGTGGCTTTACGTCTAGAAATCAGAGAGCTTGACGGAATCGCATAATAGATTATGAAAGAATTCGTCGTGAGATTGTTGAGGAGTTTGCACTCTGGAGAAGGAAGAGGGTTGGAAGGGATGATAGAAAACAACGAGAGAAAGAGGACAAAGATGATGCTTATACATGGAAGACAAGTCGCAGTGCAACTGAAAGTGATTAAGAAGAGACAAGATGTGAATATAGTGAAGATGAAAGTTCTGATGGAGGATCTGGTGTAGAGAAGGAAAGGAAGAAGGAGGTACAGAGAGGGGAATATGCTTTGTATGAACAATATTTAACAGAGAAAACCAATCCTCTTATTTTTGCAAGAACAATGCGAGAGAGATTGAATGTTGATTCTGATGGTGAAACTGTTGATGGGTTGGATAATAATGGAGAGACAATGGGAGTTGAAGATGCAGATGGGCGGAGAAAAGGAAAGTGATAAAAGTGAGTCGTCTGGAGATGATGATTTCGATGGATATGGGCCTGCAACATCAACCGGAAGTGAGAACAGCCTTTGCATTGAAGATGACGATTATGACAGCTACGATGGTGATGACTGATAATGGTCATCCCTGGGGCATCAAAAAGATCAAGATTAGTAAGCTTTTGATTTTTCTTAATAATGGTAAATTTGTTTTTCTTATACAGATCTTTTTGGTGCGTGTTGTCCCTCTTGATAGCAGTAAACTGAAGGTTTTTGTCTTCTTCAACTTTTTGGTGTTCCCGGACGACAGTGATTATGGTGTGAAGGTTTTTTTGTCTGGTATTGTAAGTGGAGAATTTCTGTTTTTTTATAGATTGGTGAATGTTCATAAACCCTTTTTTGTTGAATGTTTTTTTTATTATTATCTCGAACTTGAAATCTCTCTGATGTTGTAAGAGAATTTCTGTAAAGATATGATAAAAATTGTAATTAGGTGGTACGGAAGGTTGATACTGAAATGGTTTCTTTTTGTTATAATGATGGTGGTTGTTCTTAGTACTACTAATGAAAGAAGTTTTTGCTCGGCAAAGAAACAATGTTTGATTAAAATTTGTGGATGGATGATAGAACAAGAGCAATCCAGAATAATAATTGGTTAAATTTGAAAAAGGCTTGTTGAAGAACTTGATGAACAAAATTTTTCATGAGAGAGAGTTTTTGTTTCTCATTGCAACTGATATAATTGTAGTTAATAGGGGTATTTGTAAAGGCCCATCAAAAATAGGGGTATCACCCGTGGGACTTTTAGGCTCAGGCCAAAAAATAAAATATTCTTATTGTTAGACCCAAAATATTTTTAAGTTTTTGTGACACCCATAGTTATTTGAAATTATGAAAATTATCTGCATAACTTCTCATGCATCCTATTTTTTAGGGGTATAATTGGCAAACAAACTAGAATATAACATATCTAAAAATCCGTGCTTTAGAATTTTTACAAATTTTATCTTGTTGGAAAGCTTTTAAAGAGATGTACGCAACGAGTACAAACAACAATTACGAAAAAATCGGAGGTGTTTGTCCTTTTAGGCATAAATTTCGAAAATTTGATACATAGCCATTATGCAGCCACCAGAAAAGATGCATAACACATTATGCAACCACCACAAAAGATGCATAACACATTATGCAACCATATTTTGGTTTATGCATCGCCTTTGTAACCACTAAAATGATGTAAATATGCCTAAAAATATCATTCCAACAAAAAAAAAGATGCATAACGAATTATGCAACCACCACAAAGAAAGCATAACACATTGTGCAACCATATTTTGATTCATGCACCCACTAATTTGGTTATGCAACCTCTGATTAAAACGATGTATATGCCTCAAAAATAACATTCCAACAGAAAAAAGGATGCATAATGCATTATGCATTCATTTTTGTAGCTGCATAACAGATTATAAAGACATTTTTGTAGCTGCATAACAAATTATGAAACCATTTTTTGGTTGATAATAGTGCTAACAACAAAGTGGATGCATAATGCAATATGCTACCATTTTCCCGACTACATAACAAATTATGCAGCCTTTTTTGTAGCCGCATAACAGATTATGCATCCATTTTCTCGACTGTATAACAGGCTATGTGGTCATTTTTGTAGCTGCATAACAGATTATGCACTCATTGTTTTATTGATTTCATTTTTAAAAAAAAAAAGTGTTGCATAATACGTTATGCAACCATTTTTATAGCTGCATAACAGATTATGCAACCATTTTTTTAGAGCTAAATAAAAAAGTATATGTATCATGCGTTATACATCTATTTTTTCAACTGCACAATAGGTTATGCGAACATTTTATAGCTGCATAATAGATTATGCAGCCACTATATAAAAAAAACTTACAAAAATCTTTCAACTACAAAGAATTATAAGTCATACAATTACAATATCAAGAGTATAATTACTCGGCCATCGAAAACACAATAATTAAATCGCTCAAAAGTGTTCTACTAGTTACTCTTCAATGCTTTGATCCAGATGCACGACAAATATAGAACCACAGAGCTTGGTATACAAATCAAACAAAGGCGCTGTTGGGTTCTACTTACTATAAGAATCATCCATGAACTTAGAAAGAAAAATGACTAGATGAGTAAATTCCTTCTTCTAGTATCTTTTTTTTCGTTGATTTTACGACATGATCAACTACTCCTAGTATTAATCTATGCAGACCGAATATAACAATATTGATTTAGTATTTGAGTCTCAACTTGAGACTTTCAAGTAGGTGGTGGACTTAGCTAAACCACATGAAAGCTGATCATCAAGTTTTTAACTACGCCAAAAAAATCTTAAACGAACATTGATCAGCTAGTTGGTTGAGAGTCGTAGGAGGTTGAGACGTGATAGGCTATTATACCGAAGGTGTCAATCAAATAAACTATCCAGGTCGATAAAATTTTAATTTTAATCATGTAGGCAACATAATACCAATTATATTAGCTAGGATATTAAAAAATCAAGTAACATGAATGAATCATATGGAACAAATTATATTATGAGCCATTACGTTGATGTACTTAATGAAAGCCAAGATTCAGATATTGAAAGGAATTTATTTATTTTCTATTTAGAGCTTAAAAATTAAGGACCCAGTCATTAAGTTAATTAGGGATATTTACAAGCAATCCCCATTCCATGTACGATGTTGATTTGCCCTTTTGCTTTGATTATCCTCACAAATTTAGAGAACATGAAAATCTCCCGATCTGTAGCATAATCATGATACCTAATGATTTCCACTTTGGTTTTCCTAAATGTTACCTGGTGAAGAGTTTCAATTGATTCTATTGTTGATTGAAGATTAAGATTGGTATAAGTCGTAGTTAATTGAAGTTACTTGTTTTCATAAGTAGGATGAAGAAGTTTAATCTATTCGTAAACCTAGTAGAGACGAAGAAGGAATAAAAACGAAAACAATAGTTTTAGAAAATATTAATTTATAAGAAATATTTATCGACGAAATAAGTATATGGGTGAAATTTTTCGCCCGTATATTTATGAGTGAAAAAAGTGAAAAAAAATGGATCTGACCGTAGATTTTACGTTACTCGTATCTAATGCGGGCCTACTTTTGCAGTTGACCGCTCTGTAAAATCTCCTGCCAAAATTTTGTTTCTTTCCCACAGGCCTAAGAAAAATAAAAATCTGGAGGAAGAAGAAGACTCTAGGAAGATTGAATCATTCTTTCCAAAGCGTCTAATTTCATGAAGAAATTCCAATAACAGGTATAATCTTTCCGCGGCCAACATGCGCTCCAAGGACAGGATTTCCTACTTCTACGATGGTATATATCATCTCTATCTACACTTATACTTCTTTAGAAACCCTAGTTTTGTTTATTTAGGGTTTATGCTTAAACATTGAACTAGTTGCAGAAAGTAGTACTCATGCTATTGGCATTGCTTACATGTGTAAAGGGTTTACAGTTAAGCTAGGTTTTTAGGATAATTTTAACAAGCAGGCTGGGTATTTTTGGTTATACAGGAGATGTGGGCAGCGTTTATTTCGGGCCGAATCATCCGATGAAGCCGCATCGCCTTTGTATGACGCATCATCTTGTTCTGTCTTATGACTTACACAAGAAAATGGAGATCTATGTTAGTATAGTCTGAAAACCAACCAGTACTTTTCTTGGTATTATAGGATTTAGTTCTCGAATATTATTGCTATTTTGTGTTTGGAGTTGCAGAGGCCTCATAAGGCGTATCCTGTGGAGCTTGCTCAGTTTCACTCGGCAGATTATGTGGAGTTTTTGCATCGGATCACTCCAGACACTCAAGATTTGTACTTGAATGATTTGGCAAAATGTATGGTATTTAAGAATGTTCACTTTCTATAGTTCTCTCTCTTTCGTTGTTTTGGTCCTTAATTTCCTAAAGAAGGCAACAAAATAACCATACATGCATGTAGGCTTATGGACTTTCCTTAGGGATTTTTAAGAACAAGCCTTGTCACTTTGAATTACTTAAGCTTGTAAGCTGTAGCTTAAGTTTGGCAGTTGGAGTCTTATAGAAAATGTTTCTTGATTTTCTATAGATAATCTTGGAGAAGATTGCCCAGTCTTTGAGAACTTGTTTGAGTTCTGTCAAATTTATGCTGGTGGAACACTAGGTAAGATAGTCCTCTACCTTGTTGGTACTATTGGATGTTAAATGGACCTTAACCATTGTATGTTGTTGTAAGCAGATGCTGCACGTAGACTGAACAATAAGCTGTGTGATATTGCTATAAATTGGGCTGGTGGTCTGCACCATGCAAAGAAGTGTTCGGCATCTGGCTTTTGTTACATTAATGACTTAGTCTTGGGGATTCTGGAGCTTCTCAAATATCATGCCCGGGTTTTATACATTGATATCGATGTGCATCATGGAGATGGAGTGGAAGAGGCTTTCTATTTCACTGATAGGTAGATATCGTTTTACTTTTCGTTTCCCATTGAGTTGAAATATTATCAAACATTAACATCTGCCTTGGTGATTATAAAGTATGTGTTATTTATGGATATTTAACAGGGTAATGACTGTTAGCTTTCACAAATATGGTGATCTGTTCTTTCCTGGAACAGGTGATGTTAAGGTGAACTTCTGTCCCTCATTTTTTTCAATGATCAGTTATCAAGCATAACGAATTTAGTTTGGCATGGCCATATGTACTTGTATTGAGCTCCGTAATGTTAGCACTTCTTGTTTGATGGTCGCATCTTGAATCTTTTTTCTAACAGTTTGAGCATAGAGTAATTGGTAGTTAATATGATGCCTGGATTTCTATATGGTTTGCAAAGATAAAAATTATGTACCTTATGGTAAATTTGATATCTGAGTTTTCCAACCAATCTCACATTTGTTTTTTACAGAATGTAATTATGCGCACAATTTTGTGCCCAAACTTAGATTCTGAATTACAAAAACAACCATGCCTATAGTCCCAAACAAGTTGGGGTAGGCTAGAAATGAAACCCATGTCGAAGTTTGGGCACATATATTTGATTTCAACCTATCAGAGTATTGCTTTCAGTTATTTATTCTTCTACTTTCTAGTTGGATATTAGCATTGACATATGTTAATTATCTTAAATTTCGATTTTGGAAAGCATTGTTTGTATAACTCACTGCCTTGCATTAATCATTTCCAGCTCATTGAAATAATACTAAAATTCACGTTGCCTCTTTTTTGTTTCAAAGGAAATAGGGGAAAGAGAAGGGAAGTACTATGCGATAAATGTCCCACTCAAGGATGGAATAGACGACTCCAGCTTTAATCGACTTTTCAAGATAGTAAGATGTGATATAAAATACATGATATGTTCTTATTGGATAGTAATTTACGTTGTGGGTTCAGCTGTGGATTTGCCTTGACAACCTTTAATGATACAGATTATTGATAAAGTAGTTGAGACATATCAGCCAGGTGCTATTGTTCTCCAGTGTGGGGCCGATTCACTTGCTGGGGATCGCTTGGGCTGCTTCAACCTCTCCATTGATGGTGCTAGTCTAGTAAATTATCTACTTTCAATTCACTCTGACTCAAAGAGTATATCTTTTGTTTTTTTAGCGCTTCAGCCTACCCAGTTTTTCTTTTTAACTTTTATTGCTCAATAACATTTTTTGTTTTCTAACAGGGCATGCTGAATGTGTGAAATTCGTGAAGAAATTTAACTTGCCCCTATTGGTACATCTGTCATTGATAAGTTGCTAGTTAGAATTTATATTATGTTGGAAAAATGAGAGTGAGCTAAAAATTTGACGTATCTCAGGTTACTGGAGGCGGTGGATATACAAAAGAGAATGTAGCTCGTTGCTGGACTGTTGAAACTGGGGTTCTATTAGATGCAGAGCTCCCTAATGGTATTACAACAAACTCATGTATTACATTTACTTTCTCTCATTCTATCCATGATATTTGTAAATTATAGATATTAATAGCAATATAGCGTAGTCAATTGGATACTGCCTTTTCATGATTGTACTTTTTATTTAGGAAAAGGGAAAATTTTTGTACACCAATTTTATTAACAGTTGTGAAATGATTACTCATTGCTCTTTGGCCTCTTAGCGTAACTATCAATGCTATATGTCGCTACATGCCAAGATTGTTTTCTCACTGCACCTGTTGGCCATATCTATTGTCCGGTCTCAATTGGATTCTAAATCTTGGGTTGCATATGTTGTTTTCTTGCAGAAATTCCAGATAATGATTATATCAAATATTTCGGTCCAGATTATTCATTGAAGATACCACACGGGCATATAGTATGTGGAGATCCATTGCGTTAACTTGTGTCTCTCCATTCTTTCTTTTTAAATAACCATTTGGCTGAGTTGAAGTTGGGCTTTCGGCTTTGAAGTTAAGTTATTAGAATTGTAATACGGGCATTCTAATTTGTAATTTGTTTTTGTTACTGGCACAGGAAAACTTAAATAGCAAATCATATATCAGTACAATCAAAATGCAAGTGATGGAAAGCCTGCGCAGCATCCAACATGCCCCAGGTGTGCAGATGCACGAGGTAAGTTGCATGCCCGAGCACTGACCCTTGGTTTATCAGTTTGTAATCTGTTTATTGCCCAAGGTAATGGATTTTGTCTTTCAATCATTCAGGTTCCACCTGATTTTTACATCCCAGATTTTGACGAAGATGGACAGAATCCTGATGAGCGAGTCGATCGTAAGTGAAGTTCCACAGACCTTGAATAGCATTCTTTTTATTATGCACCTGGTTACTTATGTGTTAATACATCTGTTTATATACCAATCTATTCACATGAGAAGTTAGTGTTGCATTCGAGCGCTTGGTCTTTATTTTCTTGAATAATGTTGCAGAACACACTCAAGACAAGCAAATCCAAAGGGATGACGAGTATTACGAAGGTGATAACGACAATGATAACCCAGATGATGTATGAAGTTTCACATATTTCGAGTAGGTTCTCAACTTTGTAGACAGTGATGCGCTAAACTAGTATAGCCAGGTTGATTATATACTAAGGTATTCAGTTGTACTTATTTTGTGGTTCTAATTACCCTGTATAAATTCCAACGGTGCCACAGAATCAGTGCTTGTATGCTCTGCATATTTATTTATATTTAACAGTTAGTATGAGATTATTACATGGAACTACAGTTACATTGTACTAGGCTATTAGTCCTTTTGAGGAATTACAGTTGCGTTGTGTTAGCCCTTTTGAAAGAAAATTTTCTTGTTCTATTTTTTTCCCCTTCGATTTATATTTTTAGAAGGATGTGCTTACAGTTGCATTGTATCAGCCCTTTTGAGGGAACTTTTCCTCAGTTCTATTTTTTTTCCCCTTCAATTTATATTTTCAAAAGGATGAGCTTTGTGATCATGAAGGATCTAGCCTATGCCAGCGTGATGGTGCATGCAGCCCTAGTTGAGGAATAGCTTCATCTTTTCTTCTGTGTATGTTCTTTATAACAAACCAAAAAACCAACCATTTGCAAAAAAAGACAAAGAAAAGTAATAAACTCGCTAATCGAAATGGATTATACATGATGGGAACCAAACAGTCATAAACAAAATAGCAAGTAGAATTATGAACATGGATTATTCATGATGTGAACCAGTAAAAAATTCATAATCATCACCTAAATGAATGCTGTCCCTCATCACGTTCAACAGAGTTACCAGTCTTTGATTTCACAGAAGTGAAAATATGAGCAACTTCTCTAATTTTATTGAACTTGAAATTATTTTGGTTATTAACATGTAATCTGGGGACCTATGAATCAGAAACTAGACTGTTCTCGGTGAGAATGCTGTCAAGTAATGACTCACAAGCATCTTCTAGCAAATCAAGGACCTGCAAGTACAGAGGGATTGGTATTATAAATTTATAAATAAAATCAAGGCAGGTTAACCTGGGCAATGGCCGAGTTTCCCACTGGGTGAACTTTGCCAAAAATTGCTGGTGTATGTTGTACACAACTGGTACTCAGCAAGGCAGCACCAGGTTAACTGGCAGATGAGTGTTTCTCGTTCGGCCAACTTTGCCTTACTAATTAGCCAAGTATGAAGTATCAACGAGACTGGTGTAGTAGCACGGTTTATTTCTTTGTCCAGTCAAAATCAAATTTAAAACTCAACAGACTGAAATCTGAATTTCTGAATAATCTAACTACTGAAAACTACAATGATCGACCAGATATAAATCTAAATTCAAATATTTTACCTTCTCAAAACCTTGTGGTCCACCATAATAAGGATCTGGTACTTCTTTCTCATTATGCTTCTTGCAGTATGAGCACATTAACTTAACCTGCAACACCAACGACATGAATGAATACACATATATCTAGTCAGTGATATTCAAATCAAGCCAACTACAAAAATTTGAATTCAAATATAAGACTATAGGAGTTAATATAACCTTCTTATGAGCATCATCAGGGAGAGTCTCTTTAAATCTCCACCTCTCAAGTGCACTCAATATATCATCTAATTATCACAATTGAAACCATCAAAAATAATCAGATGAAAATTAACCACTAACTTATAAAATTCTACTCAGAAATACATAATCTCTAATTTACCTTTGTTTTGCATATCCATTGCAAGGATAAGATCAAAATCTTTGAAATCAGATGGTCTAATTGGTCTGGACCTAGAAGTAACCTCAATCCCACGACGTTTAGAAGCAGATCTCATTCGTGGGTCAGCTGGATTACCCTTCAAGGGTTTAATAAGAACTAGGTCAAAAACTATAATCAGCAGTAGTATGCATCTAACTAAACGAATTAACTAACTTTTAATTATATTTACCTCATGATAGCCAATTGTACCAGCAGAATCAATCTTGAATTTTGATTCAATGCCTCTTTTCAGGACCATATAAGTGAAGACTCCTTCAGCTGCTGGACTTCTACAGATATTACCTAAACATACAAAGAGAACTGAAAAGTGTTTAAGTTCAGTTGAAGAAGGTGATGCAGCCATTGATTCTGTTACAACTGGAGAATCACTAGATGTAGAAAATGACAATTTAATTCCTTTGTGATGAAGATCGAGAGATAAAGAAGGGTACGTGAGTTTGGGAGATATGATATACTGGGACTTCAGGAAAAGTGGAGTGGGAGAAGGGAAATGATGGCAAAACTGTGAATACGGTGGTGGAGTTATCACTCTGGTAGTCCACAATCCCATCATTGCACTCAGTTCTTCATCATCCCAGTTTTGGGGGAGACTTTTGGAGGCAATATATCATCTTCAGCCAAGGCAATAGCTAACACAGAAGGATAAGATTAGTCATCCAAACGTTATTCTCCAATCATTCGGGCTGATGGAACCAAAATTGCCATAGGTTGACTGTTGGTGGTTAGTGGTTACCTACTCCTTTGGGCATCCACAATGGTAAAATCATTACCAAAGATCAAACAGTAAAAATTTTACTCTTTAGTCCGGTCCAAAAACAACGAGTTTATTCTTAAAAATGATCGGGCGGTGGTCTAGGAGAACGCTTGTTATTGGGCGGGCATCTGGGTATACGCTTGGTTAGACGTGCAGTTGTCCAGGATAACGCTTGCGTGAGGCATACATCTGGTAGAACGCTTGATGTGGGGCGGTAACGAAGATTACGCCTGATGATAGACGGACTCCTAGACGCACGCCCCAGAGACGGGCACTTCACCAGACAAACGCTTGATGGGGCGGTTTCCTAGCATTACGCCTGATCAAATGTGTAAACGTGCGAGAAAAGTGTGCGGAAAAATACGGGCGTGCAGCTAGCCAACCGCTTGAAACACAGGGCGGATCCGTAAACGAACGCTCACTCACCAGACGGACGGATGCATCAACGCTTGATGGGGCCGTAGTCTACTTAAACGTTTGAACATTTAATAGGGCGGAAGTGTACTACAACATTTGAAATGTTGTTGTCTATTAATTAGTTTACATTTGAACATTTCATTACTTTACACAATGTTTACTAATTAAGTTTATTAATTAGTGTAATATTTACTAATTAAATCTATTAGTTAGTATAATGTTTACTAATTAAGTCTAATAACTGTTTAATGGGGCGGAAGTGTACTACAACGTTTTGAAATGTTAAAACATTATTAACATGAAGGAGGATCTCTAGCATTACGTTTCAATGGGACAGTGATTTGGTTACCGCCTGTTAGTGGGCGTGATCCTAGACGCCCGCTCATCAGGCGTAATCTTAGGGCAACTCCAACGGTACGAGTATACCAAATACCAAAGAGTAAAATTTTTTGCTCGTTTTTCATTTTTTACACAACGGTTTTGTGAGTAAATATGATCGCACGTCGTTTTAATTAGACGTCTGTTATAAAACGCTATTTTAAAAGAACGTTAGGTGACACAGACGTTTCTGTAGTAGGACGTATGTCGTTGGACGCACATTTGGGTGAGTGTTTCATATTTTGGAACCAGACGCACTTATAAATGAGCGTTTGCATTCTCGTACGCTTTCTAAATCAAACATATGTTTAACGTCCACACTAATGGACGTTTAGTGATATATGATGTGCCTAAAAGACGCCTGAATGCCAGAAGCCCCTTTATAATAGCGCTTAGTATTGAAACGCCCACCAACAGAAGCGTGAGCTGAGTTTCACGTTCACCTAAAGAAACGTAATGAAGCACGCCCACCAGTGTAAGCGTTAATAAGATTGGTGCTCCGGCGCTCTCCTAAGAGAGCTTCTGGTGCTCTGGCGCTCTCCTAAGAGAGCTTCTGGTGCTCCGGCGCTCTCGTAAGAGAGCACCTGTTATCCGACGTCTTTTTAATAGAACGTATTATATACGGACGTTATTTCAGCAGAACGTTTTAACCAGACACTCATTTGGCTTGCGTTTCTTCTGCCAGCGTTCTCCTAGTGAAGCGTTACTTCATACGCATTCTTTTGTGAGCGTCTCATCAAACGCTTTTCAGGCACTGCGTCCGTGTTTTGAAACGCTTTCTTAACGAAGCGTTTTTTGTTAACGCATATTTACAAGAGCGTGCGACTATATATATGTTTCAGAGTAAAACTGCTCTGGTACTGTACATATAGTCGCCCAAAACCCAAATATAATCGCCTGTTGCGCTTGAATTTAGGCGATCAAAGAGTAAATGTAATCTTTACTCTTTGGTCCCCTCGTCCGTTGGAGTTGCCCTTAGGTGAACGCTTGATCAGGCGGGGATTTGGTTAACGCCCGTGTTTTCAAGCGGTACGCTAGGAGAACGGCTGCCATCAAACGGTTAACTACACGCCCGCTTAGAATCAGACGATTACCTACACGACCGCTCGACTATAATGGGTTGGTCCAGAAAAATTACTAAACTTGGTCCTGAACAGTGTAATTCTGGACCAAAGATCATTTTTGATCGTCCCGCTGTGGCTGGCTTTTCACGGACCAAAGAGGGAATATGGGTTTGGTCCGTGTTATAGTCCAGCCATTGTGGACGCTCTTAGATGTCCTTAGCTCTCTTGACTGTTGGATGTTACACTCCCCCTGGATTATTGAGTTTGTTATATCACACAAAGCTTAAATTATGCAATTTTATAGGCTCTTCCTCTATATATCCTCAAAAACACTAGTGATATCCCATTTCAGTTGGAAAAAACAGTTAAAATTCAGTTAGTAGAAATTTTATAAAAAAAATTAAAATTTTGATATATCTACCTCCTTTCCTATATCACCGTGAGAATATTTACATAATGATAGGCGCTTAAATCATACATTTTTATCTTTTAATTTATGTTTGTTAGCACTTATGATTTTATTAATTTACTAATTTATCATATTATTGTTTTATTAGGTAGTTCACAAAATCCAAAGCTACTAGTTAAATATGGTTAAATGACGACGATTGATGGCAATACAAATGGTGTGCCAAGAGAAGTGAGAATTAGAAGACAAAGATGTACAGAACGTGGGAAGAAATTGAGGCTGATTTATGTGGCTTTTGGTGTTGCTCTGTTAAGAAAAAGAGAAAAGTGGGGAGACAAAGTCTGTCACAAAATAGAAGAAAGAAGGTGTTTGTTAGACAACACGTATGAAGTGGATATTGGCTAGGCTTTGGAGTAGCTTGACGAAGTAGGAAGAGTAGGGACCGAGGTGATTGAAAATAAAGAAGAAGAGTGCCACTTGGGTGTTGGTTGACTTTGATTGGAAGAGGCATAGAAGTACGGTAAGAGGCTTTTGCTTTTACTGTTTTTCTTTTAGGTTTGGTTAAATAGAGACCTAGGGGAAGAAAAGCTAGCCTAGAAAGTAGGTGGTACAAGAGACACGTGAAGTAAAGAAAACCACTTTACTTTCTTGGAGATCTTTTGAGACGGTGAGAGAAAAAGAGAGGTGAGAAGAAGAGGCTAGCATGTGGATGAAAACTGATGGAGAAGTAGCTAGGTGATGGCTTGATTGAAGCGTAAGAAAAGAGTTTATACGGTTTTGGAAAGTAAGGCTATTGATGAGAAGGTGGGACCAGGCTATTGATTAGGTGCTAGGCTAGGCGTCAGCTAAACCTTGGTATAAAACAAGAAGAGGTGAGAGAAGATAGGGGCCTGCTTCGGTTCTGTTTTTGGGAGGCGGACGGAAAGGACTTTTCCTCCTTTTCTCGGGTTCTGTTTTGGAGAATACGGAGGCTGATACAACGTCCTTTCTTGTGGACTTCTGAAACCTGATTGGAGCGACGGCGGAGGGAGACAGCACGAGACGCAGAAAGAAGAGGACGGCTGTATTTATACGGAGCACTGATTTAATCCATTCTACTTTTTTTAATTATTTTTTTGGGTTTCAAAAAATCCATACTCATATCTTTCTAGTTAATTTGTAATTAGGGTTTTATGTTGAAATCACTTTTGGTACAAGACCAATAAAATTGAATTATTAAGTAATGACCATTATGATTTGAATATAATTAATTTAATGATTTTGTTTATTGATTTAAATCTGAATTAGTTGTTGTTTCACCGGTTCTGTACAATACAGTAACCTATGCGCATAAGCAATATGATAGCAAATATGTTTGTCTACTTATTTGATATTCCATGCTTAGGTTAAATACTTAGATGAGGTATGCTTAGAAGAGCCAGATATAATTTGTGAATCTATAATTAGCTTCATATTATTTTCTCGCTAACGCAATTTGATGGTGTATGCTTCAGACTAGGGCTTTTGATGCGCCATGCTTAAGGCGTCCCAGTGATATTTACGACTCTAATACATATAATAGGTGATGTCGATAGAATGAACAACAAATGAATATTTAGGAATTATGTTTCACTTCAGTAATTAAATAGAAATAGTGGCGGATACTGAAACCCTGGTTACCGACTCTCCCATTTGATTTATTTTTATTAGTTTTGTTTGTTTTATTATTTTATTCAATAATCTAAAAATCCTAAATATTATTTTTGATTAGTTAATTAAGATATTGGTTGTAATATTTTCTCGCTCCCTGTGGGTTCAATCCGTACTTGCTGTTGTCTACTAGTTAGACGCCGTACGATTGCGGTTATTTATATAGGGTAATCAAAAATCCTATCACATAACCGTAAACGAAGAAAAAAACTCCCTGCAAAAATATTTTTTTCTTGGGAATTTTTTTTAGGGGAATAGGTTCTTATGAAAAACTATGAAATGGCATTAAGTTTAAAAGATTTGGAGATTGAAGCATATTCTGATAAACCCCATGTATACAACGTCTTTTTTTCTCTTAGGGTTGAAAGAATCTGTGTATTGCTTTTAATAGTTCAATTTTAGAATGTGATATTGTATTCTATCTCAAATAGCGTAACTTACTTTGTTATGATTTTGTATCTCAAGTACTGTGCATTAAGTTGTTCCTGTAACTTATCTTCATAACAAAGATGTAGCACTCCGCAATCAACATATAAGATTGACGTGGCTAATTACAGACCAACTGTATCTTCATAACAAAGATACCGTATTTATATCTCAAGTACTGTGGATTAATTACTGAGAGATTGAAATCATAAAATGCATAAGTTAAATGTATCTTCTACCAAACCCTGACATTCAGAAATCGAAACTAGAAAAATACAAGGGTTGTTTATATGAGAAGTTTTTTTTTAATACCGTAAGTGATTGAAAAAAATGAAGATGAAAAGTATTTCGGTTTTTGATTTGTAGTTTTCTTACATCGCTATGATATTTTTGCAGGGTGTTTTGGCGACGTATGTAGAAAACCCCTATGAACATACCAGTCCAGCTGAAACTGACTCCCAAGGGTCTCAACCTATTCCTACTCTAGTTCAAGAATATTATGATTTGACGGCTGAATTCTCAACTGATGAGGTATTATTGAATAGCATATAACCAAACTACAGACAATTCTAAATAACCTATAATTATTGTTATAGGTATTCGGGAGTTGCGAGGAAGCTATTCAATGGTGTCACGATAAGGCAAGAGAGACGAACACAGTGGTGATTATTAGAAAGTCTGATAAAAAACTTAAAGTACAAGGTTTTTTTGTAGTAATGGCGTGTGAAAGATTTGGGGAATTTAAAAGGGTTAATAGAACTTATGTTGGTCAAAATGCAGTAGCTCGACATCAAAGAAAAAAACCGAGGAAAACGGGATTAAAAAAATGTAATTGTCCTTTTCGGTTGAGGATCACATGTGTTGATGGAATAAATTGGAAATTATGGGTTTTTAAGGGCCAACACAATCACTCCTCTTATGAAACACTAATCGTCCATTCATTTTCAGGTAGGCTAAATCCCGAGGAAAAAGATTTGTGCATTTCTTTATCGGTTAATGGAGTAAAACCCGCTTCGAACTTATCTACTATGAAGAGTCGTAATTCCAAGAATGTCTCCATAACAAGGACAATATACAATGTCAAGTCCAAATTTAAGGTAAAAGTAATGGAGGGGCGAACAAATATGTAAAAATTATTGCAATTATTAGATGAACATCGTTATGTGACGTTTAATAAAAGAGAAACAAATTCGGGAAGGGTGTTGGAATTATTTTGGTCACACCCGGATGGTTCTAAGCTTGCACAATGTTTCCCCACGGTGCTCCTACTAGCTTGTACTTATAAGAAAAATCGATGGTGTATGCCGTTATTTTATGCTGTTGGTGTGACATCTACCTCCCAGACCTTCACAATTGCATATTGTTTTATGTCTGCAGAGAAGACTGGGAACTACATTTGGGCTTTACAACAGCTGAGGCAATTGTATTCTTCTAATAATCTTCCGTCGGTAATAGTTACAAATGACGATCATCAACTACATAATGCTGTAAATCTGATATTTCCTGAAGCTACACGACTTTTATGCACATACCACATCTCCTGTAACGTGACTTCCCATTTCGAAAAGGATATACCCAGCAACAAATCGGAAGATCTAGAAAATATCAAACAAGATTGGGAGACTTTATGGAGGTTTGCAGACCATGCTATGTACGAGATTAATTTAGCTTACTTTCTCAAGACTTGGAGCATGATGTATCCCACCACAGTAAGATATTTGCGCACTCAATGGTTGGCTCGTAAAGAACAATTTGTTTATGAATGGACAAATAATATTCTTCACTTTGGTAATAAAACAACAAACCAAGCCGAAAGCGAACATGCGGCACTTAAGAATTTTCTCCGATGCTCAACTGGTGATTTTCTCAAATGTTGGCAAGATATGGAAACCAATGGGTAACACGAGTCATTAACATTCGAGCTTCATTAGAGAAAAGTAAAACAGTTGTTGTAGACGCATATAGTCAGAGCCCAGTTACGAAGAGATTGGTGTACAATATATCTCATGTTGCCTTGGGAGTTAATTACAGTGGAAGTTAGTGCAATGGGCAAAAGTCGTTTTGGCGGTAGATGTTTGTGCATATTGCGGAAAACTCACGGCTTACCATGTGCTTGCGAAATCCTCAACAACCATAAGAATTGTAGTCCTATTTCTCTCGACTCTCTACATGATCACTGGACGCATCTTTCTATGGTTCCTATACACGAAAAGGTAGCAACAATTTTTGATTGGGAAGATTTGTTTGAGAAGATAAGAATGAAATATGAGGCTTGCACGGAATTACAAAAAATTTCATGCTAGAAATGTTGATAGAGATTGCAGATCCGAAGAAAACGACTATGCAAGAGCCGAAAGGAAAATTTGCAACCAAGGGTCGCCCAACCAAAGCACAAACTAAAGCACAAAAGAAGAGAGACAGTCGACAAAAAAGGATCCATCGAGCTGGGAAAGACCACCTACAAGAACGACATCTAAATTAGCATCAAAGAAAATGCCAATCAAGGCACAAAATAAGGCAGTGAAGAAATCTCATATGATGAATGGGGTTAAGAATATCGATTTACCGGATTTGAATGAGCTACCTGATTTGAATGAAATGGATGAGCAAGATGTTCTTCCCGGAAAAATGATGTTAAAAAGGAAGAAAGTACAATGTCCAGTTAAAGCTCCTAAACAAAGATGAAAGTGTATGAAATCGACCAAGACCAATAACCAAGATATATCGTATGACAATGAGTACTTGCAAAAACTTGTTCAAGGGACTACATTTCATAATCCAAAAATTCTTACTGATGTTGTAGAGAAGTTGGAAAATGTTGCACCAGATGGGCATTGTGGGTTTTGAGATTGTGCTGAAATGTTGGGGTTAAGTGCTGATGATGGATGGAAAGCTTTCAAGATCGAGATGGAACGAGAACTTATCGTGAATTCTGAGATGTATATACCGATAATTTGCGGAGTGGAAGAATACAAAAAAATACTTATAACTCTCCAATATAAAATGCCATTTGCGACTCAATCATACTTGATGGTTTTTCCCGGCATGGGATACATTTTGCCTCCGCATTCAACTGTATTTTTTCATCATATTCAAACATGGGAAGTACAACATGGTTACCATTGAGAACCCCTCCTCCAACACATTTCAAAGTTGTGACGATTCTTAATCTCGACAATGAACACTTTGTTAAAGCGGTATTAAAACCTGGTGCTCCCCTTCCACCAGTTCTCAATGGATGGAATTCTATATGCACTGAGCAGGCGGTACTGTAGACTCCACATATGGAAATGATGCACTGAGGATGAGAGAACATCGAACAGAAACACCTGGGCAAGGTTTGCAGGTTACAGAAGAAGTAGACCTTGACGGGTTGTAGATGCTGGGTAGAGAGTCATGAGTCTGCCAGTGGTTAGGTAGTCTGTAGGATTTAGAAATTAAAGTATTTATCTTTCGTTTGGCTATTAGTGATTGTGAAACAAAATTTGTTAGCTTTGGGTATTTTAGTTAGTTTCTAGTTGTAGTAGATTTCTCTGTATTTTATTCCAGTACTAAATGTTTTTTTTCCAGGTCCTAACCTTGTATGGTTTTTGTCCAAAAGAAACTTGCATATTGTATCTTTATTATTGGATCACCTGTGTCTCAAAAATTTGCTTCTTCCTTAACTAAATAACTTGCTTTTAACATTACATGTGAGTATCAAATACAAACTACAATCAACCTTTTTTTTTTATTCAAAGAATAACTTTCGTTCAGAAGCAGCAATTACAAAAGGATATCTGGTTTTCCAACTATCAACCAAGTAGGAAGGTAAATGACTATACCACTCAGAGGTGGTTTTGGACTTACAAGTCAATTTTGCAAGAATATCTGCTATATTATTGTAATCTTTATCAACAAAATTATATTCCCAATGGTAAAAAAAAAAAACTATGAAGTTTCTTAACTTAAGGAATGATGGTAAAGTTATTCTAGTGAACTTAGACTGACTGCCAAAGATTGAAAGCGTTACTTCCTTCGAATCTGCTTCAAAAATAATTTTAGATAGCTTCAGTTCAACTTTACGGCTCCCCTTAGAGAATAACATTCGACTTGCTCTGCACTTCTGCCATCATAGAGTCTGCATTTAGCTCCCCTGCATTTAACATCCCCTCTTGTGTTACTATCCATATTGCTCCCTTCAACATTATCAACCTTAGAAATGGAGCCCTGTACTGCTGCATAAGTTTTTTTTTGTAGGATTTGCAATAAAACCTTTCTTACTTCAACAATCTATAAGAAAATTGAAACTTTAAGGAACAGTAAATGCCAACAAAAAACTAGTTTAGTAGTTTATGCCAATGTTGGCTATCTGGGATAAAAAGTGAAAAAAGTATTGTGTTCCAAAATATTTTTCCTCTTAAACCTCCCATTGAATTACTCATAAAAGACCTCACATTTGCCATCGTCCTTCTAAAACTACACATAACTCTATCTCTAGAATTCTTCTTCTAAAATCATAAATGTTTTTTTTTAACTCTATCATATATTTTTAACATTCTGCAAATCATCCAATAAGCCTGCTTATCGTAAATTTAGTTTTCAGTGTCTAGGAGCAACAATGACTTCAGATATTTTGACTAATGAGAAACACATCTATGTATTTCAGATTGGATGGAAATTATATTAACATTTGCTAACAAATATCTGTAGCTGAATATTTCCTCACAAACTCACACATTATTCCATAAGCTGTAGCTGAATATTTCCTCACAATATTGTAAAACGAGAAGCTATATGAAAATCAAAATACTCACTCTTTGTAAGAAAATTGACCTGCCCATGAACGCATACATCGTCAGCTTATCTACATTCCAAAATCTTTGAAACAAAAATTAGTTCCGAAAATTTATACTGAAATTGAAAAAATAAACCTAGCATTTTTGAGGGACACTCAAAAAGATTTTGGGATACTAATTTAGTCACATCCAATGAAGATGGCTATGGGGTATCTTAAAAATAGAAAATGCCTATACTATCATTTACCTTTACACTAAACTTAAACCTATATCCTTTATTTTCATAATTATTTTGGATACTCCTTTTCTCCTTCTTTATATCTACCGACTGAATTCTTTTTTCCATCGTTTTCATTTTGATTGAAATCAAACATCATCGACCAAACAAACTTTAGAATTAATTGTTTGAACTTAAAACCAAAATTCATTAACCTTGAAGTTGAAACTTAGAACATCAAAACAAATTCGAGTTAAACAAACAAAACAGAAAAATGATAGTAGTTGTGTCCAAACTTATATTTTATTGCTTGAAATCAAAAAATTAATCAAAATTTTCTCTAGGATTTACAGTTGCAGAAACATAATCGGTAGGTAAAAAATTGATTTTATCCACCGATTATGGTTGATGTTCTTAAGAAATGAAGAACATCAACCATAATTGGTAGGTAAAATTGATTATTATAATTCAATTTTTCTGTACTAAAAATTAAGCATAATCGGTAGATAACATGAACCTGTGTCTACCGATTGTGAAAGCATAAAAATTCAAAATTTGATAAGTTTTGCAAAAGTTGTATTTGAGGCTACTTTCACAATCGGTAGATAATGAACATTACGAAACTACCGATTGTGAAAGTAGAAAAATTCGAAATTTTATTAATTTTGTTAAATTTTAATTTGGGGCTACTATCACAATCGGTAGTTTCATGATGTTCATTATCTACCGATTGTGAAAGTAGACCCAAATACAATTTTTGCAAAACTTATCAAATTTTAAATTTTTATGCTTTCACAATCGGTAGATAACGAACATCAGGAAACTACCGATTGTGAAAGTAGAGAAATTTGAAATTTTACTAGTTTTACAAAATTAAAATTTGGGCAACTATCACAATCGGTAGATAATGAACATCACGAAACTACCGATTTGGAAAGTAGAGAAATTCGAAGTTTTACTAGTTTTGAAAATAAATAAATTTGGGGCAACTATCACAATCAGTAGATAATGAACATCACGAAACTACCGATTTTGAAATTAGAGAAATTCGAAGTTTTACTAGTTTCGAAAAAAAATTAAATTTGGGGCGACTATCACAATCAGTATATAATGAACATCACGAAACTACTGATTGTGCTTAATTTACATGTTTAGAGTTTCAAATACATACTTTTATAGCTATAATTCTTTCATATTACTTGTTATTACATTTGTTTTCTATCTTACGTATTATATCAGGTGAATCATCCGAGAATGAGCTACAAAGTGCTAAAAGAGCAAGGAAGTGAAGTGTTATTGATGAAGAAGAGCCAAAGAATAAATTCAAATTGTTCAAATCCAGTAGTTCTTATGATTATATTGTAGATAATTCAAATACGAAGTGAACGCAAAAAGAATGAGGTCTTTACGAGTTCGGACGAAGAAGTTGTGGGAAAAACAGCCGAAATAAAGAGCGAAACACACAACAAACAATTGATAGATAATGGGGAACCCGAGACTACCGATTATAGGAAATTTCAGACACAGAAAAGGTACGTTTTAGAGGTCTTACAATAGATAGATATGATGGGTATTGATCCTACCGATTATGGGCACTTTTGGGTATAGAAAACTTGAGTTTTTGGGACATTACAACCGGGAAAAAGATGAAGAACGAGACTACAGATTATGGCAAGTTTGGGTACATAAAACTTGAGTTTTTGGGGCATTACAATCAGGAGAAAGATGAGGAACGAGACTACCGATTATGGCAAGTTTGGTTACATAAAACTTGAGTTTTTGGGACATTACAATCGGGAGAAAGATGAGGAACGAAACTACCGATTGTGAAAGTAGAGAAATTCGAAGTTTTATTAGTTGTGAAAAAATTAAATTTAAGGCAACTATCACAATCAGTAGATAATGAACATCACGAAACTACCGATTGTGAAAGTAGAGAAATTCGAAGTTTTATTATTTTGAGAAAATTCAATTTGAGGCAACTATCACAATCAGTAGATAATGAACATCACGAAACTACTGATTGTGCTTCTATTTTGGAACAGAAGAGTATAATCGGCAGATAACGTACTCTATTATCTAGCGATTCTGGGATGGTAATGGCGCTGAATACATTCAATCGTCATCTCTAATCGTTATTGAACCTTTAACATGATATTCTTAATGATGTTTTCCACCTTCTTCTTCATACTCATCCATTTTTGTTATTGATTTTAGGTAAACCTAGTTTTCCCAAACTTTTTCTTCTCTAACACACTCTCTATTTTTTTTTTAAATTATAACTCAAATGATTTTTTCTAACACTAACATAATCAAAATTAAATAACTAATTAAGTAAGGGTAGATTAACAATTATAAAAAATATGTGGGTAGGGGATGTGTTAATATTATTTCGTACTGACCCTATTTTGTTTTATTAGTGGCCCCAAATTATTTTTGGGTCTCCCTAAAAAACGTGAGGAAAATAAAATCAAAGAAGAGTACGAAAATTCAATTAATTAACCAAAATTCTTTATCAAGTCAGTATATTTATATCTATGAGACCATGAATCTAACCCTCAGTATCAAAAATCAAACCCTAATATCATAAGTTATGGTTGAACATTCAATTAATCCCCAAGTGCAAAGATCTACTGACAAACATTTTACATAACAGAAATCTTTAAAAATAATCTTAGTGGATCTACAAAGTTAACCTAAAATTATTATTGAACCTCGAACCAAACCCAAAACCGAAAAATCTCGAACTGAAAACCAAACCCGAAAAGTTATTGGTTGAAGGTAGAGGATTCAGGATATAGACATAGAAAACTCAGAAAGTAAAAACATCATCTGCAGTCTTCGATGGTGTTTTCGAATTGTTTTATCGATTTCAAAGGAAGGCGACGACGTGTCTGTTTATATTTCTTTGTGATGATATGTTTAGGGGTATGCATTTTTAGAAGTCTTCATGGGGTAGGAAGAAAAGTTTTGGGAGCAGGCAGATAAAGGGGCACCGTTAGTGTTTTATGGGGGTACGAGGAAAGAGCCATTTTATAACTACATTTACATTATATAAGAACCAATACAAGCTACAAAGAGACATTAATAGTACACAAGCTGAACACTTGTAAGAAAGGGTTTTGCTAGAATAGCTCAAACTCAAGATGCTCTCCATTAGTTTTAAACTCGATACATTTGCTATCGTCATTCTGAAAAGCCGCTGCAGCAGCTGCTGCAAGTACAGGATCACAAAATCCTGGCAACTCTGGTGGGACAGCACATCGAATCAATGCCCAGTTCAGTCCGTCGAAGAAAGGGTGCTGTTTTATCTCTGTTGCCCCTTTTTCAGACCCTAACCTGTTCTCTGGATCCTTCACTAACAAACCTCTAATCAAATCCCTTGCCTGGAAACTAACAAGTGGGCATTCGGGGAACTTGAGACTCTCTAACACTACATTGCACAAAGTATCCTCATTTCCAGATCCCTTGAAAGGCGTCTTTCCATATATAAGCTCATACAGGAATATACCAAACGTCCACCAATCAACAGAACTCCCATGACCCTTTCCTTCGATAATCTCAGGAGCTAAATATTCGTGAGTACCGACAAAAGAGTTTGAGCGTGCACTTGTTGGCTCTGCCACGAGTTGTGGAAGCGGGGTTACTTGTGCTGCAAGGTCTGACTTTTGTTTTCTGGTTTTTCCTGCACCATTAAGCCTTGGGGTGAAGCAACCACCTTGGACCCAGGATGGATGGAGACAGATAGGATCAATGCAGCTAGATTCTGTGCATGGGCCTGAAGCATTTTTAGTTGGCTCAACAATTACTGAAGCTGATTGAAGGAGCATCGGACTGACGGAGCATCTGAGAGATAAGTCGAAGTCAGAGAGCATGATGTGACCATCTTCACGGACAAGAATATTTTCCGGTTTCAGGTCTCTGTATATGACCCCAAGCACATGTAGGTATTCTAACGCAAGGAGGACTTCAGCAACATAAAACCTGCAGCAATGATGAGATTGAGTTAGTTCAGAAAGAGAAAGAAAAAGTTATGAACTGAGATTGAAAATTTTAAACAAAAGTTCAGTTGTATATGTTCTCTTAGTTCTTATCTCCTTCGTCAATCATATGTAAAGTCATCATCTTTTAAGATAATACTGGCATTAGAAGGGAGAGAACCCAGATAACAGCTACTTGCAACACACAGAATCATGAATGCCTAAGTCCATTGACTGGTTATAAGTATCTTTTAAAAGTTCAGTATGCCTATGTCCATTGATTGGTTATCAGGGAATTAGATTAAAAATGTTTTATGATAAAAAATGGTATATATAGGGTTTTAAACCATGCCAAAGGTGGAAGTGAGAGACATACCTAGCTGCTTGTTCGGAGAAACACCTGGTTGGCTGCTTCTGCCGGAGAACATGAAGATCTCCCCCTGGACAGTACTCCATAACTAAACACGAAAACTTCTCCGTAGTAAAATGAGCAAATAATGTGGGAAGAAAAGGATGATCCAGCATTTGCAAGATCTCTCTTTCAGTATGAGCCCTCGGCATTTTCTTCCTAGAAGCTATAAACTCATTGTCCATAACCTTCAAAGCAAACGGACACTTTGTCCCACTTAACTCTGCAAGATAAACAGTTCCAATGTCTCCACAACCTAGCCGCTTAAGCAACTTGAAATGCCTCAGCCCTAAGCTACCATACCGTGCTTCAATATGGTGGATGGCATCCCATCTCAAATCTTTTGACATGTGAGGCCTACTGCCACTAAAACTTGACCCACTTAAACTGCTTTCCTCACTGATGCTAGTGCTACTGCTGTACTCACCAATGCTACTTGAGCTCTGAGAAAACTCCCCCTTTCCTCTTGATCTCGGGTTCTTAGTCATCTTCACACCAGCAGTTCCCACTTTATGACTACTTGAGCTGACAGCTGATATACTTTCGCCACAATTCACATTACTTGAACTGACTTCAACACTTGTACTTTTACTACTGGATGCCGGAGAAGCAGATTCCTTTCTTGCATTCTTCTTACCAAAAATGTGGGTCTGACAAACTAATTTACTTGTACTAGGAAGCAGATCCTCATTTTTGGCCTCATTGTGGATACCAGAACTGCTGGATGCAGAAGTTGAATCTTTCTTTACTTTCTTTTTAACCATTTTACTACTAGGAACCAAAATTTCCTCCTTAGCTTCATTATATACATTAGAACTGCTGGATACAGAAACCAAATCTTGTTTAACTCTTTTTTTGGCAATGCTCTTATGTCTAAAAACTGGCTTGATATTACGTGTTCTGGTGGCAACTGATTTGCCTACTTTACTACCCGAGTATGTGCTGGATGAAGATGAAGCAGGATCTCGCCTGCTTTTTGGCACTAGGTCAAGTCCAGAGGTTTTATTCCTAAATGTAGGAGTGGAAACCTCATCTATCTCTAGAACTTCCTTGATGGTATTTGAATTTGGTAGACACTGCGTAGTTTTGCATTTTCCCTTTTCCACAAGCTTCGGAGTAGATTTCTCACCAACTTCAGGAGGAATCTCATTTGGTGGACATTCTTTGGCACCTACCTTTGTCGAGGTTGGAGCTACTAATCTTGGAGAAGGGCGGGAACTTGAGGCTGGTGACTTGGTCCTGGACACTTGCAAAGATTTCCCCCCCAACTTTGGAGCTGGTACCTCACGTACAGCTTCTGTTGACTCGGGAAGAATCTCACTCCGTGTAGGTGTTTTGGCCCTACAAGCTGTTGTAGCATTTGGGAACATGAATCGGGGAGAGCGAGCACTTGTGACGGGAGACTTAGCCCCTGACACTTGCAAGGATTCAGGTAACTTTTGCGGGGATTTTGCAGCAGTGCTCTTTTCAGGCAGAATAGAGATCTCTAACAAACTCCCTTTGCCTTCATCCAAGGGAAGACCTGATTCACTTGCCTCACTGACCACTGCCCTGTATAGCTTCTTGATAGCTCCAGCTTCCGAGATCCTTGGAGAACCAATTGGCATTGATAATCGCTTCATGGCAGCCTGTTCAGATGCATGAGAAATGCATAACCGTCTAAGTGCCTGCTTCAAAGTCACAGACTCTGAAATACCAACCCCAGATGGTTGCAGTGAACCTCCTCTAATTGGCTTCTTCGAAGCATTCTTGCTTGCTGTTGGCCTATCTGATTGGTGAGACTGGCTCAAACCCTTACCAGCAGACCTGAGGTTGATAGCTTCAAAAAGCTGATTAAGATCATCTTCCAATGCATAATTACGTCCTGTTTTCAGCATCGGAAGCTTTCCAGCTTTCTCATCAATTCTAGATCCAGAAGGTAGCAGGTTAATCCCTTTATACCTTTGACCAAAATCAAGTTCATCCTTCGACTCAACAATTTCACAAGCTCCAGAAAGTGAACCCATCATGTAAATCGTTTAACTTCCACTAAACTCAGTATAATACAACAACACAACAAGAGATGGAATATGACAAGGAAAGTTAACATTAACCCATTTCTGAGGAAGCCATTTGGTGATATAAAGGTACACATGCCAGAAAACACGTCATCCTGGGCATATAGCTTTCCCCAAACATAATTTATCAAAAATTGAACGGCTTGTATAACTCCATTGTCAAGCTTCAGTATTTCACTTTTATGTCCTGCAATGATCGCCAAATTTCAGAATAGGAAAAACTTGATTTTGTACAAAATCTTCAGTATCATCCACGGAACAAAGCTGAGTACAAAACAATTATACAGCAAATGATGAATTAATTGTGGAAGATTATGGCCGTGTTTCTTAATAAGAACATTCATTTTATTCAAAAGATATATTACAAGGGAGGGATGAATGTGCTTTTACAGAGGAGGGATAATGTGAGTTGTCTGTTTCATCTTATTTTATTTTTTTGAGGGACATAGAAAGTAAAAAACTAGGAGAAGATAAGTTCAATTAGTTTTATCACAACTGGGTGATGGAGTTAAACGTAACAGAACTGCAATGGGGCTTTTGCTATTTGTGACACCAGTAAGACAATCTTGAAAAGTAAATTCAGTTTATTTTCATTTTATCACTCGAGATCGATCAAATAAAGGCAAACAGCAAAATAAAAATAAAAAACACATTTCACCATCAAAACCTAAAACGAAAAGAAATAAATAAAAAACATAACGATAGGTAATCAGATTCATACTACTACATCTGGACCAAGAAGCATTGAGCAACAAAACCGCCAAACTTAGAAAGGGAAGAAAGAAAAAAAACCTCCTGAGCTAGAAAGATAACCCTAAGTTTGAAAACACTGATCCTAAGAAACAAAAACCTAGACTTGGGAGCAGCTCAACACAGCACGTATTCAAACAATAGATCAATAAAAAAGTAATAATCAGAAAAACAGAAACAAAAAAACAGTACCTGAATCGCATCCAGACCACCAAAACCCTCAACGGATCCAATAATTAGTTCTTGGGGTAACAATAAACAAGAGTTGAGACAGGGATTATGGTGTAGAGGTTGAAGTAAATCTAGGGTTTTTCAAAGAGATCTGGAGAAGAGAAAAAAGATTAGGGCACGAGAAGACGGTGAGGGTAGACACAAATCACGAGAAATTTCTTACTGTTTCCTTTTTCTGATGAGGATGAACGAACGAACGAAATGGCGGAAAGAGATAGAGAGTGAGCGCTAAAGTACGCAACCTTGAGTATTTCTTTATGATACAATTACAAACACAGTGAGTGACTGTGTAGATGTAATTCATTGTACACATTCGGCGCACTTTAGTAGAATCACTAATACGTTGGATTTTCTGTGTATATGTACCTTTGTTTTGGACCTGTTATTACAGCTACTACCATTTCAGAAAACTAAAAATTAATAAAGGAAAAAAGATAAAAAGGAAAATTTCAAACATTAAAAAGAAAGATGATTTCTAGAAATTTAGAAACGGTAATTTGCGTCCGAGTTATGAAACTTTGCTTCGTGAAAGACTTACCAAATTTGTAGCAATTTGTATATGAAGAAATTTGTATAAATGCTGTGACATACAAAGGTCGGCGTCGACGCTTAATGGTTATTGGGGTGTTCTTGTTAAGGATTGGTGCCGTTGGGGATTAGTGGTGTTGATTATAATACTTAATTACTTTATAAAGGGATTATTATGGTTGTTAAACCTCGCAATCATATCGATAAGAATTGCTTTTATGTAACATGGAATCACTCTTTTCGGAACGGAAAAGGAAAAGACTGTAGTTAAGGGTGGCCACTGTTTTGACTATAGGGTGCTATTTAGGGATGTACAAACCCGACCTAACACGTCGACCCGATCTGTATCCGTCCAATTTTACCTGACTCATATTTGGTCCGTCGACGAACGGGTCGGGTGTGGGTGATTTTTTTTATCCGTTTTCTGGTGGGTCGGGTACGGGAGATAGCTCCTCTCACCCGATCCGACCCGCCTACCCGCCAGAGAATCACACGTGGCTTTCGCGTGCCACGAGGGATTGATTGATAAAGATAGATAGAAACAAAATTGCAGTTTGCAGCCCTAGTTACGGTTCTTCTTCTTCGATTTTACAAAGGCGATTTTGCGAGAGGAGACTCATGAAAGATTAGTTCTACTTTTTTCTTTCGTTTAATCTTGTTGTTCTCTTAGCCTGTTCTTAGTCCCTTGACAAGCTTCTGAACTCCAACAGTTCTAGTTTCAAGCATTTCTCAGTTAGGGATTTTGTGTGATAATTGATAAAGGTAAAAGTCTCTTTCTTCATCTTTGAATTTGTTTAGGGTTTTAGATTACAATTGATGAGAAGAATTTGGGGTGTCTAATTTATGTCGTATCTTCATCGTTTGAGTTTCAGGAGCTGGTTATTTCCATCCCCAATCCCCAATTCCAGTTTCTTATTTGAAGTGGTGTTTTTAATGCTCACATTGTTAGAACGTCAATTTTTACTTGTTTTTCAGTTTAGAAAAGAATCCATGTTGAATTTCTTATAAATCATTGTTCTAGTTGCAATTTCAGCAAAAACAGAAAAAGAAGAAGGATGACCTCAAACTGTTTGTTAAATTGTCTGAATGTAGCGTAACCAATTGTTTCATAGATTTTGTACTTAGGGTTTGAAATTTGGTTTTGTTCAGTGTATGTGTTGATGAGACTGGTTATTTTTTTTTTCTGTAGAAAATGGTGGATAAAGAGAATGAAGAGGAGGACTTCCCGAGAGATGCAAAGATAGTAAAAAACACTTTTGAAATCAGTGGGTGTTTCAGATAAACCTTGTGTTATTCACCTGATTTTTAAACTTTGATATCGATATGCGGTGGATGTTTTAACAGATTCTCAAGTTTATTCAGAACATGCTAGTAAACCAGCGATTGAACTAATGAGAAACTGAAATCAACATTTTTCTAAATCACAAGCTTAAAACCAAATCAGTTAAACATTTCATCTAACACAACTTTCTTTAATTCTTAACTTAAAACCAACATTCAATTCATTTTTATATGCTAAGTAAATTTCTTCAATTTCAGGGAACTTAAAGCGCGCGTTTTTGCTATGCACTTATGCATCCACCAAAACCTGAAAAAAGGAAAGGATTTCAGGGGAACTTTTGGGTATGAAGCTTGTCGATGGTGCTACACCAGATTAAATGCAGGTACAATTATAAGGAATCTGGAATAGTCAATTTTAACTTATATGTTGATAAATAGATTTTTCAGTAGGTATGCTATATCAGACAGCTTTCTTGTGTGTTTGTGTTGATGTTCTGCAGGCTTCAGCAGTACAAGGTGGTTGAGATGAAACTTCTTTCCTAGCAGCGTGAACTTCAGGTGCTTAACTTTCTTTCAGTTTAATTTGTGTGTATTCTTTAGACATGTTGACTATAGTATACTCCCTTTTTGTTATACAATGAAACTGGTACATTATAATAAGATAGTTTAATATGTCGATTATCTTAAAATTTTGCATTTAAGTTGATTATCATATTCACCATGAAAATTTTGGTTAAGAGATTTGAACTCTACTTCATATATGACCTGGACATATACAATTGGAAGTCATGCTATGTTTGTGTGGTTGTAAACTGTAATTTGAGAATTATAGCATCCACTCTGAATTTGTGGTGTAATGGTAGCACGACTGACTCCACGCCATATGATGCGTGATCGACTCACGCCAAGTTCACTCATTCACGTATATCAAAATGATCTTTACATTGCAGGGACATGAGATACTAGCTCTACATGTTGTACTTTAAATTGTCATATGTAAATTTTTCTGATGCTTGTTTTAGTCTCAACTTGGCATATTGACTTTAGATTTAGGAATCTCATTTCATTAGCTATTAGGATCTATATGTGCAGACCTTAGCATATTTTTCTCTTTATGCCTTCGGCCTCTTTGATTTCCTTGAATTTCAACTTTCCTTGTGAATGTTTTTTTCAAGTTCAACTGTAGACAACAGAACAGAACTTAAGATTCAGGAACAAAACAGAAGTACAGAACTGTAGGATTCAGGAACAGGTTACAGAATATAACTTAAGATTTATGGAGTCTGGGCGGGTGACCCGCGGACCACCCGCACCCGACCCGCCGTAAAATCGGGTCAGACCCGACCCGACCCGTCCTACGACGGGTTGGGTGCGGGTGAAAAAGCAAGTCACCCGCCAACTGGCGGGTCGGGTACGGGTGGGGCCAAACCCGACCCGAACCACCCGATGTGCAGCCCTAGTGCTATTCTATCTTGTAGATATGATGATAGGTAAACCATCTTAACTTCCACGAGACTGTTTTATGTTTTTGTTAAACAAAGTAAGACTATTTTATAATCATATTAAAGCCTCAAACCAAGGCTTTTCACCACTTTTCTTCAACAACCCAATTGTATATATTAAAATGTTTTAACAAGGAATGGAATAATTCTTTAGGGCGTTTACAATGGGACGAGTATCCCAAACGACCAAAGACTAAAATTTTTAGTCTTTGGTCCGGCCCAAGAACAACCGTAATGGTCGTGCGGTGTTCTAATGTAACGAATGGTGTTGGACGGTGTCCCAGCGTACCGCTTATGAGATGGGCGTAATCCTAGCATAACGCTTGAGCTAGGCGGACTCCTAGCGTAACGCTCGATATGGGACGGAATCGGAGGATAACACCTGCTGGTGGACTGTCTCTTAGGACCACGCCCAAGAGACGGGCGGAGCACTAGAGAATCGCCTGATGGGGCGGTGTCCCAGAATCATGCATGGTCGATTATCACTTGTGCAAATGGACTCCTAGCTTAACGCTCGATGTGGGATGGAATCAGAGGATAACGCCTGCTGGTGGACGGTCTCCCAGGACCACGCCCAAGAGACGGGCGGAGCATTAGAGAATCGCCTGATGGGGCGGTGTCCCAGAATCATGCCTGGTCGATTATCACTTGTACAAATGGAGCGTGTGAGAAGAAAGGGACGGGCGGTGTCCTAGCACCCCGCCGGGGATTCCTAGCGAGTTGCTAGCACCCCGCCCCACCAAATGTGAATATCAAAACACATTTAAACAAACCATTTCCCTCCAATTTGAACTAACTAAACATTAAGCATACTAAACATTTAAACTTCCCATTTTCCTTCAAACTAACTAAACATTTAAACTAAGATAAGAATTTATAAATCATGGATAGTAGCCAGGCGGACTCCTAGGGGCGCGCCGGTATGGGCGGTATCCTAGGGTTACGCTCAAACTGGAAGGTATTCTAGCGTTATGCCTGTTAGTGGGCGTGATCCTAAAATCTCGTTCCATCAGGCGTAGTCCTAGGTTAGCGCTTGATCAGGCGTATTCCTAGTTATCGCCCGTGTTTTTGAGCGTTGTCCCAGAATACCACTTCGTGCCAGGCGGTTCACTACGAAGCCGCTTGATGCTAGGCGGAACACTACGAGCCCGCCCGACTATACCAAGTTTAGTCCGAAAAAAATCTTAAATCTAATCTGCTACAGTTGAATTTCTAGAGTAAAGACTGTATTTGGTCACGCCGCTGCGCTTCTATTTTTCAGACCAAAGACGGTATTTGATCTTTAGTCCGTATTTTAATCGCGTCATCGTGGACGCTCTTAGTTCATTTCAAGGGGGTGTTTGTTCGTGAAACACAAATCATGATTAAATTATGTTTGAAACTTATAAACAGAGTGTATTACTGTTAAAGAAAATAGACATGTCCTCTATAAAGAAATTTAAATTAGAGGTGAACAAGTTTAAACTAAAGTATCAGTACATATTTCAAGGAAGATACAAAAATACAGTATGTTTATTGTATAAAGAAATTTGAATAATGTACCTTTCCTTGTAGCAAAAATGGATAAAATCATGAAATATATAAATATATATATAAAAAGGGGTGAAAAGAGATAATTAATAAGGGCTAGTGTCAGTGTCCATCCTGCCATCTTCGAAAAAGATAGTTGGTGGTTCATGGTTGTCTTTGCCCTAAAGCTACAAAAAGAAATCAATTGTCAGCCATCAACAGGTGTTTGGCGAGGACTATTTAGTAATTTTCGGATATAAGAGTTTTTTTTAGCTGATGCCGATGTCTATGCTTAACCCTACCATATGCCACTGTCCTATAGTCGCATGTTACACAATCTTTTGTAGTTTTAAAACTAATATATACATCTGGCTCTTTTTCTTTGCCGACTTTTACATCCAACACATTCCGTACTCATCACCCAACCACACACCAACCATTTACACTACTGCAGCTTATTCAAGTTGCAAGCAACAAGAACCTACATTAAAGGATAAATTTCGGTTTAGTCCTAATTTAGGTGGTCAGAGTTTAGTTTGATCTA
This sequence comes from Papaver californicum, assembly GCA_023531435.1. Lineage (NCBI taxonomy): Eukaryota > Viridiplantae > Streptophyta > Magnoliopsida > Ranunculales > Papaveraceae > Papaver > Papaver californicum. The sequence continues at coordinate 293,567 of JAJJMC010002939.1, forward strand.
TATTTATTTAAAGAAATTTGAATAATTTAAATAATTTTTATTCTTTTTATTTTCTTTCTTATTAAAATAAAGAAAAAAACTTACCGTTCGAATCATAAGTCGAAAGTTAATAAATCTTATATATTTGGAAAGAGGCTTAAAAAGAGTAAGAGCTAAAAACAAGTTACGAAGTTTAGTTAATCAATTTAGTCCTTTTTTAGTATGGGTTGTTGAACCTAAAATGAGAGGTGATGAAGTTTTGTGTAAGAAGTTAAAGGTACCAGGTATGAATCATATGGTAATTCATAATTCAGATAATGTTAGAAAAGGTAATATATATGGCTTTTTTAGAATGCTTCAATTGTAATTCTAATGGTTGTTTCTTTTATAAAACAAGTGATAACCGTAAATGTAGTTGGAATTTTAGTTTCAGGAATGCATACAGATACTTTTAACAATAAATATAAGATAATTACGGGAAGAGGTGGAGGAAATTAGTGCACTGGACCTTCCTTGGCTGCTGATTGGTGACTTTAATGTGGTGTTAAGAAAGGATGAAAAGATTGGGAGTTGGAAGTCCTCTTACAATATCAATGTTAGATTTCAATAATTGCCTTAATGTTTGTGCTCTTTTACAAGCTGAGAAGACAGGGATAGATTTTTCTTGGAATAAGAATCAAGCTGGCAGAAAGATAATTGTTAGCAACTTAGATAGGGAAGTTTTTAATTTGAAATGGCTAGAGCACTATCCAAATTGGAGTTATAAAGTTGGTGTAAGAGGAGTGTTTGATCATAATCCTCTTCTTGGTACAAATGTATGTTTTCCAAGACCTGCAAATGTTCCATTTAGAATGCTCAAAGTATGGCTTAGTCATCCTGGCTTCAAGGAACTAATTGGAAACTCATGGAGTGATAATTTATAAGGTAATCCTACTTATGTTTTTACAAAAAAAAAAATGAAGAGTCTTAAAGAAGTCATCAAATCTTGGAGCTGCAATGTATTTAGAGATGTTAGAGTAGAGCTAAAAGAAGCAGAAGAAAATGTTTTCCAAGCTGCTCTCTTGACAAATCAAAATCCATATGATATAGTATTATTGAACAATCATGTTACTGGCAGGGGAGTACATGAAATGGTCATTCAACAACACAAAGAAATAATTCAACATAAATCAAGGGTAAGATGGTTGAAGGATGGTGCTGCAGATACAAGTTTTTTCCATACCTCAATGAAGATAAGAACTACATAAAATTCAATATCTGAACTAGAAGATTCAAATGGTGAGATTATAACAGATAAACAAGGCATTGTTGACATTTTTATTAAACACTTTGAAGAGAAATTTCAATTTAGAGAAGTAAACATTTCTGAAGATATTCTTGATAATATTCCAGAGGTGGTGACGAATGAAGATAGTGAAATACTAGATGTTATTCCAAATGAGGCTGAAATAAAGAACGCAGTCTTTGATTTGGATCCAAACAGTGCACCAGGGAAAGATGGGTTTCCAGGCTTCTTCTATAGATTTGTATGGGATATAATTGGTGAAGATGTAGTAAAAGCGATTTAATTTAGTTGGAGTAAGGGTTTCATTCCAAAAGGTTTATATACAAACTTTCTAATGTTGCTGCCAAAAGTGAAATGAGCAAGGAAAGGTGAGCAATTCAGACCTACTGGTTTAGCAAATTTCAGTTTGAAAATTTTCACTAAAATCATAACTTCAAGATTGAGTTCCTTGCTGCATAAAGTGGTCTCACCTCATCAAGGTGCATTTATCAAGGGAAGATGCATCCAGGAGCAAATTGTATTAGCATCAGAAACGGTAATGAGTTAGATATCAAAAAGAAGAGGAGGTAATATAGCTGTAAAACTAGACATCACCTAAGCATTTGATTCTTTAAGTTGGAATTTTCTTTTTGCAGTTTTGAAGAAGTATGTTTTTTCATCAAAATATGTTCTATGGTTGAGGGTTTTATTTGAATATGCAAGATTATTTGTGCTAATATATGGTGGGCTTGCTGTTTTTTTCCAAGTGGGAAGAGGGTTGAGACAAGGTGACCCACTGTCAACTATTTTCTTTATTTTAGCTGAGGATGTTTTAAGTAGAAATCTCACTTATCTAGTTGCTACTAATAAGATTACCCCTATGGTTAGTAGAAATGGCATTCATCCAACTCACATCTTCTTTATTGATGATTTATTCATATTTTATAATGGTCACAAGCAAATCTTAGTAATTTGAATAATTTATTAATGAATTATCAGCATTCTTCAGGGCAGGTTGTTAATCATATGAAGAATAAAATATTTGTTGGTGGTGTATCTGAAATGAGAAGGAATCAAATAGCAATTGAGTTTCAAATGTCACTATCTAACTTCCCTGACAAGTATCTAGGAGTCATTTTGAAGCCTGGAGATGTTAAAACTGCTCATCTTTGGAGTATAGTTGAAATGATTCAAGACAAACTAGCTAGTTGGAGAGGCAGGCTTTTGGCTTTTCAACATAGGTTGGTACTAATCAAGCATGTGCTTTGTAGCATACTTATATATAACATGGAAATTTATAAATTACCAATTTCAGTGGTCAAAGAGTGTGAGAAGTTACGAAGTTTAGTTAATCAATTTAGTCCTTCTTTAGTATAGGTTGTTGAACCTAAAATTAGAGTTGATAAAGTTTTGTGTAAGAAGTTAAAGGTACCAGGTATGAATCATATGGTAATTCATAATTCAGACAAATGTTAGAAAAGGTAATATATGGCTTTTTTGGAATGCTTCAATTGCAACTCTAATGGTTGTTTCTATTATAAGGCAAGGGATAACCGTAGATGTTGGTGGAATTTTAGTTTCAAAAGTGCATACAAAAACTTTAACTGTAAATAAAAGATAATTGTGGGAAGAGATGGAGGAAATTAGTGCACTAGACCTTCTTTGGATGGTGATTGGTGACTTTAATGTGGTGTTAAGAAGGGATAAAAATATTGGAGGTAGAATCCCTCTTACAGTATCAATGTTAGATTTCAATAATTGCCTTAATGTTTGTGGTCTAAGCCTTAGTCGCTTGGACCTTGATTCAACACCTCTATTTTGATCTCCTACATATACCCATATATCACCCCCATTTTAAATCACACCTTCTCTATACTCTAATCTCAAAGAATTATGTATTAATTTGTCGTTAAAAATTTCTTTCTCACCTGAGCTTTCTGAAGAAGAAAAATGACATCATCATCCCAAATTCCATGAAGAGTTCGTGGTCCTACGTATATTATGGAAGAAGATGCTGCAATTTGCATAAAGTATGTACTATTTACATTGGCATAACGTTTTTGACAATTTCGTTCAGGAAACCGACAATCTCAAAGGTCGTGATGCTACCAGGTTACTGAGTCGTTTTAATATAATTAAAAAAATGAACTATTGTGTAGCTGTGGTGATACAAATGAATCGACGCAAAAGGAGCGGTAAAACTGAGGCCGGTGTGGTAAGAAAAATTTAAATATTTAAGTTCATAATTAAAATTTGTTAACTTGTCTTTAAAGTTATTTGATTTGAAAATTGCTGCAACGTAAAATTCGAAAGGAGTAGCGAACAAAAAAAACGGTTTCAAGTACAAAGGTTGTTTCCACATCCTTAAAAGTTTAAATCGATATAACCTCCATGTATTGGATTATTATGTTCCACCACCAAGGTCATTATACCAGGCATCATACTTATAAATAAATTTAGGTTTTACCTGATAAAGCTCTCCAATAATCTTAATCAGCAAGATGTGGCACATGTGGGGTCGAGGCTGGAAGTCTTGGTCAGTGTATATTTTCTCATCACTAAAATAATCATGCATCATATTTTCATGATATTCTGCTCAAAATTTTTGAGTTGATCTTCTTCTGAATAACTCTTGGCTATGAAGTTATGGATATGTGTTTTGCATATAATGGCAACATAGTGTTAGACTTTATTGTTTGTTCATCTAAATCTTCATCATGACATCCAGCATATGGACAAACATTTCTTGATGTTGCAATTAAGTTATAGATATCCATATCCATATCCTCATCATTTTTCAAATTATGATTCACTTTAACAATTAGATTGATGGAAATAAAGATTGTCAGGAAACTTAGAGGAATAAGAAGAAGTTTGTGAAAATAGATAGTATAAGAGAGGTGTGAGATTAAGTATGGGATGAGAGGGTGCTTATATAATTTTAAAGGGGATATAACTATTTCGTAGTTGCTAAAAAAATATAACCATTGGCTTCCAAGCAATGTCCATTGTTGGCCACTCGTCCATACTTTAACCCCGTGGTTATCACTTAGCCTATGTTCATCATTTCCTATAGTGCAGATTCTTGTTTTCCCATCCACATGGACTATGAAAAGACTTCATTTTCCTGTTGTTACTAATAAATCACCTTGAGTAGCTTTTTTTTAAGTCATGTAAACATAAAAATTAAAATGAAATTGCTAATCCATCGTTATATTTTTTAGTAGACTTAATTTGACATTGCCACTTGAAACTTTTATATGTATGAAACTTTGAGCGTTTTTTAATTCGTTGTATCATTTGAACTAACTTTAGGCTAGAGATATAAAAGCTTTTACAAAATTGTTCCCAATTTATGAAATTACTCCTTTTAGAATGCCATGTTTATTCTTAATTTTGACCAGTTTTACTTTTTTAAGTTCTTTAAGTATTAATGTGTTTCAAAACATGATATTTATGATGGTTGTTACGATGTTGTTTTTGGATACCATTGTTACATAGTTATTCAAAGGCCTACATGGTAAGTACATGTCATTACTAGTTATAATAATCTAGAATATTGATGTGTGTCGTAAGTGAAACAAATTAATCAATATATTCTCCACTAATTAACTAGTAATAGAACAGTAGTAAGGATCGTTCCCACAGATATCTGTGTAATTGAGATGTTATTTAGATTAGAAAAACTAGAATAAATACTAAAAAGGGAGGTTGTAAATTAATTAACTAAAACTAAAAATAAAGAAAATAATAAGAAAGAAATATGACCAGGGAGTCATTCGTTGTTACCAAATGTTAACTCGAGTAGTATACTTATCTATCTTTCGTTAGAATCATTCATCACCAACCGTAGAATAGCAGGTACACTTAGATATCCCCAAAACTCCTTATATCACTGGATACACTTAGTCATCGAATTCTATCCAACTGATCCACCTTGAGGTTCACTTACAAGATGTAACTCAATAGAACGTTTTAGGGTTTGTGAATTTAGGTTTGATCCCAGCAGTTAAACTCAGTACGCTCGGTTCACTTACTGGTGTTTTCTTCGCACAAGATTGCTCCACAGAATCCCTCTGCAAGGTTTCACGTTTCTACTTGTGTAGGAGATGCTCGACAGTTACGGATCACCCAACTCACTGCTAGCATTAAATGATCAATATAATAACTTGGTTGCGCATCCAAAAAATATAAAAATCAATCATAAACCCTAAGTGTAGTAAAAAAAAACGATAATGATTGAAACTCTAAATAAACTTGTAATTACTAATTAAGTTTCACGCTCGGAACATAGAATTCATTCGTAATCATATAAGTATTTAGCTACACATAATAGCGGGGTTCATAGAATTTAAGAAAAATATAAAACTAGAAATATAGCCTCAAACCCAATTAAGTAAACCAATAAGTCCAGCTTGCTCCTCTTCTTCTGTTGGTGTAGGCGCCTGGTGGCAGTGGCTTGGTCGTTGTATGGAGGTGGTTTGGAGAGGAGCTTATGTTCCTCTCTCTATGGAGGTGGAACAGGTCGAAAGATGGTAGGTATGTTTATTTTGTAGCCTTTGCTTCCTTTTATAGCTAAACTTTCTTTCGAATCCTACAATTTCTAATCGGATTAGGAACTAAAGTTTCCTTGTTCTTCTCAAACTCTTAAACACCGCCTGGTAGACACATTTATGTGTCTGATTTGTTCTCATATTTATATCGTTATTTCTCAATATTTGTATTAATTCTACTATTTAATGAGTTTGTAGGTATTTTTGGAAGAATTAACAATCGCGGAAGAATTAACTAAAAGGTGTTAAAAACTCCCCAGAAAAAGTGATAAAGGCACACATGGTTTTGGATAAGGGCACCTCCCCAGAATTGATAAAGACACCCAGAAGTGTTAAAGGCACCTACTTTTAAAGTTTTAAAATCCAAGAATTGGCGGGAAAGTTTTTGTTCCCAACTGTGCGAATCTTACTCGACTAATTTTGGAGATACTCATGGGTTTTGAGGCAAGATATCATCTAGCCTTATTATAGGAATCTATGTAAAGCAGGGAACGCGAAATGGTTAAGTTGATACCGTTAAAAAATGGAAAACAACATATTCTCGGTTGGAAGAAGATTTTGGAAATAACATTAAAGATTTTA
>JAJJMC010002939.1:299954-317885 GCA_023531435.1 Papaver californicum
GAATAAGTTTCACAAAGGAAACAAAACAATACATGATGATGAAGAATAGATCGGGAACTATTCTCATCATGAGAAAAAAAAAATCTGTTCGAATTAAAAGGATGATTTGAGGAGTTATTGGAGAATATTTGGTGGTCTAGTATAAATAGGGGGTCAATTAGAAGACTGTGATAGGTTGGGCTCTGCCAGATAAGAGAAAAAATCACCCAGAAAAATCTGGTGATGTAGAAGAAGAAGATGAAGAAATCGTTACAAAAAAATTGAACAATCTATTGCTATAAGTTTTAATCTTTGCAACTTTTATCTTTAGTTTACAACACTTGATTTGTAACAGCGAGTCTATAACATCCATACACCGTCGCAAACTCGTTGTTTTATAATTTTCTCTCATTTTCATCTTTGTAAGCAATTTTTGAGCCATGAATAAATATTTTGAGATGTTGTTTACCACGACGAGCTAATTCTCGCTTAACCAAGGAAATGGAGGAAGCTACTTACGCATGATTGATGGGTAATATCCTTTAAATTATTTTCTTTGCTCTAGTTTTATTATTGATTCACTCAATCACTATTTTGCAGAGTTTTAATTCGATTACATGATTTTCCTAATTATTTGTGATTCAATTTGATAGGTTATACTTTGCTAAATCAATTGATAATCTATGCTTAATGGGTACAAATAATATTTGAGAACATGACTGATTATTAGTGAATTAAGATATAAAGGACTTAAAAGGTGACTAGAGTTTTGAAATCTTTAGAGTATCATTCAATCGTGAGTAGTAGTGGAATCCAAAGTCTTGGTTGTTTCTAAAATCTTGATATTACTTCGATTTAGTTTACTTTATTTTTAGTATTAGAAATTAGGTCTAGAATCAATTCTTAATAAGTCCGAGTAACGAATCCTTTTTACCCATATTATAACCACATCAATTCTCACCCATTCATCTATTATTTCAACAACAACAAATACTTTCCAAATTCATCTCACAACAACACCGACCTCCTCCCTAATTTTTCTCTTTCAAATTCTTAATATCAACGACAACAACCTGTTTTCTCCCTTTGAAACATCACCAAATCCTCCCTGATTCTACTTTGGAGATAAACCCATTCAAGACTTTAACTCATCGTTAATATGCACCATTTACTATCATTATCTCACCATCAACAATTGTCATCAAGCTCGAACACAGATTCAACTTCACCTTCTCAACTGCCAGCAATCTCTGACGAGACTCAGTCTTCTTCTTTTCTGGTAAGCTAACAACGACCACCCACCATCATCGATGCATCACCATAAACTATTCTCGTATGCCATGATATCCATGGTGGGCCCATTTCCCTCCTCATGGGTCCAGCAAGGTTAACCCTTAACCTTAAAGGGGTATCTACTAACAAGAGCTTTGTTAGGTTAAACTTAGATTTGAGATTTGTTTCTCACAATATTTCTCAAGCCGTGAGAATAAGAAAAAGAGGGAGAGAAAGAAGGTAGCCCCATTAGAGAGAATATTTGAGTTGTGAGCTTGAAGAAGAAGGGTGTTCTAACGAATGACCGGTTTGGTTGATGAAGATTTATCCTCCACATCTTATTTCTCTTCAAAGGGGTAATTCTAGGGTTTGTTCAAATCCTAGTAGTAAGTTTCTCATCTTCTTGTTTTGTTATTGGTTGAATCTACCTTATTTGGTAAAGAATAAGTTATCCACCATTAGTGGTGAGTAAAGAGAGGGAATTGTTATCCAAGTGCTATATGCACCTTGAAGTTATGTGAAACCCCAATTTGAGAGATATCGTTGTAACCCATTATTTGTCATAGTGGAAGTTTGTCTGTGGTTTTTTACTCTTTGCGTTGAAGAGGTTTTTCCATGTAAACCTTGGTGTTGTGTGATTGATATTATTTTCGTCATATTTGGGTATTGCATATTATTGCTTGTGTAGGTTCCATATTGTGCATAACGTCCCGGATTGGTAATTCCCCCAACAAGCCACATACTCGAGTTCAGTTTTCAGACACCATTTATTAATTGTTTCTCCATCTCACTGCCATTAATGATGTCTCTTCCATCAACAAAATCAAACTTCTTTCATAATCATTATCAGCTCCTATATACCACCATTCAATGCCATTGTTAATCACGAGTTTCACCTACCATTAACTACTCATCTTAGACTCGATCTCATCACCATTCATTTATGTATCTCACTTGAGTTTTTCTTCATTATTCTCAACCTATCACCAAGAAAATGTCAGTTATCACTTTATCAAAGCTTCCATCATTCTCGACTGCTCTCACTAACATTCCATTTCTTCTTTTTATTCTCTCTGTACTCAATCGAGCACCAAAGAAAACAGTTAAACCCATCAGCGCCTCAAAGAACAGTCGGAAGTAAACCTAAGTTTACTGTTCGAATCGTGAAGAAGAAGAAGAAGGCCCCGATCAACAAAGTGGGTTCCTTTAGTGTTATTTAAATTATTGGAAACCCATAGTAAAGACACAAGCTCCCTTAGTCCATTGAACTGTCAAATCCGTGAAACCGACAAGTCTAAATTCGTGTTTTACCCATAACTTCCTCATACGAAGTCAGAATGACTTCATTCTTCACCGTTGGCTTCTTTTTTTCATTCTCTACAAGATAATAACAAGAAATTCTAGATTCGGATAAGTTCCACATGATATTGGGTCCTTATTCCCTTGTGGCACTTCTTTTGTTGCACATTTAAGTGTCGATTGACTTCTTTCGGATGATTTCAACTTCTGAAAGATAACTAAACAAAAAAATAAATAATATACAATAATTTACAAGAAACCTAGCAAATACTAGCATGAAATTGATACTTTAAATATGTATAATATGCATTTGTCAAATGCATGTAACTTAACTTATGTACTTCTTAAGTAGAAATGAAACATGGAAGGCGTGATCCTCCAAGCTAAAGATCGAACCTAATATATGAGATCCTATTTTTATTTTCATATTCTTCTTACTATTTGGCTAATTATTTGTTATGCTTGGATTTGTTGTGTAATTAATAGTAACTACATTGTTGGACGTAGATGATGGAGATGATGGTGTTGGATGATAACTCATTTTCATTTTCTCTAAATAAAATAAATGAAGAAAACTATTTTGGATCATTAATATGTCCAAAAAAATGTTAATTTGTAATGGTGAAGTTGAGTCCAGATTTGTGCACCCCCTAAAAACCGGGGTGCACATTCCGACCCTCTTTGTTGGCCGAAATTTTCTTAGTTGTTTATATTTTTCCTTTTACGCAATTAGTTTTTCTTTTTTCCCTAAACGTACATTGACAAAAAGAAAATAAAAACAATAATTTTTTCTTTCTCTCTTCTTTCTGGAATTTTGTTCGATACCCATTTCTGTAAGTACTTAACATTTAGAAATAGATCTAGTTTTAAAGTGTCAACAACTTTTTCATCCAATTAAACCCTACTAATCTAAAATCGAAATTGTTTGATCTAATGCCGATAATTTATCCGTCAGAAGATATAGGAAGCGAGTAGATGCTATCAATTCAATACCACCACATCCGTCATCACATTCATATATTGATGAGATAATTTTTTTTGATCCATGCTAGTTTTCAGTCTGGACCAACAACAATTGTACTATCAGCAAGACCACCAAGTCCACCTAGGGCACCAATTCTTATTTCATCATCTTTATTTTTAAATTCAAACATCCAACATCAACAAAAAAAACACCAAAAAATTATGGTGATTTACTAGTTAATTTGATTATGGGTTTTATCTGTTTTGGTTGCATTAACTTCGGTAATGAATGACCAAAACAAGAAAACCTCATTGAAGAACATGTAAGCTTAGTTTGTTGATTCACCATCACGATTTTACCTATCCACTTTCTGTTTTAAAAGCATATATAACTTCCGAAGATAATAGACAAACGAAGAAGAGAAATAAAATAAAAGAAAAAACAGAAATAAGATGTCCATGGGGCTATCTTTACTATTTTCAACCTAATACAATGAATACAAACACAAAATAAATAGGAAATAAAAATCACCCATTAAAAACATTTCGACCAATTGTAAAAGCTGGATTGTACACTCCGGTATTTAGGGGTGCACAAATTTGGACTGAACTAGATAAAGATCAATCATATAATCTAGGACTGAATAAACAAGTACTTGTAGGTACTATCTCCAATGTGCAATACACTATTTATACATTGTGTTATTCCATTAGTCCGTATAAATATCTTTAAAAGTCTTATTAATTATCCATAATACTTAATAAGAAATATTCATATATATGTTAAAAAATAATAATCCATAGAGTTTTAAGGGGAAAAAGGTTTGCTATCTTCATCTCTTATTCGCATATCGTATATATTCGCATATCGTATAAATTCTCATACCTGGTATATGAATGTAATATTTCATAGGAGTTATTAAATTCATATGAAAAAGATAGTTCTCACCACTGGGTCCACTGAATTTGTAATTTTTTATAAAAATTTATATATTTATAGCATCAATATAAATTATATAATAATCAAACGAAACTAAGTATATTTTTGGTTACACAAAATCATAGTTTATTAATAATTGATCGAAAAGTTAAAAGGGTGGGTTTGGATTGAATTTTATTTAATATTCTTTACATATTTTTTTTAAAGTTTTTTTTTATATAATTTAGTTTCAGCACAAAGGTTTTTTCTTTTATTTTTTTGACTTGAAGTTAACCATAACTTCTTGATAATTAACAATAGTCAATTACAATTTAGTAAGTTATTCACATTGTTTTTCTTAATATAGGTTGGTGCTAAAATAATAATCTTGTAGTGCTCAAAAAAATAAGTAAAAAATAATTCTAGACAAACTCCAAAAAGATGACACCCCTGAATAGTCATAGGACCCGATTTTGCTTTATCGAAGGATCTTAGTTTATTCTCCAGTTATCTTTGTTCTTAAACTGACCATGTGAAAGTCGTCTTTTGATGAGTTTGTTTTTCTTCGTTAAACATTTTTGAAAAAATATCCAAATCTAAATTCATTGCCAACATGTGGTACCATTTCCTGTAGATATATATAAATATTCGATCACTATAAATTCGCATAAGATCCAATGTGGGGCTAAGTAGTAGATTTTTGTTTCGACCAAACATTTGATATTTTTGTTTGTACATCAAACACATAACAAATTTTGTACACTGCAAACAAATACCGTCTGTACAAAGTACTTTTGGTTTTAGGTTTTTGACCTACATAGATGGAATTGATTTGTGTCGTGCTTAGTGTTGCATTCTTACAACTTGTACAGTTTCTCAGACATTATCAACAAATATAAGTTATATAACTATAATTTAAGCTAACATCACATTATCTTGAAAGATGTGGGTGATAATGGGCGAAAGAATATATGCTCACGAGATGCTTGAGTATTTATAAGTGATAAAAGTAGAGAGAGAAAGAGATCCAATATACCGATTAACAAACTTCATCGGTTATAAGGCCACGTCCAATGCATAGGGGAAAATTGGCTAGTTTGTTGTGTCAGATTACAGAGAAAACTAGCCACGTCACTGAGAAATGTACTAAGCAATCTAGATTCTATCGAGCGACTAAATCTTGGTTGCTTGATAGAAACTAGGTCATCACAGACCAACTCTTCTTCGTCTATAAATAACCTATTTTTCTTCACAATTTATTTACAATCTTCTTCACAAATTTTCCTCTAAATTTTTTCTCTATAATTTTTCTTCTAATAATTCTTCTGCCACAATGAATTTGTTAAGGAATAAAAGAAACAGAAAATGGAAAACATCAAGCACCCCAAAGTAGAGGTGTAAAATCTGTCGTGTCAGCACGTTTACGGCATAACACACCACGTTAAAATTCAAGCACATCAGAGCACAACACATAAGCTGGCACGACATGGCACACCACGTTAGCTTAGTGTGTTGTACTGTGCCAGACAAATAGGCACATCGATACAACACATCACGTGACATGGATAAGCACAGCACGCGGCACATCATGGCACGTTAAGAAAGCATTCAAAAAATGCATAAAAAATTACACAAAACGCTACAATACATCACATTTTATGTATATTTCACAAAAGACTCTTTATTCTAGCCCATTTTTGACATTTTATTTTCATTATGTTGACTTATTTCTATAATAATATCTAAATATATGACAATTTTTTTCGTTGGAAAACATAAAATAAGTGTCCTGTCACAACGCAATACGTCATTTAGTACGACACAACACATCACACTTAAATCTCTGGTACAACACGACATGCGACACGCTAAGCACGTGACTTCTTGGGATGTGATGTGCTGGGCCGGCACGTTTTACACCTCTACCCCAAAGAGTGGAGTGGATTGGAATCAAAACAACGATGTGGAGTTCCAAAATGTTAGACAACAAGTGGGTGTTGATGTCCCAAGCGGGCGTTGGTGTACTCAAGGACCATATATCTCGCTATCAAGAGAAAACTTAGTTTACCAAGCTAAGAGACGAGTGTAATTAGTTGGGAACGGTGTTTGGATAGCTCCCTAATGCAATTCAAGAGATTGGTGTTGTTTCTGTTATTAAACTATAAGAACCATATGTCTCAAATTGCTTAAGTGATATTAGAATGTTGGTGAAAGACTACAAATACGTTTTGTTTCAAAGATTTCAAATGCAGTAATTAAGTTTGTTTGTTTTTTAATTCATTTTTTTTTAGGTTTTTATTTTTGGTTTTACATGCAAACTTTAAATTATGTAAACTTTATAGTATTCATGGAAATTTAAATTATGCAAAAAAAACTATAGATTACCTGAAATTTAATTTTAAAATAATTTTTATCGGAGTTACACCGTTAGATATGTACATGTTAGCGGGAATACTATGAAAGGGAAATTTGGTTCCATTTGACCAAGAGAAGGGGATAACACAATCAAGTTGGAAAAAAAACACCTTGAATTGTACTATGCTGATGAGGAAGGAAATTATATGCACAAAGTTGTTTATTCCGGTGGAATAAGAGTGTCTGGATTAAAGAATTTCTTACAACGCTATGCTCAAAGAGTGGATGAGAATCCAAGTTATGAGGACGTCGGCCACTTTGATGAGCTCGAAAGAATGTTTTATTATACGTGTTAGGACAATGGTCTTTTCCAAATGCTAGTTCAGTGACAAGTCCTGGTTTTCTCGAAGCGCTTGAAAATTTAGAGTTAGCTCCAATGTATGACTAAGGTTTGTACTGTTATCGGGGTTGTACATAGGTCTCAACGAATGCTCGGGCTTCAAAGCAAGTTTGCTTTTGGGAAATCTTGGAGGTGAAAAATTAATTTCATTACACGCCATAATTAATTCTTAAAAATTTTAAATGTTAATTTACTAAATACTTAAATTTTGACAATGTTTTCATAGTATTTGCGGTATACTTACTTACATGTTGGTGATCCTGCTATGCACGAATACAATATTGTTTTTCTAACTATAGAGAAGTAGCAAACTCATAACTGGTTACCCAATCAGATTGATAAAGGTCAACATTCTGGGCTGACTCATAAGCTTCAAAAAGTGTGTAAAACAAGCCAAAAACATTATTATTTTGCCATATTTGAATCATCCAGAGTTCCAAAATGAAGCGGATCAAAGGATTCTACTATTGAGCTTAAGTCTATCGGTGTTTTACAATGCTACTTCTAGGAAAGGTGTTAAGTACTTCGGTGAAAGACACCTTCTACATCTACAAGGGAGAACAATAAAAGCAATCAACCCACTTCCAAGGGGGTATTTCTTACGATGATTATGTGGAGTTGTTGGAAACTGGTAAATCATGGTCGTGGAACCTGATGATAGGGTGACTATCTTCATTGGTTCAACAGAATTTGTAAGCCTAACATTGCTATATAGCCGAAAAATTAAGGAGGGATGGATATGCCAGCTTAGGTAGATTGTCACTTGGTACCGATATTCTTCATTCCCAACCTCCACCATCAACGCCAATGTCTTCGTGTATCCCAGTAATCAGATAGGTTCATCTTCTTTGCCATCTAAGCCACTGTTTGATTAGGAGATGCCGAGTATTAATCCACATGTGGAGGCTATCACTGTTCCAATTATTTTTCAAGCTCTAGATCGAACTTATCCATATTTGGGGTACAAGCTACGCAGGAGGAGTTGCATGCTAGGTCTAACGATTATCATTGACGATCACAGAGAATGCAGTAATATTACTTGGAGAAGATGACCCAAATGATGAACAACATGAATTTTGAAATATCGTCAGAATCATCCAGTCATGCAAGTCGTCGTAGAACCCATCAAAGAAATGGTACAACAGGAGTTGTGAAATAAAATAATATGACACCTAGTTTCCTTGATGATGCAGGGGTTCGAGAAACTCACGGTGATGGTCACTCTTCCCGGATGTTCCTCTTTTTACCCCGATTTCTACTCCAAGATAAGCCTTTAGCCTATATTGACCCAGTCCCGCCAACCCCCCACCCTCTTTTCCAGGTAATGATGATGAAGTTCAACCTCCTGAGCCTACTCAAGCTTATGTTGTGGCTTTGTTAAATAACAACGAATACGATCCAAACTGGCCCTTTCCTGGTCAAGGAAATCATTAGATTAAATGTAATTTTAATTTTATTGATGTAATTGAATACATTTTGGCGACTACCCCATTTCTTAATACATTTCAAATTCTTAAGAAAAACTATGTGTTGATTAAAAACAAATAGCAAAATCCGGTAAAATAGATTTATAAATGTTCCTTTCCTAATGTTCTTTGTAATATATATATATATATATATATATATATATATATATATATATATATTACATGTGTGAATCTTAAGCTTATACCACTTCTATGAATATATGTGGCTAAATCGAAAATATTTGTTTTCTTTCTTTTCATTATTATTCGTTGTATCACAATGCCTTACCTTGAGGCAGCAAATTAATCCCAGACTAAAATAAGCGTTAAGTGAAAAATCTATTTGATAAAGAGATTATGGTAATAATTAGCAATTAAGGGAGTAACGTTTTACAAACGACAATAAAAGAAACAATAATTAAATTTGTGATTTCTAGCAATCTTGTCGTTTATCCTCTGAAAACCTTTGAACCTAGCTGCTGATTGTATCCCCTATCATATCCGGTCATTAATAGGTATGTTTTTCTTAGTACTGATAAATTTTTTTTATATCTTTTAGTTATCTCGAAAATTCTCAATAGTTATCCTTTCAAATATTAAAAGGAAGTCATTTGCAAATCTCCATGTTATGATTTTTTTTTTTGATTTAAAAATAAGGATTTATTAGGATGAATTGTTCACTACAGTAGATTGCTTTTTTAGCACAACATGTCGAATATATTGGCAGATTCCTAAGATAATCATAATCAGACATGGTTCCTCTGGCTCTTTTAGCTAAATAATCTGCAGCACCATTGTCGTCTCTCCTTACCAAATTAAAAGACCAAAAATAATGAATCTCTAAAAGAAATTTAATATCAAGAATAACATTGTGGTTACTCCAGTGAACATAGGAAGTTTGTTCATTTATGGATTTTATTATCACCTCACTATCAGATTCGAATATAACTTTATCAAGACTTTTAGAAACAACCCAGTTTACTGCTTCCCTCATTTCCAAGCATTCCAACTGCTACCTCATGATCTTAAATCATTCCTCTATCAAAAACTTCCCTTGCTATACGACATTTTGCTGCAAAATGTATAACTATTAGTCCAATGCCTCCTTCTAATGTGCCTTTAGTAAAAGAAACATCCAAGTTAATTTTAAAACAATTTCTATTAGGAGGTTTCCGTCCTAGACAATTTATATTTTTATTTCCTGAAGGATGAACAGTTGCACTTCCGACGGTTCTGCATTGATTTCTCAGACTAAAGATTCTGTCAATGGACATCATTCTGTTAGGTTTAAGATTTTGGAAAATAGTTGTATATATATATATATATATCTTTCCATATTGTACAGATGGTGATCATTAACAAAAAAAGATTGGAGGCATTAATTAATCCTTGATTATGATTATGAAAAACACCTGCATTAAAACAACTAATTATCCAACCAGAAGACTGTCATAGTCAACTAAAACATTACTAACATTAATATTAACTCCAAACTAAAAAGATATGGCATAAGAACAATACAGAAAAAGATGATTAAAAGTTTCAAGAGGGGCATCACACATGCTACAATGCAAGTCAATATTATGATTTATATCTAGAAATTTTGTTTTAGTTGGGATTATTTCCTTAAATGACTTCCAAATGAATAATTTCATTCTATGAGAAAGCTTAACTTTTCAGAGAGATTTCCAAACCTGGGTAGAGATCAACTGATTAACTGCAAATGTATTAATAATTCCTACTAAGAATATTATAAGCTCCTCTGACAGTACAGTTACCTTTTCTGTCAGGAATCTAGATGAGAGTGTCAACTCCCCTCATAAGAATTTTCATAGCAGAAATCTTAGAAGCAGAATCGGGAGAAAACACATCATTTACCAATTGCACATTCCACGATCTAATACCAATGAAAAAAAGATCAGAAACAAAAGTAAGAAATATATAATTATTCAAATATGCAACAAGTTCTGGAGGATGATCTAAACCAAAGACCCAATGGTCTAACCCAATTTTAGTTTTAGTACCACACCTTACTATCCAAAAATGTTTCTTTCAATGATATCTTTGCACATATATATCCTTTCCACACCATGATCTATTATCATTTAGCTTATCCAGATGCAAAAAAACTTTTATCGCTATAGTATTTAGCCTTCAAAATCTGAACCCACAACTAATTAGTTCACTACCAGTCTTCTAAGCAATTTTACAAATAAGATCATTATTATAAACCTCTAGAATTCTAAAACCTAGTCCCATAAAGCTTTTGGTTTATTAAGATTAAACCATGAGATGAATTTGATACCATTATTAGCTTTATGCCGGAACCGTGCCTCACCTATTGATTTGAGCAAATTCAGCCCCCATCAGAACTTTCTCTGCAGAGTATCCAACTTGGATATAAGGGTAATGAGAATCTTGAAACATCTCATCTAGTAGGTATGAAGAGAATTGATGACATATTTAACTATAGTTGATATACCTGTTTGATTCAAATATATGTTAACCTAATTTTATGTCTAGCTTCAAAAGACTAAATAATGGGATCAAAAGATTTCATCTTAGAGTGACCAAGTAACAAAGGAGATCCTAAGTACTTTTCAGAATCAGTAACCATGTTCATATTGAGGGTTTTATCCAAATCCTCACATGCACTGGGACTTAGATTATTACTAAAACACACACAAGATTTATTAAAATTAAATAATTGATCAAATTACATTCCAAACTTGTGCATGATATCTAGAATGTTATGAATACGATGGATTATCAGATTTACCAAAAATAAGAATGTCATATGCAAAAAAAAGGATGGGAAATAGGAGGAGTTCTCCTAACAACCTTGAAACCTTTGATAAAATTATTAGATTCAACAGACATAAAACTTCTAGACAAATACTACATAAAAAGAAAAACAAATAGGGAGATAAAGGATCCCTTGTCTAATGCCTCTAGTGGGAGAAACTTGCTCACATGGAGAGCCATTAAGGAGAATACTGACACTGATAGTAGAAACACATTGATAAACCAAGTTACAGAACTCAATGCTAAAGCCAAAATTCTCAAGAACTTTTATCAAAAAACTCCATTCAAGTTTGTTAAAAGCTTTTGACAGATCAGGTTTTAGAGCCATTGTACCACTGAAACCTTCTTTGTGTTT
Organism: Papaver californicum; assembly: GCA_023531435.1. Classification (NCBI taxonomy): domain Eukaryota; kingdom Viridiplantae; phylum Streptophyta; class Magnoliopsida; order Ranunculales; family Papaveraceae; genus Papaver; species Papaver californicum. The sequence goes on from JAJJMC010002939.1 coordinate 311,768, forward strand.
CATTGTAAGGATCATTTCATGATCAACAATAATATTGTTATGAATTGCACCACCTGGTACAAATGCATCTTGATAAGGAGAAATAAGTTTATTTAGGAAAGGTTTAATTGTATTTGCAAGAATTTTAGACACAATCCATTTTATCTCTAAAATTTTCATGCCTAATCCCAGTACTAAAGAACTTAAAGGGTCTCCAGAGATGCCTAGGAATAGGATCACTGATCAACATAATTGGACAATGGTCAGATCCAACAAAATTAAGATGTAGAATTTTTGCTTGAGGAGAATTTATGAAACAATCATTAATACCAAGGGCCATATCAGTTCTATATCTCTTAGAACTAGTACATAGCTATACTATTCCATGTATAACCTTTTTCATCATGACCAATATCTATACGACCAGAGTCCCTAACTTTTTTTAACCCAATTTTCAGAGCAATGATTGTTTCTAGCGAAAAAATTAAGATCACCTAGCACTAACCAAGGCTGTAAGATATTCTCAGCAATAGTATGCATAAAATTTCATTGCCCCTTCTTAGGATTAGTATAAGTAGAGCCACATATGAAAGATATTAGAATTTCTGGTTTACTATGATCAAGCTTGACTACAACATGAATAATATTATCATAAGCAGAGACAATATCACAACTAATATCATCCTTCCACACGAGGATTAAACCACAAGCAGATCCCAATCTATCAATGCATGAATAATTATGTTAATGAATAGATTGAACAACAAAAATCATCATATTATTTTATCAATTTTAGTTTCTCAGAGAAAGACGAAATCAAGATTTTGTGTTTTGAAATGATTATGAAGTTGTTGTTTTGTGAATTTGTTGGCAATGCCTTTAATATTCCAAGACATAAATTTCATGTTAAAATTGAGAAAATATGTTAAGACCTATGAAAATATCTAGAATTTATCTTAGTTCCCTTGATAGTGTTGAGAGCATGACTATCCCTTGTTGTGTTAATATCTCTTGCTTGTTAGTCAGATTGATTACTAGATTTTGAAAATGGAGGAGCCTGAATTTGATTAATATAAATAGATTAAGAAGAAGTACCACTTTGTCTCTTGCCTAACCTAGCCATAACATTTCCCTCATCATTATGAGCACATCCCAAATTGATAGTACTAACTAAAAACCCATCTTTTGGAGGAACAAAATCAACACCCTTGATTATTTTCTTCTGATGAAAATTTGGGATACTGGAAAAGCATCTACTACATAATATTTGATTTTTCCGACTAGCACTGACAACCCCAAAAATTGAGGTTTATTATGAACCTTCTCCAGAAAATCAGTAGCAACTTTGCAAGCATCTTTGGAATGATTCAGAATGTAGCAATTTGGAAAAATTTATGAGGATGCTTTGCATAGAAGAATCTTATCCACATGGTACATCCAGAGTTGGTTAGAGCCATAACACCTCTTCTTGGGGGATTATTAGTATAAATGTTAATACATACTTTCACAAGATCCCCTGCTGCAGGAATTCAATCTTCTATCTCAATTGCTAAAACTTCACCCATAATCTTACCCATATTTTGCATAACACTTACATTCATATGCTCAGGGAGGAGTTTCTTTAGTTGAATCCAGAAACATTGATGTTCCCAATCTAATTAATTATATATCATCTTAGTGTTATAAGCATGCATGATGACCAGACTTCCATTGATACTCCAAGGTCTCTCTTCAAAAACTTTATCAAGGGTAATCCAATATTTGAATTTAAAAATCATAATATTGGTATCAATCTCAATAACTTCAAGCTCTTCAGAAGGAATGAAAGACCATGTAAAAGTTATGTGATTTTCAAATATTTTCAACATATTTTTCCTTATATGATGACCTTCCCTATCAAACAACATTCTGAAGAATCATCCTCATTTTGATCTTGTTCAGCATCTTGGTGGTACATAACTTCCATCTACATTTTCCAGTTCTAGTGTAGCATTCTTAAATTTGGTTGCAAGATAGTAACCATGTTTTCTTGGTCACCCGCCATTGAAGAATTGAGCAAAAGATTTGCTGTAAAAATGATACGAAATGAATGTGGTATATGAGTGCATAAAAGGGGTCCCCTAAATTAATCCAGATATAATTATGAAGATAATAAATCTTATTGCGAGAGATCAGCAAGTGAAGGATTTTGGTTGAGTGATTTTGGTAGTAGCTTTAGAAAGAATATAACTAGCATGAAACTAGATGACCAGAGAGAAAATCGGGAATAGTTTGTAACGACTTTTTTAAAAAAATTAAAATTTGATTTTTTTGGAAAGGCAGATTACGAGTTCTGAATGTCTGAATGAGTTGAATCGACACTGAAGAGGTTCCATCCATATTCCTATGATAACCAACAAACTCACATATGCTTCCACAAGCTTTCGAATAACATTAGCAAACGCTTTAACACAACTACAAACATGGTAAACACCATATGAAACAATATTAATAGTAAACACATAGGAAAAATTAGCTAGACATAATCAAAACAAACAAAAATTAAAAAGTTGAAAACAACAAATATAAAAGCTTTAAAATATTAACATAAGATTGAGAAAGCTCCAAATAAAATTTTGTAATATCATTATGATTTTTCTTCCTCTATAGAGTTGCATTGTATATCAAAACAACATTTTGGATTAAAAACAACTTAGGGACCGTTTGGCACACCTAAATGTGAATGTAGTGTAGTACTTATTACATGTAGTAGTAATATCAAATTACTTGTAGTTCAATATTCACTGTTTGGCATGAAAATAAAATGGATGTAGATGAAATTATGACTTTAAAATCTAATTACAAATAAATAAAATTTTACAAATAAATAAAAATAGAAGAATATATGTTAAAAAATAGTTTAAATTTTTTTGAATGAAAAATAATAGTAAATAAAAAATCTATAAAATAAAAAGAAGTTTTTTAGTAATAATAATAATAATAAATAGAAATTAAATTATAGAATAAAATAAAAATAAATTATTATTACTAAATTGGAAAATAAAAAAAAGTATTTTTAAAAAAATAATAAGAAAAAAGAAAAAGAAAAATATAAGAAAAAAGTTAAATTGAACATTTAATAGTAGAAAATATTGTTTAATACTCCCTCCGTTTCTAGAAAAATGTTACTATCACTTTTTTATTTTGGCCTAAAAATAGGCCAATTTAAAAAATGGTAGTAACTCTTTTCTTGAAACAGAGGTAGTATATGATAATTTAAATTGAATAAACGGTTAATATTGATGAACTGTGTAGTTTGAGGACTAATGCATGGTCGCGTTCAATGTATAACTTAAAAGGTAAACATACAATATAATTATTTGGAGGCACTATGGATTAAATGTAGTTGTTATATGTGTAATTAGATCCATACCAAAGACTCAACATTTGAACGTAACACTTGGCTAATTTCATTAACTGCGCTACACCATCCGATTACACCGTGCCATATAGACCCACGTTGATGTGAAAAATAAGTAGACTATTTCACCAGCAGTCAAAGAATGTTGATTTGGTCAAACGTTAAAAGGACAACATTTATCTACTTCCGGCATTACCAATGTCTAGGGTCGGCCTTATCCAAATCCATATTAGCATCAGTTATTATAGTCATGTTTTTCTTAGGAAAAAAACCTATGAAATGCTAGATACCCCAGCGTTCATCCTCCAAAAGCGTTCCCCTACGACATGTCGTAAATGTATTGGTGTATGACGGTTTAGTCCCACTGCTGGTCCGTAAAGATTCACCATTCCTAGACGAAAGATTTAGATTGCTGCCACATCATAGGAAAAAAATGAGGGAATAAAACGGGGTATGTAGCAGCTTCCAAAAAAAAAATCCTCCTATTATTGTTTCTCCTCAATACTCAAAGCTATATCAGCAGGTATCATAGACCTCATCATACTCTCCCAAAAATTTATCGAAAACTTTGTATGGTTAGAATATTTATGCACAGGGTGACAGACTAGGTTCCAGGGGAGTCGACAATTTATTCGAATTTTTGTGGACCTCATACGAGAGTTAGTACTAAATTAGATTTGTGTCTGTACTATGCACATGACATATTTAACTTCTCATAATAAAATTGGTATATATCCCGTGCGATTTGAGCCCCGTCGTGATGCTTATGTATAATATTTTGACATATTTATAATATCTTTAAAAGAAATATTATAACATTAGAGTTTTTCTTTTGACATATTTTTTTAAATATAATATATTTTTTTCTTTTTTTTTTGATTTTTGTGGATAAGGTGGGTGATCGCTACCGTTTTAGTTTTTCTATCTTTTGAATAATATTCTGAAAATATTAAGGAATATGAATGTATTAAGGAATACGAATGAGTGAGTATTATTCACTTTTATTTAGATAAGGAGTTTTAATCATCGTTTAACGTGGGAACAAATTTATCTTTTAAAGGAGTAGATTGTTTGGAAGCAGCACTGTTTCTAGACTAATAACTAATTCGGTATCAAATAATTAAAAGTTCATGCACTCTTAGTGCTTGCGCTTTACACTTTTCTTACATTAATGCAATACAAAATTCAAAAATCTGTTTGGTACCAATGGTTTCACATTGTACCATCAATAGGTGTTGAAATTGAAGGTCTTCTCGATCGGGACACGTTAAGATGTGTACTATCACTAAGTATGAACGAAGAAAATTGAGTAAAAATTGAGTACTTAGTACATAGAGTATTAATAGTAAAGGTCGGATTGGTCCTAACATACGCGAGTTTTTTCTTTTATATATATATTTTATCGATATTTTTTGTTTTTTTTTATTTGGGACGGTGTTGATACACTAATATATATTACAATATAAAATACAAATTAAATTGGATTTACTATAACACAATTTCAGACACAATAAGGAAAATGATCCTCTTTAATTTCGATTCTAATCGACTGGACATCTCTCATAAGAAATCGAAGGAAGATACGACGATTATCACACTAATATATGTGACGTAAGTTGTTATATTCATTTATATGACAATCCAGTGTTACAAATTTGCTGTTTTGATGTAGTATTGGTGTGGCGAGGCTTTATCCCGTCCCGTCGCGATGCATTAAACTTTGATTGCAGACTCCATGATATCATCTTTGAAAGGATTACAATTGTTACGAGCTTGTAATTAATCAATAATTTTGTGGTAGATCTTATTTCTTCTTCAATATAATCTTATTTTCACGATAAAAATAATAATAATGTCAACGACACAAAACAAACAGGTGATTACAAAAAATGGGCATGTTTAAGCAATCACTATTCCGGTAAGTCCTGCATATGTAATCAAAGACTTGTCAGAACCATATGTTCCGGGACGAAGCAAATCCATTCCAACTGTAGAAAGACCACTCATAGTACGAAAAATGTTGAGCTAAGTACGACGCTGACAAGATAATGGGCTCTGCTGTATCATCTCTGCTGCTTCCATACTATTCATTCATTCATTCATTTTATAATCAAGTTCATGTCTCCGCACAGACTTACGGGTCATAATGAAGTTTAAAATCATATCATTACTTATACTGATTACAATTAGCAGCTAACACATTATGGATAAAACAATAGAGATGGAAATGATATTTTCCAAGCAATCTATCAGTTGCATTTGAATTGTTGGCTCACCTCGTGCAAAAGAATAGACATATAAACATCATAGACAGTCAAAAATCATAATATCCCCTCCTCTCAAAATTATTCTCCTCCATCCGAATTCGAACAATATATTCAATTGTCTAAAAGAACCAAATAGTGTGTTGAAGCAAACTAAAGTAGACCCAGCTCTTAAAAAACAGTAAGAAACCCTTCAACAATTAAACAATTTTTTAACTAATTAGGTAAAATGTGTATACACAACTGCCAATTCAACAGGAGGACACTACTGAGACTACTATTATAACACAATACAACGAATAAAAATAATTGGCAATAATAAGAATACCTGGCGGTAATTAGGAGCACCGTCGATATGAGGAGATAATCGTTTGTTTTGACATCCAGGGAAATGGTCACCCTTTGTTGGATAAAAATTATTCCTTTTCGAGTTGGCAAATCGAATCCAGGATAAAACCTCTTGATACCAACCCAG
>JAJJMC010002939.1:322885-336281 GCA_023531435.1 Papaver californicum
AATTAAATTGTATTTATGAAAAATCTCTTTATTTAATTCCCATAAATCCCATAAATAATAATTTTTAATATTTATTATAGGAATTTAAATTGTATTTATGAAAAAAAAAAATTTATTTAATTCCCATAAATAATAAAACGGTTTTTTTAATATTTATTATAGGAATTTAAAATAAAAAAATAAAAAACCATTAAGTCTTGATAGGCACATGCTGGCACACGCTGCGCACACGTCGAGCTCACGTCGGGCACTCGTCGCGCACACGCCAGCTCACGCAAAAAACACACGCAAGCATACGCATGCTCCGCAAGTCAGCGGCCCGCGTCCTTCGGTGCGAAGCACCGTACATGTGTGATTTTGCCCACTAGCCCATTCCCTTATCCATATCCAATGCACAAGTTCTTTCCCTTAGGTGCAACCTTTGTGGTAATATGGATAGACTTCATCCTTGGTTTATCCCATGTTGGACAAACCAAAGGTTTCTCATTCACATAGAAGTGAAAAGTGGATTTGTTATTTCCGCCCACAATATAGGCTAGTGACTCTTTGGTCCCATCAAGATAATTTTGGTAACAAAACAATTTTTTGTAAATAAGCAATAAATTCACTTTTAAATTCTAACACCCTTGAGTATGGAATTGGTACCTAATACAAATCCTCCTCTTTGTTTCATCACTTGTTCCATCTCCATTGGCATCGACATCTCTTCTTATTCTTCAGTCGTACACTGCTGTTAATACATTCAGCAGAATGGTCGTCTAATATATTATCATCACCATGGACAGCGTCAACATCACCCTTGCTTCTTATGTATGTCGACATAACAAAAAAAATATGAATTAGATTAAGATGCAGGGGTTGATGAAAAAAGAGAATAAGAACATCCGTTCTCTTAAGATGAAAGGAGGAGAGGACAAGAAAGTTTAGGTTTAGGTCTTACTTCCCCCGAAAATATGTGGAAAAGTGGGAAGGTTTTTAAGAAAAAATAGGAGTCGCTTTCCTTTCACCAAGTGTGGGTTTAAGCAATATTAAGGGTGGGTAATTATAAGGAATTATAAGCTCGTCAACTCGATTCGACCAGTCAAGAGACTAATTAGTCGTTATTGACTTGAGTAAATAAATATGAACATAAATTTTAATGGTAATTAATCAAATAATAATTTAGAAACGAAAATAACATCATTAGATAGATCTTAAAAAGTTACGCGAAATGGACTGTTTGAGCGCATCATTCGGATACAGAACAAGGAAGAAATCATCTAAATTGTATTCAAGGGAAAAAATAGTCATTTTATAAATAAATATTGTTAATGAGATCACACGTTTACTCAGGGCACCCCAATTTGATCAAATTTAACTTGGCAGCCCACATCTATTGTCTGTGTCCTTAATAAGAAAGTTTTTAAACAAAACCTAAATCTAAAAGAGAATTCGATTTCATTCTCTTTTCTTCTTTGTCTCTTCTCCCTCTCTTCCGCCTCCTCTTCTTCATCTGTTCTTCGTCGATAATTGAATCAAGAATAAAATTTGTGATTCTGAGATCGAAACTAGAAGGGAATGATTTAGAGAGTGTTACTGATGATGAGGATGGTGTTAATTAAACAAGAGACGAGGTAGAAATAGTGAATTTGAAGAGAGAATAAAGCTAGGGTTTCTGAATTGATGTTGAAATGAGATTTAAGTAGTTGAAGATAAATTTTGAGATGAAGAAGAAGATGATTGTGTAAGATCGTAAATTAGATTCGAGAAGAATTAAGAATTAGGGGTTTTCTGAGATGAATCAAATTAAGGTTTCAAATTGAATTGGGGTTTTGATGAAATTGAGAAGTAAATCAAGTTGTTAATAGATGAAGAAACAAGGGGTTGGAGTTTAATTAGAATTATAGAGTGATTTGATGGAAGATTGAAGAGTTAGGTTTTCGTGGGAAATTAGGGTTCTAAGTTCAGAAATTGAAAGAGAAGTTCAATTAAGAGGATATGAGTTAAGAATTGAAGTGGGTTAGATTGAATTAAGAAACTTGGATTGAAATTCAGAGATTGAATTGGAAGAAAAAAGATTAGGAATTAATCTAGGGTTCTTAGTGAAACTCAGCTGAGGGAGAAATTGATGGTACCGTTGAAATCAATTGAACTCGTAAAGTCGAGAAATGAGGTAAATCAATAAGATTTGATTTAAGTTTGATGATTTTAAATTATTGAATTGATTTATACAATTTAGGATGTTTAAGTCTGATTTGAATGGTGAATTAGTATTGTTGTGATAATGAAGAAAGTGAGATTTAAGTGGTTGTTATTTATTTAGTATTAGATTGAGTTGCAGCTGTAGATAATAGAACTGGTGGAGAAGATAGAAGTTGTAATAAAATTGCAGGAAGAGTGGTTGAATTGAGTTGCAATCGTGAATGAATCTGTAAATGATGGGGTTGTGATTGTGAATAAAATTGCAGAGAAGTTCAGAAGAATAGATGGGTTGAGATGTGAGTTAGTATAGGAGAAATGAATGGTGCTGCAGGTATGATACGAATGGATTATAACCTGATTCTTGCAGCTACAAATGAAGGTGAAGTCAATTGCAATTGACAGATTGTTAGAAATGTGAATGGAAGGTTTAGATGTGAAGTGACTGTTGAACTAAAGCTGGAATTGCAGGTAATTGTGATTCAATGGTTTAGAAGATTGAAATGGTGATGTATTGAAGTTAACCGTTAGTTGAATGTTAATGGATCAAATAATTTGAAACACTTCTTGACTATCTTTCGGGCCAATTTCCGGGCATTTCCCAAATTCTACGATGATTAATGGATATAGACTATCATTGGAAATTTGATAAGGAAAGAGATAGAGGATATTAAATAGGATTTAAAGATAGAACAAAGGATATCTATCAAAATTCTGAAAGAACATTTGGTAATCATTGTCATGTTGATCCAGATGGTAATTACATGTTCAAGATGATGACAATCAATCAAATTCTGAAAGAACATTTAGTAATCATTGTCATGTTGATCCAGATGGTAATTACATGTTCAAGATGATGACAATGATGGTGAAAGACGGTACTATTGAAGGTACTATTGAACTTGTAGATAGGAATTCTCGAAGTAGACGAGATTTGGTATCAAAAGAGGTTGGAATTCTTGTAACCTTCTTGTAATCATTAAGTAATTTATTATTATTTATAAATATGTTTGTTTGCAATTGGATGGGTATGTTATGTGATATGCATTGTCCATTTCCCCGTGAGGAGTGCCTGTGTAACCCGCAAATCCTTGCTAAGTCCTATTAGCGGATTGACAATATTATTATCAACGGGATTTGCAATATTATTATTAACGGGATTTGTAATATTATTATTTTATATAGTAAATTTAGAGGGATTTGCAATATTACAAATAGCATGGGAGGCCGTGTAATATTATATTATTATATTATTTGAGGAAATTGGTCGTACGGATATCATACTTGATTGTGCTCGTAGAGATTGTAGTATGAGATGCAATTTCTACATTTTCTTTCTTAAATTCTATATTACGATGACTTGCTCGATGCTTGGTTAAAAAAATTGTAATTGCTTTATTTTATTGTTGTACTTTAATTAATTATCTTTAGAACGGTGAAGCATGTTAGCGATTACTCTAAAGTTGTGTATTGGTTCCACTGAGCACCCCTTATGGGATGATGTGCTCACTCGTTTCCACTCTCAGTTTCAGAAACAGATAAAGTAATGCTTCTGATGATCGTTCAAGATATAAAGCTTCGAGGAGATGAGTTCATTAGTTGGTTAGCTTCCGCTATGTTATTTTATGTATATATTTGATTTGTAAATCATCTCACTATTATATATGTATCATTTGAGAGGTATTCTTATATACATTCTCAGAAAGGGTTTAGATTTGGGATAATCTTTATTTAAAACTTCTAATTATTGCTTAAGTATATGTTTTAGATCCTTTGTGCCTCAGAATGTAGTATAATCTCTTTGATAGGCGGTAAATTTTTAAGTATTTATAAACCATCAATAATTAGCGTAAAAAAATAAATTAAGTAGTATAATCTCTTAGATTAGTAAACAGGTGGATTTTGGGGCGCTACAAAATTGGTATCAGAGCTCACTATTAGATCTTATATGGGAAACAATAGATAATAGCCAGTGTCAGTTAATGAACTAAATTAGTTTAGAACTGGGTTGGGTTGTGAAATAAATCTTTATCACTAAAAATAATCAAGAACTAAAAGATTTATTATTGGGTTGGTTGATTTGTGTAACATGCATTTTAATTGATTGCTTTGTGCGTTGAGTATAGATATTATGAAGTAAAAATCGTAGGCTAAAACCAATTGTGATATAGTTTAGAAATTTCAATAAAAATTAGTGATTAAAGATTCAATAGTTTAAATTATTGAACACTTAGTGAATCCAGCACTGGGGGAATAATGAGGCATGTAATACTTGTGCATGTAATACTTGTTACTTAAGTAGTCATTGTCGGGCGTCATAAACCTAGACAGGGCGACTGCATACATGTATTGCTAGACGTAGAAGGAAAAATCACTTCTATTAGTGAACTAATAGGTCCCAAATTCACTTAAAAGATTATTGAGTATCTTCTAATGAATTTAGAGCCAATAATAACTTAGAAACTATAATCATTGCTAAATTAGAAATTACTGTAGTAGAACTAAAACAAGAGATTTTGGATTTTTCATTGCAGAAAGCTATGTAGATTTGTGTTTCATTTTATGTTGGTTTCGAACTCATCTAAATGGAGTTTGAATTTTGAGATTATTGGAGGTGAATTTCTTTTGAAGTAATAGTTAGTAAAATTCACTTAGAGCCAAAATTATAGTTACTGTTTAAGTTTCCTTAGAATTCACTTTAAAAAAATGTATTTAATAACAAATGACAATGTGTATATAAAAATTAACTTTAAGTTTTGATTGGATAATTTGTTATCCGCAAATTGCTTAAATTTCATGTCAGATTAATTTCTGATAGTTGTTCTTCAATTGTAAAATGAAATTATGAATTGTTTTGGTTTGATGTATGTTCATATGTGAATGACTTTACATATGATTGTTTTCTTCTTGATAAAATGAACAAGAAAATAACTAATGTGTACATATTTAGTACTACAACATTTAAATATAGATGATCCTTAAATCGAGATAACCACATTTATAAAAAGTTTGATTATATATATACAACGAGACTAAAAATACGCGACATTATACAATTTAGAAGACCATAATTAGAGATATTAGAAGAGTCATTTTTAAAAGATTAAGACCCAATGCGTTGGGCTATCAAAAATATAATAATAATAATTTAGTTTGTAAATAGATAATTAATATAAAAAATATTTTAGATTGACCATGAAATACATTAATAATTATTTAATCTGGTTGTATTAAATTAAGTCAACAATCTAATAATTTATTAGATTAATAATAATATGAATAAAACAATAATAACGAAATGTATATATTTTAACCTTTAATCAAATAGTTAATCTATATAAGGTTCATTATGAGTCTGTCATAAAAGTACGGAGGATTTTGTATTAGATAGTAATAGACCTTGTTAAAATAATAGACCTAGTTAAAATAATATAACCTAGTTATCTACTAGTTAAACCAGTGATTTTGATGATTTAATTAATTAAAGAAAATAATAAGACACAAAAGATTGGTTTAAATTATAAAGATAGATAGATTTAAAAAAAAAAAATTTATGCAGAAGTAGATTATAAGAGGAAATGATAGGTATATATTATAATAATTTACGAATAGAATATCTATATGTATGAAAATTTTAAATCAATAATAATAATAATAACCATGCCAATGGACCTTTAGGATGTCCCTTCAGGATTGTCAGTGGACCTGCTTAACCATGCCTTCAAGGTGAACATCACAATTGTTGCTAGCATCCCAACTTCATGCAGGCTAACCAGAACTCTGAAGGCCACTCTAGATAGAACTAAGCTGTGTCAAAGAAGAAAAAAAGAAGTCCGACCTTGTTTAGGAAGTAGCTCTGAAAATAATTAAGCCGTGTCATACACGGATTAGACGTGTAGAAGGTTTTCTATATATAGCCTTGAGCAGACAAATGCCCGGGAGACCTTTCACGGATATACCTTCACTACAGAAAAAAGGCACAAACACTTTTGAGAGGCGGATAACTTCACAGACGCGAGTGGCGATTTTTGGTGCATACCCCTTCGACGATTATCGGTTAGTTTGAGTCTCTTTTATTGATTAATTTTTATGGATTTTGAGAAATCCAAGTCAGGCTAATTCCCTTGTTAGGGAGAAATGATGAACTTGTAGAGATGGTTTTTTTTGTGTTTCAAAACTTAGGGTTTTCAATTATAAAAACTTAATGTTAATGATTTGTCTCTCTCTCGTTTTATCTTTCTCAATAATTTTTCATGTTCTACACCACGTATAATGCATCGTTTGATTAGTAGAGGAAACTCGTTGAAACCCTATTTTAAACCGTTTAACGAATATTCTTTAACTCTTTATGCCACGTATAATTAGTACTTTGAAATTATACCTTAGGTTGAGAACAAACAATTCTTTTTGAAAATTCTTTCTTCGATTCTTAAACGAAAAATCTTCTGTGTATTAGTAGCTAGATTTGCTATTTTACATGAGTACCTTTGTGACGAACGCAATTAAACCCTAATCTACAATGGATTCCCGAAACATTAACGTTTTCCTCTTACTGTTTTCAAACTTTATTAAATAGTTTCCATTCACTCATTAATTTAATTCTTTATAAAAAAAACCTAAAAAAATATTTTAATTAATTTTAATATAAACTCCTCGTGGGAAAGAACCGTATTTGCTCTTGTCTACATCTTTCGACATTGTGCGCTTGCGGTAAAACAAAGTCGGTTATTCGCCGGATCAAGTTTTTGGCGCCGCTGCCGGGGAGTTTTTTTTCGATTAGATTTTTTTTAGGTTAGATTTTATTTTTATATTTTTATTATTTTGTTCGATTTTACGTTTTTTTTGGTATTCATCTTCTGCTGCAGGTTTCGGGAACGGAAACGAAAAGAAATTGAGCCAAAGATTTTGGTGATTAAAAGACTTGGAGTAAAGTTAAAGCCGAAAGAACGTAGAAGAACACAAATAGTTAATTTTTTACTTTTTAGGATTTTTATTAGTTAATTTAATTTAAAAAAACTGTATTAGGAAATCTTTAATTATTTTTGTAATTTTCTTTTATTTTTGGAATCTTCGGGAGATTACAGACATTATTATTATTTTTTTAAACCCTACGGAAGGGTAGTAATTAAATATAAGCTGCACAGGGAAGGACGACAATTACGATATTGTCTCAGCCCCTTGGGTTCGTACACTGACACAGGAGTCAGTGGCCCGAGTCGATTTCAACGGTTCGTCGCCCGTCTGGTACGGGAGGTAAAACTCTATCAATCCACGAATCCCCTGCAAGTGGGTTTACTGTATTCCTTCGTTTGCATATATGTTGAGGAACTGAATACGAATTTATTTTCTAGTAAAGGGAAAGAACTGGCCATACAAGATAAGGACTCGGATTTCATCACCGTTTCCTTCTTGCCCGCTTTAGGAATACGCTACCAAACGCGAACCTAAGCCTTAAAATTTGACTAGAACGAGACCGATATGGTAAAGAGCTTATTGGAAAGTCATTCAAAAGGACAGTATTGGTTACTTTGTTAGCTGAACTCGAAGTTCAGAAAGATTATTTTAAGTGGATTAGAGCCACCTTGTAACCCAAGGAAACGTTGTCAAAGAGACAGGGTTATCAAATCTCCTTAGAGCTTATCCTGTTTCTGTTCTACTTAATCTAATTTAGATCGTTCTAAGAGGTTTGCTAGAACTGTAACTAGTTTCTTTTTGAAAGAATAGAAGCTGGTCTAGAAACAATCTAAGTGGAACCATCATGGTTTTTGTTTGCTAGATTCACTAGGTTTGATTTGTCTAATAAAAATGCTGAGGAAGGTTATAAGTTTTTGCATGATGTGTCTGATAAAACCCAAGAGTGGGAGGCTAAGGAACCCATAAGGTCAATTGCTAGTAGAAAGGGGGCGCATAGAGTTGATATCCAATTCGACTATGACGCTAAAATAGCTTCTTTGACAAGAAGACTTGAATCAATAGAACATAGTGCTAAATCTAAACCTTTTGTTGAGTCTGTAGACCAAGTCATTCATGACGATGATGTTGAACAAGTCCATGCTCTCTACCAAGATAGTCGCTGTAGATTTGACCCTTATTCCAATACGTACAACCCAGGGTGGGCAAGACACCCTAACTTTTCTTGGTCTAGAGGTCAGTATGAAGGTCAACCTAGTAATACTAGTGGTTATACGCATAAATCATCCGGTCCTACTGATTCTTCTAACCAAAGAGTACCTAGTATGGAAGAAAGTCTTAAGATGTTTATGCAGGCCACCCAAAAACGACTAGAAAATATAGAAAGGAACAATGTAAGGTCTATAGCAACCTTAGAAGGACAAATATGTCATCTTGCTAGCCAAATAAGTGAGAGAGACAAGAGACAGTTTCCAAGTCAAACACATCCTAACCCAAAGGGGTCTTATGAGGTAAGCACACCTGGTGCTAATCCCTCAGATCATGTCCAGGCCGTCACTACCTTGAGAAGCATCCGTGTCATCGATAACCATGTTAGTGATCCTAAGGAGAAAGAGAAAGATAGGAACCCACCAACGATTACGCAGGAAACACCTTTAACACAAAAAGAAACCAATGAAACTGAAAGAGGTGAATCTGAAAACACTTATGTTCCTCGCGCTCAATTCCCCAAAGGTTAGTATCCCATAAGAAAGGAACCAGCTCTAATGACATCTTAGAAGTGTTCAAACAAGTTAAAATCAATATTCCCCTCTTAGATGCCATTAAAAAGATTCCTATGTATGCTAAGTTCTTAAAAGATATGTGCACGATGAAACGAAAATTAAATGTTCGTAAGAGAGCTTTTCTTGCTGAACAAGTGAGCTCTATCATTACTCAGAAAACACCACCCAAATACAAAGACCCTAGTTGTCCTACTATTGCTTGCACTATAGGAGAATAGAAGATTGAACATGCTTTGTTAGATTTAGGGGATAGTGTAAATCTTTTGCCATATTCTGTGTATGAGCAATTAGGACTTGGTGACTTGAAACCCACTAGTGTTACACTCTAATTGGCTGATAGGTCCATTAAAATTCCTAGAGGAGTAGTAGAAGATGTTCTTGTACAAGTTGATAGTTTTGTTTATCCTGTGGACTTTGTAATTCTTGATACCCAACCTGTAACAAACCCTAGTGGTCATATTCCTATTATTTTAGGACGACCGTTCTTAGCAACTTCTAATGCAATCATAAATTGTAGAATGGTATTATGGAACTTACTTTTGGTAGTTGGAAAATGGAAGTGAATATTCTTCATGTCGCACGTTCTCCTCCTGATCTTGACAACCATGAAACTGTTTGTATAATTGATGAAATAGTCCATGATACTTATTTGCAGAACCATATAGATGATCCATTAGAGAAATGCCTAGCCCATTTTATATTTTATATGGACAATGATAATGTTATTAATGAGGTGAAAACTTTTTTAGATTATGCACCACTTGATCATAATTTAGAAGAAGCAATTGATTATTTTCAAGAATATGACGATCTAGAAATTAGGAAAATTATGACTAGTTTATCTAGAGACACCCAAAATTCTAAGTTTGGGGGTGATTATCATTATCCCTGTGCCTTACCTTTGACTCTTAGAAAGGTCCCTAACTTGGGACTTGACATATGCACCTCTACTATTTTGCAAGATCATCTGCAAACTATACTTCCTGAACCTAATGTCGAAAAAGAAGTTCAGTTGTTAGAAACGCATCCTCTGGTCGATGTGGTTTACCTAGGCGATAATACCAAGATTGAATTTGTTTTCCCACCAAAATATTTTCTTCCATATGTGGGAACATATGAATTTCAAATGTGTCAGTTATTAAGTTTTGAGACTAAGCCTGATTAATTTAGGAGAGTAAAATCGACATATTTGCTTAAGAATGACCATTTTTATAGTAATCAACTGTGTGAGTCAAATCAGATTGACTTTGATGATCCATAATTATTCAGGTTATTATTATGTGCTTCTAAGTTCTTAGTTGAGTTTCTCCAGACTCTACAACCTGACCTTGTTGATCTTACCTATGAGGAAATCCATCACATGAAAATATTTTATCTAGACCCTTTTATAGAGCCTGAACCTGAACCACAACTAGAAGTAGTTGTCTTAAACAGAAAACTAGATAAGGGTGTGCTCAGTTTGTTCTTTTTCTTGGCCTGTTGCAGTTTCCTTTTACTGGTGATAACACTATTTGATCTAGATAACCCACAGTTGTTCCGGCTATTGATATATGATACTATGAGGGAAACAAGTATCATTTGCTTCATGGGAGTCAACCCATCAGATTTGTTTCCTTCACCTTATCTTTTTAGTTTTTGATTGCTTGTTTTATGCCATTTTAGGATTTCCCATCTTGATTTTACATTGTATGAGTTAGTTTATATTTAGGACAATGTAAATTTTAAGTGTGGAGGAGTTACGCATATAAAATTCTTAAGTATTCACTTTTTAGGCAGAAAATTTTCAAATTATTTGCATGAAAACCTCCAACTTTTAGATATTTTAGAGTCACTTAGTATACTTCTAGCTACGTTTACATACGGAGTTCTCACCGAAATAACTGAATTTAGAAGTATTAGAGAACTATATTCGGGGTGCTTATTTGTTGAGAGGCTAGAGCTGACAAAAAGGGACTTAAACCGCCGGTGGCGAGTTTACTATTAGAGTTGTTAATCATTCAATACCCTGAGTGTGGCACCAAACCTTCAACTATCCGTTTAGAGTGTTTCATCTGCGCAAATTTCGGGTAGAATGATGAGCTACCCAACCTCGCACCATTTCAGCACTACTTTGATCCGTTGAGTGCTAATTCTATCAATCACGAGGGTGACATCAGAATTGCGAAAAAACCTTACCTTGTAGTCTGATTTGCAGTTGGCACCACTCTATTTTTCTCGACAACAATAGGTCCATAGAAACATATCATCATTAACAAGCGTATGATTATAAATTTTAAGAAGGTTGAAGATGTTTCAGGTTTATAAACAACACTACAAGGAGCAAAATTCTATATCCTAGTTGAAAAGTAAGTACAAAAGCGGAAAAATCAAAAGAATTGGATTTTTATGAAGTTTATGATACCGAGACAATATAAGTTGTGAAGATTCAAGTGATAAAGCCCCTTTTCCACGGTCATATTAATTTCATTGTTAGTTTGTACTTCATATATCTATGTCAAAAAAATAAATAAAATAAAATAAAATAAAAAAATAAAAAAAATAAAAAAAAGAAATATATTTGTTTTTATTATTTTAGAGTACATTTGCTTTTATATTTATTCACTAAGGCCGTGGGGAAGACGAAATGTATAAAGAGTTTGAAAAAGCAACAAGAATTTGAGCAGAAAAGAGTTATAAATTGTCAGAGTTCTATGAAGTTCAAGAGTTCATCATCTACAGTTGAAGCCGAAGACGTTTCTATGGGACGCTGTGAGAGTGGCGTTGATTGTAGATTGGGTGAGAAGGTGAGTGAGCATTCCCATCCTCGCATAGTGGTTGATTTTCTTTCGTAAAGATCATCAACAAATAAGTATTTTTTTTCTTCCCACATTTCTGTGGGATACTCAGATATAATTCAGAAGGATTTTGCTTCCTACCCTTCAACGTGTGCAGGATTTCTATCTTCATTCCTTCATGCACACATGAGAACCATAAAGTGCGTCCTTTGAGTGTCAAATTCATAAAACCCTATTGGTGAGGCAGAAACGTTCGGTTGCTCTCGATTCTGAATTCTTTCATATGGTGGTTTTCTTCTAAATCAAGAGTTAACATGAGAATAATGTTCTTTGATACATCTGACTTCTTATTATTAATTTGCAGAAACTTTACGTCTTCGTAGCTCTTTGGATGCAGGTGTTTTGGAATACTTAGGAGTTGGAGTAGGTTTTGTGGGTAAATCTCTAGTAAACCGTCACGAGAAAAAATTCGTCCACTAGTGACACCTAGGGGTTTAAAGGCTTGTTACACACGCTAAGTGTAACCGTTTCCTCAACGAAAGGAGTTGTTGTATTTTAGATTAGTTTAGCTTTGTAGTTTGCTCGAGGACTAGCAAAAGGCAAGTGTGGGGGAATTTGATAAGTGCATAATTTATACATTTTAAGTATCACTTCCTTATATTTATTTGCTAGATTTTGTGTGAACCATTGTGCATTATTATTACTTTCATAGTCTATGTGTTTTATTAGGTTATATCTCTGAAACAAGTGAAATGGAGCTTTACAAGCTAAGAATTGCCAAAAACCCTCCACCCTTTAGAAAATTGCATTACGAAGCCAACGACGAAAGAACGAGGTCATTCTGACTTCGTATGAGAAAGTTATGGGCAAAAAGAGACGTTATACTTGTCGGGCTCACGGAACTGACAGTTAAACAAGTTTTAACTGCAAAGCTATTAACACCCTGAGGAATTACTAAGGGATTCCAATGATTTTTGAATAGTATTAAAGGCACCAACCTAATTACTCAGGGATACCCATTTTCAAATATTTTTAAAAGCGCCATACATTGGATCAGGGCTTCCATAGTTTTAATGCTTATAACAGCGCCACCAGGATTGTAAGGGCACCACCATCTTCATATTCACGTGAGAAATAGGGAGTTCTTCTTCATGTTTTGCAGCGTCGATAGCATGGTGATTGTGATTACCAAAAATATGGGGTGTTTGGGATCACAACCGAAAGTACATGAAATCAAAGAAAGTACATTTCATTATCATAAATTGTATCACCATAACATTTTGATGTTGATAATCAATTTAAATGTAATGAAATGACACAAGAATTTACAACACAATTTAATTAATAAAACTGTTTTCAAAAGGTAACATAATTTGATCTCTTAATATGATCAGATTCTCATTTACACAGAAGGAAAAAGAGGAAAATATAATTTATTCTGATGAAACTATTTCATATAATCATATTCATGTTAATCATGAATTAATGAACTGTTAAAAATTACATAAGTTTCATACGTAAGCTCTTTTTTGCCTTTCTTCAACGTCATCAGTCTGATTTTTCTCCTAATTTCCAACCCCTTTCTATGTTTATGAATTTGGTATTTATAGCCAATTTGATAGGTCCCACCAATCTACCTTTCCACCTATTTATTCTTATCTATTCTTGGTGCGATATGTAATCCCGCAAACCTTTGTTAACGTATTATTTGTCATCCCGCAACTGCTCTGCGGTCAAGTATTCATCATC
>JAJJMC010002939.1:336291-358673 GCA_023531435.1 Papaver californicum
ACTTGTTGTCAGTCAAGTAATTAAGGCTGTCTGTCTTGATCAGTGCATTTTTCTTTCCCGCAACCCATGTGTCGGTCATGCGTTAATGCTGACAGGAGTAAACTTTAAAGATTTGGAAGCTGTTAATTCTATGTTTTCAAAAGACTTTGTTCCAGTATTTCTCGTCTCATCATAGCTCATTACTTCTCCAATAGTTTTTAAACACGTGTGTCTCAGATT
This sequence comes from Papaver californicum, assembly GCA_023531435.1. Taxonomy (NCBI): domain Eukaryota; kingdom Viridiplantae; phylum Streptophyta; class Magnoliopsida; order Ranunculales; family Papaveraceae; genus Papaver; species Papaver californicum. The sequence continues at coordinate 336,511 of JAJJMC010002939.1, forward strand.
TTTATTATCTCACAGTGATGATGCTGCGGCTGTTGGGTGATGGAGCTGTTCTCGTGAATTAGTGGGTTTGCTGTGATGATCATGGAAGTGGGTTAATGACGCTGGTTGCAGTCGATGGCAGCTGTGAGTGATAAAGATCAAGATGATGGTGAAACAGTGATAATGAAGGTTGGTGGTTGATGGTGATTTATCGATGGTAATTGAAGATAATGATCATGATAATCACTGCAATAATGGAAAGTCTATAATGGAGGAGAATTAGTGCTCGAATCTGTTATAGAGAGACTGGCAGTGGTGGATCGAGCTATGGTTTTGAGTTTATGGCTGTTAAAACCTCGAAATTATGGTTTGATGATTCGATAATGAAGTTGATGGGTGCTATGTTGTTGAAATAAAACAGACAGGCTAGAGCAATGAGTCATAATGAGTTTCATTTTAGTTTCCTAAGGTCGAGATTAGGTTTTTAATGGGAGAACAGAAATAGCCATGACTGGGAGTTGTTTCTGTGATAGATATTAATGACTGAGAATGATGTTCATAGCAGTGAGAGCTCGAGAATGGAATAAACAGGTTATGAAGCTGTATTCTCGCTGTGCCAATGGTGGAATGGTGGTATAAAGAGCTCGAGCATGGCAGAGAGTTGGTATTGAACCCGAAGGAGAGAAGAGTTGGATGATGGCTCGATGCTCTTGGAAGAGACGCTGTATTGATGAGGTGAAGTTCGAAAGTTCGATTCCATGGTTCTATTAGTTGTTCACAACATCATTAGTGGCAGTTGAGTAGTTGAGACGTAATTTAAGCTTGTTTCTTGCTGCCTTTCGATTAAGGGTGGGTGAATGGTGTTGGCTTAGGTGGTCAGGTTGAAAGAGGAGTGCTGTTGAAAGTGAATGAGAAATAAGAAGTCGGCAGGTTAACGTGTTGTTCAAGGAAGAAAAAAGGAAGTCCAACCTTGTTTAGGAAGTAGCTCTGAAAAGAACTAAGCCGTGTCATACACGGAGTAGACGTGTAGAAGGTTGGATATATATAGCCTTGAGCACACAGACGCCCGGGGGAGACCTCTCACGGATGTACCTTCACGGACAGAAAAATGACACAAACACTTTCGAGAGCCGGATAACTTCACAGACGCGAGTGGCGGTTTTTGGTGCATACCCCTTCGACGGTTATTGGTTAGTTTGAGTCTTTTTATTGATTAATTTTTATGGCTTTTGAGAAAGCCATGTCAGGCTAATTTCCTTGTTAGGGCGAAAGGATGAACTTGTAGAGATATTTTTTTTTGTGTTCAAAACTTAGGGTTTTCAATTATAAAAACTTAATGTTAATGTTTTGTCTCTCTCTTAACGTTTTATCCTTCTCAATAATTTTTCATGTTCTATGCCACGTATAATGTATCGTTTGATTAGTAGAGGAACTCGTTGAAACCCTATTTTAAACCGTTTTACGAATATTCTTTGACTCTTTATGCCACGTATAATTAGTACTTCGAAATTCTACCTTAGGTTGAGAACAAACAATTCTTTTTGAAAATTCTTTCTTCGATTCTTAAACGAAAAATCTTTCGTGTATTAGTAGCTAGATTTGCTATTTTACATGATTAAAATCGAGACCCTTTGTAACGAACGCAATTAAACCCTAATCTACAACGGATTCCCGAAACCTAATCGTGTGAAAGAACCCGCAATTAATTTAATTCTTTATAAAAAACCCTAAAAGAATATTTTAATTAATTTTAATATAAACTCCTCGTGGGAAAGAACCATATTTGCTCCTGTCTACATCTTTCGACACTGTGCGATTGCGGTAAAACAAAGTCGGTTTTCCGACGCATCAAGGATATTAAATAGGATTTAAAGATAGAACAAAGGATATCGATCAAATTCTGAAAGAACATTTAGTAATCATTGTCATATTGATTCAGATGGTAATTACATGTTCAAGATGATGACAATGATGGTGAAAGACGGTACTATTGGACTTGTAGATAAGAATTTTCGAAGTAGACGAGATTTGGGAATCAAAAGAGGTGGGGAATTCTTGTAACCTTCTTGTAATCATTAACTAACTTATTATTAGTTATAAACATGTTTGTGTACAATTGGATGGGTATGTTGTGTGATATGTATTGTCCATTTCCCCGCGAGGAGTGCCTGTGTAAACCCACAGATCCTTCCTAAGTCCTATTAGTGGATTGGCAATATTATTATTATTATTATCGGGATTTGCAATATTATTATTAGCGGGATTTACAATATTATTATTTTATATGATAAATTTATTATTAGAGGGATTTGCAATATTATAAATAACACGGGAGGCCGTGTAATATTATATTATTATATTATCTGGGGAAATCGGTCGTATGCATATCATACTTGATTGTGCTCGCAGAGATTGCAGTATGGGATGTAATTTTTGCATTTTCTTTCTTAAATTCTATATTACGATGACTGCTCAAGATATAAAGCTTCGAGGAGATGAGTTCATTAGTTGGTTAGCTTCCGCTATATTTTATGTATACATTTGATTTGTAAACCATCTCACTATTATATATGTATCATTTGAGAGGTATTCTTATATACATTCTCAGAGAGGGTTTAAATTTGGAATAATCTCTTATTATTTAAGTACATACTTTAGATCCTTTGTGCCTCATAATGTAGTATAATCTCTTTAATAGGCGGTAAATTTTTAAGTATTAATAAACCACCAAAAATTAGTGTAAAAAACTAAATTAAGTAGTATAATCTCTTAGATTATTAAACATGTGGATTTTGGGGTTTTACAGAATGTTCATCGCTGGATGGTGACGTGAGTTTTCTCACCGTTTAACGTAGGGGAAGTATTATATTAGTCCTTTAAATGGGAAGATATTATTTTTTTCGCTTCTTTCAATCGAAGTTTGTTTCACCACCCATATTAGTTTTTTTTGCTTCTTTACTTCTTGGCCCATGAGGTCTACTATTGCCCTATCCATAGCTCGACCCCACATTACGGCATACTGATGGGGTGCCAATAGCCACATTTTCTTGCATATGGGTCTATTCCAGCAACCCATGCAGCCAGCTGAGTCTTTACATTTCTCACAGCTACCCAGCTTAGACCAAAGGATAAACTACACCAACTCCATACTAAGCAGGCATACTGCCAATGTGAATTGACATACGCTCAAAATTCTCGACCTCTTTACCACACAATAGGCATAGATTAGATGCAATTGGCACGCCTTTTGCGGTATTGTTCAAGTGGGCAGGGATTTGTAGATTTGTCAAGAAGTGATGATCAACAGGAAGTTGGTGCCAATATGCATTTCTCCACTCTGTAGTACGAAAGGAATAAAGAAAATGTGGAAGCTGTGACAACTACTAGTGGGCACAAATTCGACGTATAGAAGTAGCCATGAGAAGTGGGCTCGTGGTGGGTCAATCTTCCATATGACCATATCCATATGTATCTCCTTTTTTGAATTTTCTATATCTAGTAAGTATACCTACTCACTATACCACCTACTAAAACCGAGACAAGATGTTATGTCTGGTGCGGCAAAAGGAGTTCAGGGGGAGGCGTGTCTGGAGACTCTGGATTCTGGATGTTACATGAGAGAGATGAGACTATAGAAAATTGAAGAAGAGGAGGCAAACCGTCCTGCCATGTCTGTTTTAGAGAGAGAGGAATGTAATAGAGTTGATTTTATTTGGTCATAAAAACGATCATATATATATACATATATTAAGGTGCTTATCTTATTCTCCTAGTTGTTTTTACCTGTGAAGTAAAATTTCGGTGTAAATTACTAACAAGTTTATACTTTATCCGTTATGGAGAGTTCAGTTACACCCATTAGACTCTTTCGTTTCAAAAAAAATAGGTTTGTATTTTAGGTTAGTATATTTCCATTTTAGGAAAGTAGAACCTATACTTTTACTGTTTTACCCATCCTAAATGTACATTGTTTCCAAAAATTACATTTTAATATATATATATTTTAAGTTTTTTAAAAGGTAAATGATAGGACAAAATGGTTATATTAGTTATATTTCTTAATCTCTATATAAAATCAGATAATTTTTTTTTTTTTGTGACGGAGGTAGTAAATTTGTATTCTTTGTTTTGTACTTGAAGGTTTAATTGGGAATACCCTCATAAATTAGGGGATGTTCTAGGTTAAAACATATTAGATATATTGATAAGGGGTGTTTATATTTTTTTTTTTTTATAAATTATCTTTTAAAGTCGGCTTGGTCTTTATGGGTGAAAACCATGCTAACAATAAACACAAATTTTGAATTGTCGGCATTGTTAATTGACGATTATGTCGACCGTTCATAGTTGGCATGGTCTTCAATTGGCGACCATGCCGACAGTTCAAAGTCGGCATGGATATTGGATGAAGACCATGCCGATTCTGGATAATTTTTAGACCTTGTCTCTGTTTTTTCCTCCAAAAAATAACTAACACAATCTACGATCAATAACTATAATCTATATGTTAATCTCACCAATTTAAATTTAATATAATCTAACAACTAATACAGATGATTAATAATCTATTCATCAAGGATAATTTAGGTATTACGAAAATTTATGGACAAGAAGTTTTTAAAAATATTTCAAAATTTGTTTTATTTGATATCCCCCAATCAAACGTTCTCATACTTTGCAGGTTTCTGTGGAATGAACATGACTCACATTTTAATTTGTTGTCAAAATTTTAAAAATAACATATTTAGCAAATTGTACATTGGAATTTTTCAAGTTTTATATTTTTGAAATTTTTTGAGAGATCTATACAACAAGTACAAACAATGGTATTGAATTTTTAATTTCTGTAAAAATATTAAAAATGATTTTTTTAAAGCATGGACAATATACAACGGATGCATAAACAACATGCATATGTTTTTTCAGTAGATCGATGCACACACAATATGCATTTATTTTCTAACACACCCGGTGTAGTAATAATCTAGACAACATACACCTGAGTAAGAACTACTAAGAGTTCAACTATACTAAACAAGATGAGTATAAAACTAAAAGAAAAATGCTCTTTATTAGGGTTCGACCTCTATAACTTTAAAGCCGAGGGTCTCTATTTATAATGATCATGGAAACAAACCTCTGTGATTCGGCGCTACCCTAGGATTATCATTGTGGATACCTGTAGATAGTGGGTTTTTGACAAGGGTCATAATTGTAAAATCTCCCTTTTGCCTAGCAGCAGAAGTGTAGAAATATTCGCGCATATTTCTGGTTTTTCATCAAAATATGAATACAATATTTTTATTTATATTCTGCATGAGAATTAGGGTACAGTCTCTACAAATAACTACATGCATTCTATATTGATCTCGTGGTCTCTCTAAAATTCACAATATTTATGCCATATCGAACCAGTCTCAAGTCGCATAAATTCCACAGCTGCATTCGTTGAACTTGTTTCGAATGCGCGTCGATGTTACAATAACATCTATCGATTTTGGGAAAAGCTAATTCCTGTTCTTCGAAGATGCATTCCAGCGTAATGCCCTGTTGTAGATAATGAGTTTTTGAGAAGGGGTAAAATTATAAAATTTCCCTCTATCTAGCAGTAGGAACATAGAAGTATATGTACATACTTATGCGCATATTCCTAGCTTTATACCACAACACGAAATACTGTATTTCTACTTATATATTTCGCAAGCGAATTAAGAATAAAGTTTCTATAAACAACTACATGCATTCTAAACTGACCCTGTAACTTCTCCAATACTCACAATAGTTATGCCATATGGAATCAGTCCCAAGTCGTATAAATTCCACAACTGAATTCCTTGAACTTGATGCGAATACGCATCGATGTTCCAATAACATCTATCAAATATGGGAGTAGCTAATGCTTAATCCCTAAAATACATTCTACTTTAACTCCTTATTCGCAACGAACGCATCACAAATTGCTGTCCTGAGCTTAAAATATGTCACTTTAGCACTTTGCTCAAGGACAAGCCACAAATTATGCACTATTCCTTTTGAACGCGCCACAAACAAGGAACAATGCCTTCAAAGACGCATTGTGCCTCTGAGCTAGGCTAATCCTATCATTTTCTCGCATTAACATCAGGCTAGCACTAGCCTCCTGGCTTAGCAGCGTATTTGCACTAACTCCCTTGGTTAGGCAGCGTCCTAACCCTAGCGCATTGACCACTAGATCCCTTGGCTAGGCATCATCCCATCCCTAGAGCATTGGTGCTAACGTCCTAGCCTTAGCGTATTGGACGTTAGATTCCTTGGCTAGCAAGCGGCTTAGCCTTAACACATTGGTGATAATTTCCTTGGCTTAGAAGCGTCCTAGTCCTTTTCGGCCAAGAAGCGTTCCAGCCTTAGCGTATTGGGCGCTAGCCACCTTGGACAAGAAGCGTCCCAGCCTTAGCGCATTGGCGCTAACTTCTTTGACCGAAAGTGCTAGCTTCCTAGCTACGCTAGCTTCCTTTACCTAGATAGATTTTGAGAAGCGTTAGCTTTCTTGACAGGCGCTAACCTCCTTCCCCAACGCATTGGCGCTAGCTTCCTCGACTTAGCGGCGTCTTAGGCTTAGCAGTATCCTAGCCTTTGCGCTAAAAGCGATAGCCTCCTTAGTAGTGTATTAGCCTTTGCGGCTAAAAAGATAGCTTCCTTGATATAAGCTAGCATAATATCCTTGCTTCCAAAACGCTAGCATGTTAGCCTAGCTTCCTAAACACTAATACATTAGATTTTGTGCTAAGAAGCTAGCACATTACTATTTGGGCTAAGCTAAAAAGCTAGCACAAGCCTTGCTTGCTGCTTCCCTTAGAAACGCGCCATTCTTTTCAGTACTGGCCTAATACCAATGCTAGCCTTGCATGAAAATCCAACAAGCCTTCTTGCTAAGGAAGCTCCTTGCAATATTGATTTTAAATACCTTCAGAATTATGCCTTGCTACTTCGAAGCTGACTTCTGGATATTAAAGAAACCATATTACTCCTAAATTAGTACATAACTACTAAACTTACCAGACTCGACACTGATCAATCTAATTACCAATTTAGTGAGTTGCGTGACTTGCTTCACTGACTTAACAAGTCATTTGACTTGACTTGACCTAATAAAAAACAATAGTGGTTCACGAATCTACTATCATTTTACGAGATATTAAATACAACACATGGGGGGATTCTCATTGGGGTATTAGTCTAGAGGTCTACGAAAATCGTGCATTGTGGCAACACATCCACTAACAAGAAGGTAACAAGTAGTGGGACAGTTATAAGACAGTTGAGAGATCGATTAGTAGTGGTCATACAAGTCTTCCTTACTTTTCGGACATGACTCCACTACAATCTCCACAATCGTTACCTCTCCACTTCTTCGGTAACTTCCACCATAGCTTGATCTCTCGAACCTACCTGAAAATACTATTTCACATTATATTTGTTTTCACCCTAAACACATGTTCGCAAAGAACACATCACAATTCGATGTTATGTCCTAAAACAATGTCATTCTAGCATTTTACTTAAGTACACGTAACAACTTATGTGTCCCATGGATGCATCAGCTTTGCTAAGGAAGCATCCTCAAGAATGCGTTACTCCTTCAGTGCTGGCCTAGTGCCGGTGCTAGCTTCGTTGAAGCACCATCCTCGAGGACGCGTTTTTATATTTTCTAGCGCTGGCACTAGCTTCTCTTCCTTGACGCTAGCCTAGGCTAGCGCCAGCCTTTACAAGACGCCTCCAGTGCTGGTCTAATTCTAGCGCCAACCCTATATGGCTACTCATCAAATCTTTTCTTGCCTAAATTCTCGAGTGCGCCTCAACTGACTTGAGAGCTTTCGTGCAATCTTGGCTTCGAACACTTCCAGATTTATGCCATGTCACTTCTAAGATGATATTTGGCCATTAAAATTATGCCATGTTACTCCTAAGCTAGTAGATGACCATTAACCTTACCATACTCGACATTGATCAGTCTAATTATCAATTTAGTGAGTTGCGCAACTTGCCTCACTGACTTAGCAGGTTGTTAACTTGACCTAAAACAAAGTGGTTGTCCACGACTCTACTATTTCTACGAGATATCAAATACAACACATGGGATGATTCTTATTGGGGTATTAGTCTGGCGGTCTACGACATCGTGCGTTGTGGCAACACATCCATGAACTAGAAATTAATAAGTAGTGGGACATTTTCAGAGCGATTGAGAGTACGGGGAGTAGTGTTCAGATAAGTTTTCCCTATTTTTCGGACATGACTCCACTACAATCTCCATAATTGTTACTCCTCCACCTCTTTTGCAACTTCCACCACTTACGAGAAATTAGTGTGTTTCCTATTAGTACTATAAATAGATGGCTTCATTTATTCGACAAGGAACTAAGAAGACAGAACAAAGATTTATCACAGAGATAATCCATTCTTCAAAACTACACATTATCTTCATCACACTCGTGGTTTTTCAAGCTTCTTTGTTTCCCTCCCTTAATACCAACCCAATCATCTCTACTTTTGTGATCGAAGCAGGACTTGAACGACCATTTCTTGGTTAAGGCTTGTCTTGTTCGATTTTGATCTTTCGAACCTACCTGAAAGTACATTTTTACAATATATTTGTTTTCACCCTAAAACAATACCATATTTCTTATATTATCCCAATCCCATATAGTAATATTGTAGGCGGCAAAGCCAAATCCAAGTATAAAAATACTCTATAATGGATGTAACTTAAATAGCCTATTCTCATGAGAAGTATCAGATTATTAAGGATGTGCCTCCATATGCTTATAAATATGTAATCTTGTCTTCAAAGCCAAGGACCACAACTTGGTAGTTCAATCAATGAAGTGCAAGTTCTTTCCCTCCTGTCTCTTCACTTGTGTTTTTTTAGTAGTGAGTTCATCTCTGCTTGTGGTGTGGTTGTTAGCTTTTTAGCAACTACAAAATAGTTAAGTTACATATATTCTAAAGTATTCTATCACACGGGTTGGGATTGCCACCATTTTACACTAATATTTTTGGGCTTTAGATACACGTATAGGTATAATTCAGTGTCCATGTTCTGCTTTTTTTTTTTACTAGAAAGAGAAGCGTAAAAAAAAACTTTTTAACTCGTGTCTTTTTATCTTCGGTTTGTCCCCCTCTGCCTTTTACGTCAATATACTTTCTACATTGGCATTTGCTGCTTGAGTTCACATCCCAACAAGCCGAGTAGGGTTGTATTTTCAATGTGTTGCATCGCTTATATAAGTGGGCTTTTATATGTTCTTTGTAATTTTTTTCTAATTTTTTGTTCATCTTCTTCCATTCATGTTTTTCATATTACCCTTTGTTTTGCATTTACTTTACCATGGCTAACTCTATTGGAGATGCTTCTTCTGGTGAATGTGTTTTCTTTTATTGTAGCGCTGCATATATACCGAATGTAGTTCCAAGAGTCTTTCATTTTCATGATTCAATGTTTATTAATGAATGCTAACCATTAATCCTTTTTTTTAGGTGTAACTGGAGAGAAAAGTCCGCAAAAATGATTGGTCTTGTTGTTGATGAAGAGGGAAGGTTATGCTGATTTTGAGGTTGAATATGATGGCCCTTCCTGGGGAGGCCTGGTGACGTTCCGGTAAGCGCGTTCCAAATGAGAATCTTGTCATGGCATCAAAAATTCAACTAAGTTCAACTAGTAGTTGCAAGCCTGTAACATATTGCAAAACAAAAATCTAAAAGGTAAATTCTTCGTGTTATCTATTAGCTACTGGAGATTGAGTCTTCATTGTGTAACAAAATTTTTAAATTGTACTTTCCTAATAGATGCACTCCCTCCCTTTTATGGATCTTCTCCATAAAAAATCATAGGACCTAGGACATTTACATCAAACAAAGAAGCACAATTAGTAAAAATAAATAAAGACAATTAAGTTAACAACTACTAACAAAAAAAATAATATAAATGTTAGAGCATTGTTCGGTTAAACCCACCAAGCGTTGGTATCTCAAGTTTGGTTGCCAAGTTTAGTTCAAAAACTCGAGTCGCTTAGGTAGATTACTAAAGTTAACTTTGTTAGGTTATACTAGGAACATAGAAATGCTGGGACTTTCTCTAGTTACACATGAAGACCCGATGACGTATCGAAGATAACAAAGATACCATCATTCAGTTCGAGGTTAGTAACTATAGACTTTAGTTGTTTCATTTGTGCCTCTGTTCTTATAAGTCTTTATTCATTGAAAACATAACATGTGAAGTTAAGATTGTTAAATTGACTTTAGTATTGGTGACTTGGTCATTTTACTATGATCAAAGTATCAAAAGAAACGGTATACAATAATTGTTTTGAAAACTTAAGAATATGGAGTTACGAAGTTGTAGATGGTGGTTTTTTTTTTGTCAAGGATAAAATCGTAAAAATATGTTTATTACCGGGGTTTCATAAATATTGAACTTCAATATTCTACAAAGAGTTTCAGGACATGACATGTGTTCATCCCTATATCTCTTTGTATATATATAATCGCATGCATGAATGCTTCACCGGCTAAACTCAGAAGATTATTACATATACAAATAAATTTACTAAATGAATCAATATTCATCCCTGTATAAAATTATTAATGTTGGTACTTGTTGCAGTATTCCGAGATATTCTACGATTTTAACACAACAAATCTCAAGATCTTAGATGGATTACCCACTAGTATAGAGCAACTTGAGTGTTCTTTAGTGTTATATTCCACGGATCAATTCCCAAAAATTACCTTGTGTAAATATTCATGCTCAACTGAATGATGTTGATTAATTATAGTACTTGTACAAACTTGTATGGAAGTATGTAGCAAGTTACATATAATTTACTTGATTAAAACACCACAGTTGTGCCTAGATATCAAGTCAAAACTATGCTAAACACAAAAATGTAGCTCCAGCTAGCCAAATCTAACCTTGGACGAACTCAGGAGTCACATCTACCTTAACTAGTTGCACTAAAAACCCAATAATAGTCAAAAATAATAAACCCTAACTCTTTTGGGCCTAAACAGCTAATTTAGGTCATATTAAAAGGAGGGAAACCATTTATTATACTTGGTAGTGATATTTGTGTGAATTTTTGGAATGATTCTCTGGGATTAACAAGTGGTTTATTCTGATAAACATAAGCCTTTTGGAAAATTGAACAAACTGTTTAGCGGCATTTATTTGCTTGGATAAGTCTTATTCATCAGGATTGGTTATTTCGATAATTATTGTGTAGGTTTGATCTTCGACCAAAGCAGTTTATTAACATAAACAAAAGATCCTTTACTCTGCTTTATCACTGATTAAATGACTGATTTAGGTGATTGATAAGTATGTTGGTTACTGGAACAAACTTACTTCTTTACTGTTTCGGTTTACGATCCAAAAAAGTTAAGTGCATAAGTCTTCACAACGGGTGAAACAACTCAAGATACTGGACTCTGTCTTGGGATTCATGTACATTAGCCAGAATGGTTATATGAGTAGGGATACTGAAAGAACTGAGTAACTAGGGGTAGTTTACTTGGTCTCAACTATACGAAGTTTTGTTAGTCAATTTGTAAAGCGGCTTAATCTGAGAGTATTCAAAAATGGACTAAGTCCCGAGGTTTTTCTGCCAGAAATTTTTCCTCGTTATCAAAATTTGTGTGTCGTGCCATTACATTACTTTCAGCATTATAATAGTTATATTATAATTAAAATAATTACACTTATACCTTAATCACATCTTCGTAAAGATCTCATAGTTCGTTCGAATAAAACTTTGACTATTACAAGGAATCACCTTGTTGAAATAATCTTGAGGTCGTTATTGTTACGATAAGATTATACAAGGTGATTCTACATAGGTTGATATCGAAAATATTATGGTGTACTTTGCACCCTCATCATTTCAACGTTAAAAATAATAAATTATTGATTACAAACAACAAGAAAAGGATTTGATTGCCTGTCTACGTCTAATCAACGTTATCCACTGCAAATTCAGAAAGATCAAATTCAATCGACGTGTGTAACCAATTTTATGTCAAAATTAGTCCTCAATCGTCTTAGGAGATAAGGAACTTCAAAATGGATCAAGGACAAGCTTCCCAGTACTAAAATCTGATTCAAAATCAATCTAAGCGACAAGGATAACAAGTATATCCCTTGCAATGTATAATAAAATCATATAGATAGAAAAATTGTTCTTCCACTAACCCAACAAATCAAATTGAGGGTTAGAATTCCCACAGACATCTGCCAAATACCTTTTAATTTCAGACCTTTTCCTCAATACTAACACTTTCTTGCCTATATTTTTCTATTGTCCCTTTCAAAACAACCTTCATATTGTCCAAAGACTCCACACTTACATCAACCATTTCAGTTTCTTATATGTTACTTGTTGACTCATTTCCAATTGAATAAAGTAGCTTGTACTCATTATAAAGTTTCTCAAGATCCCTTTTCACAAAGTCCCTTAATTGTGCATCCCTATCCAAATCGCTAGTGCACAAAATTTCAAGTCTAAAGTTCAATCCAAATTATTTTTCTCGAGGATCAAGAAAAGTAGCAAGAAAAAGAAAAGGGTACATGGCTTCATATAATCCCAAATACTTTATATACTTGTCATTCATAATATTAGCCATGTCAAATATGAATGGGTTATTACTATCACTCCAAGAATCCATGTTGATGAACAATACAGTTGCAACAAAAAGGAATCTGATGTAAGAGATTTTAAATGCTGAAAAATTAACAACAACATCAAAGAATACGTTTAAGAACTTCTTGCATTTCTCAAATTTATATAATAGGAAGCATGCAAAAGGCGTTTGCTATTTTTACCCTCCTTTTGGTCCTTGGTCTTCTTACAAATAACAACTTCTGGATCATAGTCACAATCAGAAGAACTAGAAGCTCATACAAAAAAAAGAACACATTTGGTTAAAAAGTATAACAAGAAGTTGAAATTATTAACATGAAGTATTTGGGATTGATGCGTGTCGTATGCGTAACAAATTAATTCATATATTTCCAACTAATACTAACAAGTAATATAACGGTAACAAGGATCATTCTCACGAGGAGTTGTGAATTTTTATTTGTCTTTGAATTCTTATATAACAAAGGGGGATTTGCAATGAATTAAACTAAGTAAACTAACAAAATAAAAACGAAAAAAATAAAGGTTGAGTAAGGTGAAAAAATACTGGTTAGAGGTTTCATCTTCCATCACCAAACCTACTCGTCAAACGATTAGAATCAACATATGTTTTCTGTTCATACCAATAGCCCCAGAGCACTCCGTCGAGAGAATACACTGGTAAATTCCTTATGTCATCACATACCATAAAGATGAATATGTGAATACTACTATGCAAACAACCCAACGCAACGTGCTATCAAGTTTAATCCTCCAAGAGCGTTAGGTTCTTTGAATTAGGATAATCAATGCAATAGAAGTACTACGAATAATCTATTTAACATTGGCCAAGCTTCTACATGCAAAATAGCTTAATTTCTCTGTCCCAAAACTTGCTACAGTCGGTATTGTCGATTTTATATGAGCAATGCCGATTCTAGTGATGTAGATGACCTTTTTCTTGCTTCGGATGTTTTGTCCATTACTTCGCCGTCCGAACTCGGAATGACCTCATTCTTTTTGCTTTCACTTTGTATTCTCGTTATATTCAATATGGATTAATAAATCCTGGATTTTAATGAGTTTAATTTGGTTTTTTTCCCTTCTCCATTTCTAGACCTTGACTTCCTTGCTCATTTTATGTCATAATGAACTCTTTTCTTCTTCTTTTGTTGAATATACTTCAAAACTCCTAAGAAACTAATTAGAAAACAAAATAAAAGCATAATGATATGAAAACAAATAATAAAGTAATAGGTTAAAGTATAAAACTAATACAAATAATGTACCTATCAAATTCCCCCACACTTGCCTTTTGCTAGTCCTTGATCAAACTACAAATCTAAACCAACCTAAACTAAACTAAAATACAACAAATTTATTTTATCGAGGATATGGTTACACTTAGCATGTGTAAAAATATTTAAACTCCTTGGTGTCCCTAGTGGACGAGTTATAGTCTCGTGAGGGCTTACAAGAGGTATACCCACAAAACATAATTCCAACTTCCAGAAATTTCAGAGCACATGCATCCAAAGAGCTACGAAGAAATAAAGTTTTTGCAGACTAAAAATAAAAAGTTATAAGTTCCAAAGAACATTAATCTCATGCTTAACTCTTGATTTAAGAGAAACCAACCATATGAAAGAATCCAGCCTCGAGAGCGATCAAATAAGCATTCCGCCTCGACTTCTGCCTCACCAATAGGGTTTTAAGAAATTGCACTCAAAATACGCACTTTATGGTTCTCATTTGTGCAGGCAGGAATGAAGATAGAAATCCTGCACACGTTGAATGGTGGGAAGGAAAAGTAACCTTCCGAATCATATTTTGTTACCCCATAAAAACGCGGGATGAAATGAACCCTTTTCTTATTATTTATGATGATCTTTACGAAAGGAAATCAACCACTTTATGAGTATGGGAATGCTTACTTACCTTCTCACCCGGTCTACAATCAACACCACTCTCACAGCGAATAGAAACGTGTTCGGTCTTCAACTGTTGATGATGAACTTTTGAACTTCGTAGAACTTTGACAATTTGTAACTCTTTTTCTCAATTTCTTGTTGCTTGAAACTTCTTTATAGATTTCTTCTTCTTACCCACGGCTTTTTTAAATGAATATAAAAAAACATAAACCATCTATTTTTTTTATATATATATTTATATTTTTCTTTTCTTTATATGCTAAATTGAAATACAAAGTAACAAATGAAACTAATATGGCCGTGGGAGAAGGACTCTACCACTTGATTCTTCATAACTTTTCTTGCCTCTGTATCATAAACTTCATAAAAATGCACATCTTTTACTTTTCTTTGCTCTTGTACTTAATCTTTTTTTCATTTTAGATATAAAATTCTTGCTCCTCTTTTTATTGCTTGCAAACCTTGACCGTCTTCAACTTTCTTCGCGATTTTTATATTGCTCCGCTTGTTGATGATGATATGTTTCTATTGTTGCTTTATCGAGAGAATGATTCCAACTGCAAACAAGACTACAAGATAGAGTTAGCAATTTCTGATGACACCCTCATGATTGACGTAATTAGCACTCAAGAGATCAAAAAGTAGTGCTGAAGGGGTGCGAGGTTGAGTAGCTCATCATTCTATCCGAAATTTATGCAGATGAAATACTCTAAATGGAAAATTAAAGGTTTGGTGCTTCACTCATATATGGGTAGTCTCCGTTAATGATTGATCAACTTCTCTAATACTGTATTCTTTCCGCACCTAATTTGCCAATGGCGGTTTAAGTCCCCTTTTTGTCGACTATTGTCTCTCAACAATTAAGAAACCCGAATATAGTTCTCCAATACTTATAAGTTCAGTTATTTTTGTAAGGAATCTGTATGTAAACTTATCTAGAAGTATACTAAGTGACTCTAAAATATCTAAAAGTTGGAGGTTTTCATGCAAATATGTACAAAAAGTTTATAACTTTTACCTACAAAAGTGAATACTAAAACTCTATAGGCTTAATCACTGCCCCACATTTAAACTTTACATGGTCCTCAATGTAAATTGGCTCTTCCAATATAAAATCAAGATGTACAATTCTTACTAATGATATGAGAAGTTAAGAAAAACAAAACTAACAATATAAAAATAGAAATACAAACCAATGGGTTGTCTCCCGTTCAGCGTTTAGTGTCACGTCCTCAGCCTGACCTTCTGGCTATCGTCCGTACACCAACAATATGAAAATATGGGGATCCGCCCAGATAACAATCTGCAATTCTAACAATAGCTTCACATAAATGTTAACATATGATAGTACTAGTGAAACCATTATCAGACGGAAGTCACCCCCACGCTTAGTTCTTTCTACACTTGGAAGTGTATCTAAAACATAAAATTCGGGTACTTCTATAGGTTTCTCATGGGTAACCTGCACAGTGTTATAATCAAGCATCTCTAATGGTGGATAGTTAGAAGCAAAATAAATCGTTAAAACTTTGGAAGCACACAACTCCAATCCTAAGTGAGGTATTTTATTAAAAGTCGGGTAAACAACTATTTAAGAAACTACTTCGATTAACGGAAGAGGATCAAAATATATAGAATTATGTAAAGGATTAGACAAACTTTCCACCATCTCTTGTATTACGGGATCCTCACTTTTTTTAAAGAACTCCAATGAATTACTTACCTCTTGTGTATCCTGGTCCTCTATCAAACTTTTTAACCAATCTTTATCAGTTTCTGCCTTAACCAAAATTTTGGCATTAACATTATCATTATATTCCTTGGAAAGCTTAATTAGGTCTTCCGTAATATTACTCAATCTAGCCTAATTCTCAAATGTTTCTTCATCCTCGATTCAGACTCTTCATCGACCTCATATTCTCCATTAGAAAAATGTCGTTTAAATTCCATACGTATGGTACTACTAATTTCTTGGAGAATTTCTTCTGGTGATCCGTTTTCTTCTAGTTGATATAATTTTTTAGAGATTTTCTTATCTTTACACGTTTTCCACCATTACTTACAATAGTATCACTAAACCACGACTTGTCCCGTTGAATGGGTGAATAATCATAATACGATCATGAGTCGGGTAAGATATATTGTTGTAAAATTCGGTTGGTGCTATGTTCTCTCTATTAAGTATTGGATCAAGCCGGTCTAGTCTCTGTTGCATGTCCTTTAATTGATCTAAAATCTTCATATAACTTTCCCACCTTGTTTGTGGTTGTTGACCTACATACCCGCCATAATATTGTTGGTATATTTGGAAATCACCAAAAGATTCTGTAGGTATTGACCAAAGCCAAATGATTGATTCTGATTGTATCCCGTGGTTGGTTGGAAGTTATCGAAAGATTGAGAATTATAACTAAACTGATTACCACCATAATATGCCCGATCTTGTGCATCATACATGTTATTTCCATAAGGAAACATGATGACGCACAAAGAGTATGAAGAAAAACAATCTAACTAAAAATCTAAAAAGAAAAATAAAAGTGATGTATATAACCTGTTTTCAGAATCTACCTTATGTTTTAACGGATGACAAATTCCACCATCGAGTTGTTTCCACCATGAAACCTAAAAACCTGAAAAACACTAAAAGAAAAACATAAAATAGAACAAAAAATATATCTCAAACAAAAACAATTGTTACTGCTCCCCGGCAGCGACGTCAAAATTTGATGTGTATCGTATGTGCAACAAATTAATTCAGATATTTTTCACTAATACTAACAAGTAATATAGCAGTAGTAAGGATCATTCTCACGAGGAGCTGTGAATTCCTATTTGTCTTTGAATTCTTATATAACCAAAGGAAATTTGTAATGAATTAAACTAAGTAAACTAACAAAATAAAAACGAAATAAATAAAGGTTGTGATTAAAGTGAGAAAATACTGGTTAGAGGTTTCATCTTCCATCACCAAACCTGCTCGTCAATCGATTAGAATCAACATCCATTATCTATTCATACCAATAGCCCTACACTACATCATTTTTAGTGTTTCATAACGGTAAATTTCTGTTACAAAACGGGCTTACAACAACAACCAGCTGCTGTGAAACATGGTGTTGTAGATTTTCGCAACAGTCATATTACCCTTGCAAAAATGGGGTTGCAATGGCGGGTCGTAACACTTTAAATTTGTTGCAAATTTTTGTAACATAAACAAAATAGTGGTTTTGTCCTGGTCAATTCCCCTGCACCAAATCCAGTTTTCCTGTTCATTTGGAAATCAAACTAAAACCAATCAAGAAAGTATTTTTTCTTGTTTATCACCATAACATACCTGGTGAACTCCATATACACAAAAAGTAAGAAACACATCACAAAAATCATATGAAGGATTCTCATTTAGATATATCTATAAATTCACACTACAAGAAAAACGGGTTTTAGCGACACGTCATTTTAAGTCGCTTAAAGCCCCTTTTAAGTCGCTATAACCGTTATAGCGACTAAAAGTGGCACTCGCTACGTTGGTTTCCCAAAGCCATGTATCTCAAAGCCTTGAGCGACCATGCAATCACTCTAGTAATAAACCAACTTACCTAAAGCGATTGCTTTACTCATTGCTTAACATCAGACCAACTAATATAGAGCAAGCAAAATTTTGATTGCTTAACATCTAGACCAACCGATATAGCAAGTAACATATCAATCGCTTCAGATATACCAATCATTCTAAAGCAATTAAACTACTTAGTTGATAGAGACATGGAGCAACAATTTATTGAATTGCTTGGTTAAAGTTTTAAGATATCAAGAATTTTGCTCGGTAAAAGTGATTTATGATTTTGATTGGCCTGAAGTTGGTTGCTCAAGCTTTTGAGGTACAAATTATTTTTCTCTCTAGAAGCAGCTTGTGACTTAGGAGCTATTAAACTACCTAGTTGGAAGATACATGGAACAACTAAACCTGATTTTACTTGGCTGAAATTTTAAGCGATCAAGTGATTTTGCTTGCTACAAGCGATTCCTACTTTTGATTGTCCTGAAGTTGGTTGGTTGGTTAAACTTTGAAGGTATCAAAGTTTTTACTCAAGTTGATTGTTTAAATTTTTGAGCTTCCAAATTATTTTAGAATTCAGATTTTAATTGGCTTAAAGTTGGTTGCTGGAGTATTTAAGCTAATCAAATTTTTTGCTCGCTAAAAAATTACTTCACTATTCTGATTTACATAATCCCAAATCATAATTTAAATTAAAATTAATACCAAATAAATTATGAACCAAATTAAATTTTATTATCACTTATATATCATTTCTTAAGAAAATTACACTCTTCAAGGAAAAGGAAAAAAAATATAATCTAATATTTTCTTTAAAAAATATTTACAATCTCCACAATCTTAAAGCAAAACATAAAGAACACTACATCAAAAACAGATATGGCCTCACTCAAGAAAGATATGTATCTAATTCAATATTATGTCAAACACCATAAAAGAACACCACCCATCATTTTCAATCACAGCCATCTATCCATTCTCACTCCACCTCCATTCTTCACTTGTGGACTTGATCCTGCATTACTGCTGCCCTCTTTGGAGTTTCTGTAACACAAAATCAGAATATGGAACAAAATTACACCAAAAATACTGCATCATCATATTCTTACGGCCGCTAATAAAAACACGGACAACCGGAGAATGTTGCCACAGTTTGCTAACTCAAAATTAGCAATTCAATTTATCATGTGGCATGCATCTAATTATTTCAAAGGCTGCTTGCTCCAATTACGACAAATTTACTAAAGATAGTGCACTTACCTGTGGGTGCCGCCGGTGGAGTAGTACTACTACTAGTAGTATTTACATTAGCAATGCTATTAAAATCCTTGAACACTTTCGCATCCGGTGAATTAGGAGACAAATGAAGTAGAGCTGAATTCGATCATATTATATATACCCGAATCAAAACCAGAATAATAAGTACAATAAGCTAGTAAAAAATCAAAATGAAAACAGGTAAGTAACTTACCAGAAATGCCAGATTTGGTTTTACAAAGTGTAGGAAGTCCTAAAGCAAGAGTCCATAGTCCAGATATACACATACATACAGTGTACTGAGATGATGATAAGAGAGTCCATTGTCTTCTACTACCCTGTATATGACCTGATATATTTCTCAAGTCTATCAAATAGCGTACTCATACTGCTACTTAAGAATTTCAGATGATGCACCACTTCAAGAAACTTGAGATTTGTTTGACTTCTTTGGCTTCAAATGAGTGTCAGCCTGCAAAAATATAAAGCAACATCAACAAGCAGTAATCCAAGTACAACCATGATTTAGAACAGAATTTCAGACATCCATACAGTAGTTTTAGACAACCATAGCGACGAAACACATACAACTACTATTAATCCATGTGATATCTCGAGTTATTCATACATAAGAGTTTTCATTTTTCAAACAACGAAACAAGCACAGAGCTAAAACCTTAAAGAGTAGTAAAAACTGAACAAAAAGGTGCAAACTATGTGCGCTACAACTTGCAAAATCAGAAGATCTACATACCGTTGCCTTGTAATCATCTCAACAAATCTTCAGTTGTGAAGCAGCTCTTTGTAATTCAACTCCCCTTGGAATACGTTCATTAGCTGAGGAACTTCTTGCTCAAAAGCCTGACATTGACCACAAGTCTTTTAACAGGATTTATGCTGAGAACCCATGTATTTCGTCTAATCAGTTTATTTACGTTTTCATCAGTATGAACAATGCTCTTAAAGATATTAAAAGAAGGGGCAATTCATGTATTCAAACCTTTCTTCAGAAGCATACTGTCCTTTGAGATGATATCTGCAAGGTCGACTCCATAAATGCCTTTAGAATTAAAGAAATCGAGTTTGGGTTTTAGGGTTTTATGAGGATTAGACAGAAGGACGAATGGACGCTTAGAGATGAGTTTAGAAATGAAGGATATGACTGTGTTACAGATGATGGTGTTTGTGAGAATTTGGGTTTTTTCACTGAACTTGTTGATGGTTTGAAGAGCAAGAAGCTGGTATTGAACTTGTTGATGGTTTGTCGGAGAGATGTTAGGTGTTGAAGCCATGGCAGTAAACCAAGGAGAGATTGAGCCCGACTGAAGATGAGCATGAATCGATATGAGAGAATGGTAATTGCCGTGACATGAAGTTGGTCTCATGGTGAAAAGCTAACAGGTACTGTGGTGTTTGGTGTTTAGAGAAGTTCAGTGATGGAGGCGGAAAAGTTCAGCGATGGAGGAGGAGAAGTTTAGGGAGGGAGGCGTCAAAGGGAGAAGTGATGAAACTTAGGGTTAGAGTGTTTATATAGAAGGGTATTAAACGTAAATAATAGAAACTTTATGGTCAATAAGTAAAATGAATAGGGTTTTAACCGACGGTTCAAGATTAATATTTCAAGTTGATCGGACGGTTCTAGAAGTACATCTTCTACTCATACGGATCGTTAATCTGACGGTTCAAAATTAATATCTTATACTCATACGGATCACATATCTAACGGTTCAAAATTAATATCTTATACTCATACGGATCACCAGTCTAACGGTTCAAAACTAATACACTCAATTTTGATCGATCTTACTCAAATTATATCAATTTTCATCAATTTCACTCGATTTTACTTAGATTTATTGAATTTTATCCAATTTTCGATCAAACTTATTCATTTTTTATCGATCTAACAAATCTAATGATATGAAACTATGATTTCATCAATCTCACTAAAATTCACACAATTTTTCACCGAACCGACTTGAATACACTCAATTTTGATCGATCTTACTCAAATTATATCAATTTTCATCTATTTCACTCGATTTCACTTAGATTTATTGAATTTTATCCAATTTCGACCAAACTTATTCATTTTGTTATCGTTTTAACAAATCTAACGATATGAAACTATGGTTTCATCAATCTTACTAAAATTCACTCAATTTTTTATCGAACCGACTTGAATACACTCGATTTTGATCGATCTTACTCAAACTATATCAATTTTTCATCAATTTCACTCGATTTCACTTTGATTTATTGAATTTTATTCAATCTCAATCAAACTTATTCATTTTTTTATCGATCTAACAAATCCAACGATATCAACTATGATTTCATCAATCCCACTAAAATTCACTCAATTTTTTATCGAACAGACTAGAATCTAGCCCTTATAATAAACCTATTATGTCTCTAGAGGAATCATTGAAGCAGTTGCGATATAGTACTCATCACGAACCTATTATGCCTTTAGAAGAATCACTCAAGAAGATATCTGAGATGATACATAGGTTTGAATTAAGTGAGAGAGGAACAAATAGTAGTCCAACTCTTTATCTAGAAGAATCACACGAGCAGTTGCGATCTAGTACTCCTTATGAACCATTTGTTTCTCTAGAGAATTCCCTCAAGGAGTTGACTGAGAATAAAAATAGGTTCGTAATAAGTACGGGTGGAACAATTAGTAGTCCAACTCTTTCTATAGAAGAATCCCTCAAGCAGTTAACGGAGTATACAAATAGGTTCGTATTAAGTATGAATGAAAGTCTTGCAAAGAAT
>JAJJMC010002939.1:358773-466282 GCA_023531435.1 Papaver californicum
CTTAGTAGTCCAACTCTTTCTCTAGACGAATCCCTCAAGCATTTGACTGAGAATACAAATAGATTTTCATTAAGTGTGAATGAAAGCCTTGAAGAGAATAATATTGCTCAAAATGATCTTAATTTCCAATATAGTACTACCCTTGATAATTGTTTACCTAGTCAAGAGGACGAGAATTGGTAATACTACTTGTTTAGACGAGGTTCAAAAATCTTCATATTATTATGATGATGAGGATAGTATTGATGAAGAACTTGAAATATATAGGAAGAGTGATCAAGAAATTATCACTCGATTGGCTAAGTATTTTATTTACGGTGATTAGGATTCCCGTCTAAATCCACCAAGAATTCTGTTACTCTTTTCCAAAACATTGAATACCTTTTGTTAGGTCGCTCGAGGAATGTCAGAATGAACGCTTTAGTAAACATCAAAATAAGTTTAATATTGATTTTGGGGTAAATATGCGTTAGAGTGGAACAATGTGGACGGTTTATATACAACCTTACATGGACTATGCCTGTAACGGCTAGAAAACTGACCATTGTGTACAGTCGGTATTATAGAAAAACTATTCAATGCCGACTGAGCACTTATAGTCTAAGTGTAGCGTAACATCGGTCAATCGGCATGGTGGATACATGTAAAATCAATGTTGACTGGACAGTTATTAATCATGGATGCTGAATAAGTTGTAGTCGGTACTGTTTTTGAATTTAACTAGTATGCCGACTAAGTTTTTTGAACATAATATTATGTCCCCAACGACTTTTTTTTTAGAAATTGAGCTACTAGACTAACCGTTGGGTTCAGTTGTAAATAAAAATAACTCTTTCCTCCACAAAGAACCCTCACACTTCTCTCAACAACTACTCCTCACACTCCTCTTAATAATTACCTTCTCATTTCTTTATCTTAAACATGGATTTCACTACTAAAGAAGATATTGGCATCGTTCGTGTGTGGGTGGCGACTACAAAGTATGACGAGGCTCTAAACATTGACGATACCACATATCTTTTTTGGAACCGTATATTTTGGATTTCTATGGCACTAGATGACAAGAAAGATGAATACAGTTAAGGAAATATATTGTGAAATCTGAGATGCATGTGCTTTTTTTAGAGTGACTTTGTCCGACGCGAAGAACTCTTATCCTCATCTCGACCGTGAGAAACGATCAAGTACGTCTCAATTACATGTTTATCAAATCCGATTTGAAAAAATAATACTAACTTCCTATTAGTGGCATTTTTCATAGAACTATTGCTCTTAAATAATTTAAGCATTACTATGGCAAAAAATTCAGGTGGTTCGAATACTATGAAGTATTCTAAGAAAATAACTTGTATACAATGTAGAATAACTCTTTAAGTGTAATGCTAGTATCATTGTTATGTATTTTCCTTTCATTGTAATGTCTTTTGCTTCTTTATTATGTTATTGACATTTACTTTCATTCTTTGTAATGTCTTCTCATTCAATGAAAACAAGTATCATTTATCATACATTTCTAGTATCTTCGTAATAGCACCGAATAGATCACAATCGGCATTGTCAACACTTCTTATAAAAATGCTGACAAATTTGTTTCCCCTTTACAATTTATAACAATTTAAACTGTCGGCATTCTCGTGAACTTCAAATCCATGCTGACAATGTATCCCAATTCTCTGTAAAGGAAATAGTCTTCGTCAGCATAGACTTTAGGATGATCATACTATGCAGACTGGAAAGTTTATATACCCAACGACTTGATTTTTTAAAAACTAGCCGTTGGGCCTTAAAACTCTATAAAAGGGGAGTAATTTTTTAGAAATACACCCTTCAACATCTCACAACTCTTCTCATTTCTTCATCATCCAAAAAGCTTACTAATGTCACAAGTTTTCTAATTTCTTCAACATCCAAAACCTCATATTAAATGGCTCTGAGATTCACCAAGCTTGAAGATACTTCCCTAGTTCGTGCTTGGTTAACGACTACTAGATATAACCAACACCTAAACGTTAACTTGGATCAACCTTCGGAGAATTTATGGTTCTGTGTATTCATTATGTTTGTGGCGTTACATGGAAATCCAAAGGTGAGAACACATCAAACCAATAAGGAAAGACTTGAGTTAATATATGATGATATTTGGATTTTAGAACCGTATTGTCTGATACAAAGTCTGGCAATTATCAAGAGTTCGAGCGTTTTGAAAATAAGTCTAAACTATATTCAAATGTTGCTCTTGAATAATACAAGAAAGAATATGGCGAAAGATTCATCCATCGTGATTGTATCAATTGCTGCAAGAAAAGGACACCTATTTCGCTATATGTTAACTCTTCAAGAATGTTATCACCATTGCTATGTCTTTTTCTTTTATTGTAATGTCTTTTAATTCTTTTTTATGTTATGTTTTTGTAATATGTTTTACCTATTTCTAATGTCTTTTCATTCAATGAAAACATGTATCCTTTATGATACATTTTGAAAGTCTTCAATCTTGAACATAATAGTCCGCAGTCGGCATGGTAGGCACATATAAAATCTATGCTGACAAATGACAAAGTTCCTTTACTATTTAGAAAAGTACTACGTCGGCATGCTTATGAACGTGTTAACTATGCCGACTAACAAATGAGACAGTCGACACTTATGTTTTTCATTATTTGTATGTCGGTTTAGGTAGTAAAATATCTTGATACTGAATCATACTCAGTCGGCATTGAATATTGGATTAGACAACAATGCTGATTGATGCTCCTAGCAAAATCAACGACCATTTCTTTTTGAAAAATACAAGCCAACTAGACATAACGGCTACTTTTGAATCCTAACTTGAATCCTAACTAAGTAACCGTTGGGATCCTTTTTTATATAAGGTTGTTGACAACATGTTATACTCATTTGAAAACCTTAATATTATTCTCAAAATAAATCTCTTTTGCAATGGCAAGTCCACCATCAACTACCAATTCAACTGAAGAGATACTCAGAAGATGCAAACGAATTACTCGATCATCATCATCACAACTATCAAGTCCATTATGGCTATGGAAGAAGAGATACGTAAAAGAAGCAAACCAATGACTGCCATGGAAAAAGAGGAACTCAAGAAACGATTCCAACAAAGATAAAGATTAAAGTCCGTTGTGGATGAGATGGAATGGGTTAGGAATTATTACACCATCATGGATTTTCCAGAAAAAGATCGGGATGAACGTATATTATGGATACAAGTAAAAATAGGACCTTACGTTCCCAAGCCGAACGTGAAGTGGAAGGGTCCACGCTTTGTTTACAGGGACAACTATGTTGCTGATAGGTTTTTTCATGTTAAAAAGTTGTGCATCAAGTACAACGAGTTTCTCGCAAGGCACGGGGGTGAAAGGTTGAAGGAACATGATGCATATACCAAATAAAGAAGAGAGTTGTTTTATTATTTCAAAGATGCCATGATATTGCGTCTTGCGCTGAGAAAAAAAAGTAATGTGTTTCTTTAGTAAGACCAAGTTGGTGGACAAGTGATAGACACGTTTTTGTGTCTGTTTTATTCTCAATTCTATATTTTGTTGATACTCATTTGTGTAATATTATTGTGTTTTTTATTTAATTTGTAGGTATTATTGGAGAATAAACGATGATAGAAAATCAGCTAAAAAGTGTTAAAAGCACCTTCGTTTTGGATATGGGCACCCCAACAAATTGACAAAGGCACCCGCTCATTTGTTACAGGCACCCACTTGCTTCCGTTTGAAATAATGTCTTGGCGGGAAAATTTCCTCTCTCTATTGAGAAGAATCTGTACGTGAATTGAAAGCATATTTTTGGGATTCTGGACAGTTAATAGAATGCTCTATCGTGTGAACATGTTTACCACAACAAAATCACATCAAATATGTGATTCTTGCTAAATCAGGAAGGAAGAGAGAAGTATCGGGAAAATTGATTTTCCTGTATAATGAACATCATGCGATTCTGTGAGATATTATTTGGGTTTAAAGAGAATATAATCTAGTACAACAAAGGGAAGACACAGAATCACCGGGAGAACAAAATCATGATCAAAACAAATGAAGAAAATATCTTCCCGTGAGAAAGAGAGATCTGTGTGAATTAAGAGAAAGGAAATTAAGGAGATATGAGAGTTGATTGGTGTCTATTACAAATAGAGAAGAGCTACAGACGATTGAGGGGGTTAGTCGAGGCCTTTGGCCGAGAAAAGAATCGAAAAAAAAATACACAGACAAACTCATTTCTGTTGCTGCTGTGAAGAACATAAGGCAGGCCTGAAACGTCGCTGATAGAGTTGCTAAAACACTCGTATTTTTACAGCAACAGTAGTTCGTTCTTTGTCCCGTGATCTGTTATCTCTTCTGTAAGGCAGAGAATACGCCACTGTAACGCTTATAAGCGTCTCAGATTTCTGTGTAACTATTTTCTTTTCTTTTTCTTCTTGTTTAGCACTTTTTGAGCTTTGTAAAATTATTTTGAGAAAGTGTTGATCATGAAGAGCTAAACCCCATTTGCTGAGGTGTTGGAGGAAGCCATTGTTTCAATAAAAGTGGTACATTTCTATTCTAATTAATTTTTGCATTTTCTTTTATGATTATTTTCCTTGGTTAAAAATTTGATTTAATGATTTTTATTAAGCAGTTGTGATTATGTTAGATGGTACATGCTTTGGCTTAGGTCTTAGATGTTCCATGCTTTTGTTATACAATTGTTATTTTAGAAATCTACTTGTTGCAATATTTTAGAATCAAATTAAACGAAATAATTGCATGAATATTGAATAGATTGAATCACTTTAAATTGGTTAATGGTGAAATCCATAACCTCAGTAATTTGTGAATATTATTTTAATCTTTTGTGCATATTTTTAGTTTTAAAATTAGTTTATTAAAATCTAAATTCAGTCTTCACAAGTTCGAGAGTGTGAACCTTATTTACCACTATTAAAAAAACTATCAACAAGTTGTTAGTCTAGTTTAATATTTCTTTCACGTTCTAATGTACTATTAGTGAACCCAAGTTTGAATCTAATTATCATATTAATCTATTTCTAAATGTTATTCAATATGATTCCTTATATTTTAGTCTCAGTCGGCGTGGTATACTGCATAGTAGGCATTGTCGACCCATTTGTCGGCATGGCCCAGTTCTATATCGGCATGCTCGAAACATGCTTATTTTGGGGTTCAGAATTGGCTTAATTTTCTATACTTTTCATAGAAAGTCGGCATAGTATGTTAAAATCCTTTCAATACCGACAGTGTAGTCGGCGTTGGTGGTAACTATTCAAACAATGCCGATTGCACCTTATACAATGGATATTTTATTTATATGCTTCAGTCGGCATTCTCGAAACCAATAAAGCAAATGCCGACTAATGTCGGCGTAATATGATATAATCCTTTCAATACCGATAGTTTAGTTGGTGTTGGTGTTAACTATTCAAACAACTCCAACCGCACCTTAGAAAATGGACATTTTATTTATATGCTTCAGTCGGCATTCTCGAAAAAAAATAAAGCAAATTCCGACTAAAAGACGGCATGGTCTAGTCAATGCCGACGAAAGCTACATATACAACTAAAAACCATTCATGACACAACTTCAAACCATTATTTGAACTAAAACCATTCCATTCATTGAGCGTGATTCATTCATGGTTTAAAATACAAAATATAAACGACTCCTATAAAAAACCATTACATAATAAGTCCCAAAAAGTGAACCTTCTCAAGTTTACAACATTTCAATTATTACCGTAGGTCGCTTCACGGATAAACTTAATGCATCCCACAATTTGTAATTTTCCTCGTACTTTGTCATCCAACTAATTGAGTGATTGGGCACCCTCGTTGTTATTTTAGTATATGCAAAAAGCGGTGGTAATCGACAATTTTCCTTTACCTTGAGACTGATAAAATGGTTCTCGTTTATGAACGCCATAACAATTCTTCTTTTCTTCAAAGACCCTTCATACAACTGATATTTTGGTGTAAACGTAGTGCCTATCCCAGTCAAAAAATAATGAACCACGTAGTTAAATATATCTTCTATGAATGCCCACACATCGGTATTTTCATCCAATAAGATGACGGAAGGAAGTCCATCAGTTTCTTTGGCCCTAGCACACGAGTATGAAAATCATTGAATTCTTGTTCATTGTCCACCGTTGTTGCATATAAACTCTTCCTTTTGATTAGAGTTTCGGCTATATGCATTATTTCATATTGGCATTGTGTCATCCCCACTTGATCCGCCGAATGTAAGTATCCTAATTGCTCGGTGACAACATGATAACCACAATTTCCACCTCCATCCACATCGTCCGTTGATATAACATATTCACGAATAATATCGGGAAGTTATTTCATATGCTCTTCTATTATGGTATGACAAGTTTCGCTTCGGCTTACCGGTTTTTGGATCTCTTGGGCTTTTCATATTACCTCTTGTTTTTCATATTATCTTCTTACCATCTTCGGCAATTTTCGGAGACACAACTTCCTTCAATGTACTTCCTCTCTTGGGAGGAACCGGTACTTCTTCAACGGTGGGAATAGCTTGGGCATTGTAATATTGTTGTTTCATAGTTGATGTACTAGCCTCCTTCCTCGTCTTACCTCTCTTCTTTGGAGACGGTTTTTCATCAACGTTCGAAATAGCTTGTGAGTTCTCATCTTGATATTGCGGAGTTGGTGAACTAACCTTCTTCTTCAGCCTGCCTCTTTTCTTTGGAGCCGTTCGTTGATCGACGTTGTGAATAACTGGTGAATTCCCATCTTCATGTGATGGAGTTGATGTACTAGGCTCCTTTTTCGTCCTACCTTTGTTTTTTGCAACCGGTGTCTTATGAACATTGGAAATAACTTGAGAATTCTCATCTTGAGGTTGTGGAGTTGATATACTAGCTTCCTTCTTCGGCCTTCCTCTTTTCGGAGCAGCCGGTTCTTCATCATACCTCGTTTCGGATATCTCAAAAGCACATGGTTCTCTCTCTTACTATCCTCACGCTCCGTCTCATGTTGACTTACTTGTTTCAAAATTTTCCTCTTTTTTTTCCTAGCCAATTCGCTCGGTGGCCGTCCAATAGGCTTTCCTTTAATTGGTTCCTCCACGTCTACTGTGTATGGGTGAATCAATCGCCTCAATTGGCTCAACAAAATTTTCTTTGAGCCGAGTTTCCCCTTGCGTAAGTGTTGAAGAATTTTCATCCTTCCTTAGTATCCCAACAATTTTCTCCAACATCTTCTGTAGGAGGAGGGGTGAAAGAAAGTCGTCGCCAAAACGAATCAAAAGCCTCAATAGGTATCACATCATTACTTTACAAGCATATGACGACATGGAAGACCCATAGACCTCACCGAAGGACAAACACACACATCAGCCGGTTGGCCATAATATTTCTCCCAATTTAATTCTCTCATCATATACAATATTGTCCAATGTGACACAATGTACTCTATTCCCTGGAGCAACTTTTTATCCTTCAAATGTGTTGTCATTTTCTTCATTGAGCTTTTCCAAATTCTTTCTTAATTCTATCAATATCATTTTTGAAATATTATTCCATTGCCTCAATCACCATAAAAACATTTCCTTGATTTGGATCTAAGAGTTTCTTCAATCGGCCATGAGTGGACTCTGCAATACTAGTGGCTTCATTGTCATAGTGTCTATATCAGTTGGTCCATGCTCGCACAAACTTCCATTAGAAAGGATCTAACTATTGGCTTCTATAATATTTTACCATACTTGGGTACTTTTCCCCCCAATGAGCAATAAAGGTATTCAAATTATTTTCATATCTAACCTCGGTGATGGACCAAACCAAGGCATCCCACTCGCCTAAAACACTCAACCATTTAAGATGATTTTCTTTGTGTTCTTTGTCTGCCATCTCTTTAGTTCTCTTTATCTCTTTCTCTTTTTCCTCGGTGCTAGTTGGCTTAATCGAACTTCTTCCTTATCTTTTTCTTCCTTGGACTTCTTAATATTCTTCTTTGGTGGTTCAGTAACCGCATGATTCTTTTTCACATTGTTCCCTATATGAATATACAAAGAAAATTATGTGCATCCGGGAAAACATCTGAAATCACGGTCATTAATGCTTGTTCATTATCAATTATTATAACCCTTGGAAGATCATTGCCACAGAAGAGTAACTCCAACTGCTCTAAGGCCCAAATATAGCTATGATCCTGCTCGTATCTCATAAAAAACCAAGCCAACTTGAATGTTACCTTATCCGATGTATGACCCACGAAGTTGAACAACGACATATGATATTTGTTTGTATTATATGTGCAGTCCATCATAAGAACCGGGAAGAAAGATTAAGCCAGTTGTGCCATCAACAGATGTGCAATAAATATTTTAAGGACTTTGCCATCCGACCCAAATTTCTCTTTATGTGTGCAGTTGTGATCGGTGAGTAACTTTAGAAATTCTTGCATAACCTACCTTCCTTGCCATTGCCGCCTTCTTATAGTTGTTTTAGCACTGTAAATAGTACTTAAAGAAGACACGTTGGTTGAATCCTTCGCCTTTATACCACTGAGGATTTGACTAGGTGTGGTGCTGATTTAGTCAATCTCTCTACTTCATTGAATTGATCGGGTTTCAAATATGCAACTACGGAGTGGCCTACAAAAGTCTTTGAATCCGAATGGTTATATCGACCGCACATCACCTTACTATTCCATGCATTTCCTTTCAAATTAAACACAAGAATTAAAGAGACATCCATCCTTCCTAGTTATAGTCTACTTTGAATACACATATCCATTTTTCTTTTGGCTAGCGTACTTCCCACCTCTCTCACAAGCCATTTCAAACCTAATTAATTTGCCTTGATTGTTTCTGACTAGAACACAATTATTTTTGAGAGCCGTATCTATAGCCAACTTGATTGTATCATCTTTACTTGTGAATTCCTATATTACACATAACATAACAAGTTATATGTCTAGTAACAAATGCCGATAGATACTTTCGTAATCATTTCGTGACTTACAAAATCATTAGCATAGTACTCAAAAGTATCTTGACCCAACTCTCGCAGAGGTTTAGTATCCACATCGGTGCCGAAGACAATCTAACCACAATAAACAAGAAATTAGTAAAGATAAAGTAAAGAGGACTCACAGTCCGCATGGACGATAACTTAAATCAATGCCGACATGGAACATTTTAACTTAAAAAATATATCCAAGGACTTAGTCGGTATTGTAGAAAAGAATTACATTAAATGCCGACTCACAACGAAAGTTACTTCACTATTTTCAACTCAGTCAGCATGCTTGATAACTAAACAACAATGCCGACTGGTAGCTTATATTTTTAAGAAGTCCTAGTCGTTATTGTAGATATATACATCTACAATAGGTTAGAAAAATACTGGTCATTTTTTAATGCCATTCGTCGTAGATATTTTTCAATCTTATTATGCCGACTGTGAATCCAAGAATAACCATTTTTAGGTATACTATTGGTCTCAGTCGGCATACTAAGATCTAGTCAACTTCCCCAAATGGCATTCTTTTCTTCCCCAAAAACTCTGATATCTTTTTAGGGTTAGTCGGTATTGTACAAAGTATTCATACCATACCTACAGAATATCCAACAACATATTTCATGGGGTAATACCTGCTTTCGACATTGTGTAATGTTTGAATATCATACCGACAACGAGCTTTTCCACTACAAATCCATGACGATTCGAACATAAAAAATTACTTTTTAACTAATTTGGACCTAAACCTGAGTGTTTGGAGCATTTGAATATTCACATTCTTCATTTCCATGGGTTGGTTCTTCACTTGAACCTTCGTGCTCATAATTATATTGATTTAGGGTTTTCTCATAGATAAAATTTTGATTATCCACAAAATCTTACAATTGAGAATCTTATCAAATGTAACGTAAACCCCTTCTCCTTGTTGAGATGAAGGTTCCCCAATATCAAACTCATGACTAGATATACTCATTTCTATAAACTCTTCCAAAATCTCACTTTTTCTAAAAAACCTCTTCTTATTCTCCTCCTCTTCTACCTATTTCTCTATAATAACATAACACACTAACTATAATAATAATATTAAGTTTTATTTAAGATAAATAAATAACTAATAACTAATTAATTAAGGTTAAATTAGGTATAAAAATATCATGGATAATGAGTTTTTCAAAATACTTCAATGACCCTATTTTGTTTTACATGATATCCCCTAATTTATGGGGGTATCCCCAATTAAACGTTCTTTATTTAAATCTAAAATGGTTATTACTTATTATAGTATGGATTTTTTTAAATGTAAATTTCAAATTATTAGGGTATTCAAGAGTAAATATTCATAGAACTTAAAGCTCTTGGAGGATTAAACTTGATATCATGTTGCATTAGTTAGGTTGTTTTTTGAGTAGTATTTACATATTCATCGTTATGGTATGTGATTACATGAGGAATTTACCGGAGTATGCTCTCGATAGGATGCTTTAGGGCACTTGATAATGCATGATTAAGTGATAACTCTAGTTATTATTTTAATTGCATGATTTATGATTGAAGATGAACCCTTAACCAGTACTATCAACCTATTGATTCTCTTTACTCATTCTTTGCTAGCTTAATTAATATAATTACTTTAGTCTTAAAACACAAAATCCCCTTGTTACATAAGTTTTCAAATACGAATAACAACCCACAACTCTCTGAGGAACGAACTTTTTCTTATCATTATACTCTAATCCATATTTTATGAAGTGAAAAAACTTGAAATATTTTTGCTTGGCTGACAACCGACCACTAATGCATTAGCATCACGATGCTTACTAGGGTAAGCAACATTGGTAAATATCACATCACTTGGAAAGGGACAAGCATGATGATAATTAATATCACAATGATTCCTTGGGTAAGCAACACGAGTAAATATCACATCTCTTGAAAGGGACAAACATGCTGGTGTGTTAGAATCATGATGCTTCCTTGGGTAAGTAAATGTTGCATCTCTTGGTAAGGGACAAGCATGCTGATGCATTAACATAACGATGTTTCCTTGGGTAGGCAATATTGGTAAATATTGCAAATCTTGGTAAGGGACACGCATGTTGATGCATTAGCATTACGATGCTTCCTTGGGTAAGCAATATTTGTAAATATCGCATCTCTTGGTAAGAAACAAGAATGTTGATGCATTGGTATCACGATGCTTCCTTAGGTAAGCTGCATAAGTAAATATCGCTTCTCTTGGTAAAGTATATATCAAGATGATGCAATACTATTATAGATGGTGGGTTTTTAACAAGAAAAAAATAGTAAAATTATCTCTCACGACTCGAGTCTGAGAAATATTGAACCTCAAAATTTTGCAAAGAGTTTTTAGGGAAGTGTTTATCTCTGTCCTCTTTCAGGTGTTTATCCATTTCCTCTCTCTATAGGTATGACCAACTATATACAATTAAAATTACTAAATGAATCAACATTCATTATTATACAAAATCATCAGAATAACACTGGTGTTTACTACGACTTTCCCATATATTCTATGATTTTTACATGAATCTCAAGCTCCTAGATGGATTGCCCACTAGTATAAAGCAATTTGAGTATTATTTAGTGCTATATTCCACAGCTGAATTCCCAAAATTATATTCTGTTAATACCCATGCTCAACACAGCAACATTGTCTCACTAAAATACCTATATAGCTTTATATAGAAGATTACATATGAATCTACTTGACTAAAGTACCACATATGTACTTAGATTCCAAGTCAAAATCGTGCTAGACACAATTTCATAGCTTCTACTAGCTAGGCCAAGCCGCAGTCAAATTATCCTTGCTTAAAGAGACAACTAATGTGAAGAGCGTGAAAAGAGTTCAATTTAGGGTTTTTAAAGCGTTTAAAAATAAGTTCACAACACTTATAAGCGTCTCAAAATGATCAAAGAACTCTTTTTTACCTTAATTGACAAAGGAGACGCTAGATTTGAAGCGTTACAAAGGCTACAACACAAATCATGTTACTCTTGCCATAAATCATGTGCGTCTTATTCTAAAAACACAATACTAGTGCGTCTTAGTCTAAAAGCACAAAACTTATGCATCTTAGTCTTAAGTCTAAAGCACAATACTTGTACATCTTACTATAGCCACAAATATATATGTGTCTTAGTCATAGCTACAGACCATGTGTGTCTTAGTCTAAATATATACTTTTCCTGTTTTGGTTAATACATGCACCTCGTCCGTCTTAGTTTGAGCCATAATACTAATCCGGCTTAGGCAAGCACAGTATTTGTGCGTTTTAGTCTCAAGCACACTACTTGTGCGTCTTAGTCTTGCCATGAATCTCGTGTTTCTTAGTATGGCTTCAGTACTAATGAGTCTTAGTTAAGCTCAATACTAATGTGTCTTAGTCAAGCTCAATACTAATGCGTCTTAGTAACAGCTTCAAAACATGTCCATCTTAGGTAAATACATACCTTATCCGTCTTGCTCCATTAATGCTAAACTAATGTGTGTCTTAGCATTAATCCTAAACCTAATGTATCTTAGGAATTTAGCCTAACACTAATATGCCTTATACACGGATTCAAGCCTTATACAACTTTGGGTCAGCTCCTAAGTTCATCCACGTTAGCATTAGCACCTAATGCATGCTTATTTGGGTTTGCTTCACATATACAAGCTTCAAAAACCTAATTTTCCTATCAATGGCCATACTAGCCCTCACTCATATATGTGGCTTCTCACATATATTTTATATATAGCTTCATATAAATACTTTCATGCTCAGCAACATACGTTTATTCCTACAGAAACAAGCATGTCAATCCAAATTGACTTAGTTGAACATATTGTTCCTAATAAATAAAATAAGTACATATTTTATTTTAGATTTAGTATGCTAGACTCATCAAGCTAGTCAAGCAAGACAAGTTCTAGTCAAAAGACTAAGAAAGTCTCATTCAACTTCACATTAGTAATGCTTAATGCTACAAAAATTACACGAGACATCAAATGTCACAAATGGGGGGATATTCACTAGGTATTGCTCTGGTGGTATACGACACGTGGTGCAACAATGCATCCACTACAGGGAAAACTCTGGAAAGTTCGATCAGCAGTTGAGTAGGAAGTGGTAGGTTGAACAACTGTCCATTCAACCTCAAACAGAGTGAGGAGCAGTTGCCAATACTTTGTACACCTTTTCCACTTCAACACTACTCAACCATCAACACTTTATTCCAGATAGGAGGTCAGGTGAACGGTCACAATGGCTATGATTATAAAATAGATTTTTCAATCTATTGAACATACAGGGAATTCAAAGTCGAACTCTAAGATAAGTCTTATACAGAACAATATCGAACAACTCGATCATCACTATTCTTAGACATGGAGAAATTGTTCATATCTATTCACACTAATTACATCCTACAGAGTCTGATACTCTGAGCTCAATTCTTCTCTCGTTTCCCTCCCTAAGACCAACCCTTCTCCTTTTCATTTGTGACTGAAGAAAGATTAGAACGACCATTGCTTGGTTTAGGACAGGATTGTAAAGATTGATCTCTCAAATCTAGTAAAAGTACTTCAACTGTACAAATGTGTAAGGATTTGACAAATTATCACTTGTTAAAGATATGGGCATAATTTATACATATTTACCACTTAATCTATATTTGTTAGTGTTCAAGATGGATTCCCCACTAGTATAGAGCAATTTGATTATTATTTGGTGCTACATTTCACATCTGAATTCCCAAAAATTACCTTGTGTTAATATCCATGCTCAACAGAGCAATATTGACTCACAAATACCTATATAACTTTATATAGAAGATTACATACGAATCTACTTGACTAAAGTACCACAAATGTACTTAGATTCCAAGTCGAAATCATGTTAGACACAATTTCATAGCTTCTACTAGCTAGGCCAAGACGCAGTCAAATTAATCCTTGCTTAATTAATATGAAGAGCGTGAAAAAAGTTCAATTTAGGGTTTTTGAAACGTTTAAAAATAAGTTCACAACACTTATAAGCGTCTCAAATGATAAAAAGAACGCTTTCTAACCCTAATTGAAAAAGGAGATGTTATATTTGAGCCGTTACAAAGGATATAACACAAATCATGTGCCTCTCACAATACTTGTGCGTCTTAGTCTTTAGTCTAAAGCACAATACTTGTGCGTCTTAGTCTTTAGTCTAAAGCACAATACTTGTGCGTCTTACTATAGCCACAAACACATGTGCTTCTTAGTCATAGCTACAGACAATGTGTGCCTTAGTCTAAATATATACTTTGCCTATTTTGGTTAATACATGGACCTCATCCGTCTTAGTTTGAGCCGCAAGACTAATCCGGCTTAGACAAGCACAGTACTTGTGTGTCTTAGTCTCAAGCAAAATACTTGTGCGTCTTAGTCTTTCCATGAATCTCGTACGTCTTAGTATAGCTTCAATACTAATGCGTCTTAGTCAAGCTTAATACTAATACATCTTAGTCAAGCTCAATACTAATGCGTCTTAGTAACAGCTTCAAAACATGTCCGGCTTAGGTAAACACGTACCTTGTCCGTTTTACTCCATTAATCCTAACCTAATGTGTCTTAGAATTAATCCTAACCTAAGGCATCTTAGGGATTTAGCCTAATAATAATCCTCCTTATACAAGGATTCAAATATTATCCAACTTAAGCTCAGCTCCTAAGCTCATCCACCTTAGCATTAGCACCTAATGCTTGCATATTTGGGTTTGCATTACATATACAAGCTTTAAAACCCTAATTTTCCTATCAAAGGCCATACTAGGCCTCACTTATATATGTGGCCTCTCACATATATCTTATATATAGCTTCATATACATATACTCATGCTCAGCAACATACGTTTATTCCTACAAAAATAAGCATTCCAATGCAAATTGACCTAGTTGAACATACTTTTCCTCATAAATAAAATAACTACAAATTTTATTTTTGCTTTAGTGTGCTAGACTCATCAATCTAGTCAAGCAAGACAATTTATAGTCAAAATACTAAGAAAGTCTCATTCGACTTCACATTAGTAGTGCTTAATGCTACAAAAATTAAATGAGACATCAAATGTCACAAATGGGGGGATATCCACTGGGGTATAGGTCTGACGGTCTAGGAAATGTGGTGCAACCACTACAGAGAAAACTCTGGAAAGTTCGTTCAGCAGTTGAGTAAGAAGTGGTAGGTTGAGCAACTGTCCATTCAACCTCAAACAGAGTAGGGAGTGGTTGTCAACACTTTTTCCACCTTCTCCACTTCAATACTACTCAATCATCAACACTTTCTTCCGGAGAGGAGGTCAGGTGAACGGTTACAACGGCTATCATTATAAAGTATGTTTCTTAATTTATTGAACAAACAAGGAATTCAAAGTCGAACTCCGAGACAAGTCTAATACAGAACAATCTCAAAGAACTCTATCATTCAATATTCACACACACACAGAAATTGTTATAGATATTCACACCAATTACATCTTACAGAGTATGATACTCTGACCTCAATACTTCTCTCACTTTCCTCCCTAAGACCAATCCTTCTCCTTTATGACTGAAGCAAGAGTGGAACGACCATTGTTTGGTTTAGGCCAGGATTGTACCAATTGATCTCTCGAATCTAAAAAAAGTACTTCAACAATACAAATGTTTAAGGATTAGAAGAAGTATCTCTTCCCTACCTATTTTTTTCAAAATTTACCCTCTTAATTAATTTTTCACCACAAACATTTTGGCGACCACAGTGGGAGATTAATCACTCAGTTGCAATTCTTTAATTTTTTTAATTTCTCAAATTTGATCAATCTCAAAATGGTTGGTCTCAGGTCGGTATCGGAAATTACTCCCGACGTGAATTCTGCTAATACCAGTACTTGTACTCCAGGTAATACTCCTCAAGTTACCAATGTTGACAATATCACTCCTCATCCATACGAGCAGCACACTGAAGAAACAAGGGATTAACAGACTCCTCCTACCATTGTCTATTTAATATAGACACAGGAAACCCTTGTCAGGACTCGAACAGAGATGGTTGCATCTCAGAAGGAGGTCCTCACCTTCCTCAAGACCCTTACAGAGAAATTAACACCAGCAGAGCAGACTAGAAATATTTCTAAGGCAACTTCTAAGGCCAATACATCAAGGGGTCACGCTCAAAAGGAGGATGGAATTCGCATTCTTCCTAACCTAGTGCTAGAGCGGAGCCATCATCCCAACTTTGTTACTCATCAACATCAACCTCCTTATCCATCTGAGATACATAGGATCTCTCTTCCTAGGTGATACTCTTTTCCTCCACTCTTACTTTATGATAGAACATAAAATGCTCGTGAACATACTTTACGATTCCTGGAATCATTAGGGGAATATGAGTACAACTATATGTTGCGTCTGAGGGAGTTTTCTAAGTCTCTCACTGGAAGAGTGTAGACAAGGTACAACAATCTTGCTCCCAATAGTATTTCTAACTGGTGTGAAATGGTTAATGGCATTTTACAGGAAATACTTCTCTGTATCTGAACAAGTCATATTATCATACTAGGGAAGGATGTTTCAGCGATCTAATGAATATCCCAATGATTACGTGAAGCGGTTAAGAGTCCAAGCACTAGACTTCCATAACCCGAATATAACTAAACTTAAGTTAGTGGAACTCTACATCAATGGAATGCTATCAGTCTATCGAGTATTACTGAAGAATTTGTGATTTCAAACATTCTCTGAGTTACATGAAGCTTCCAAGCGATCGGCCACTACTGCACCTGCTTTGCTAGAAAGGACAAGGCCTCCTATCAAAACTGAAGAAGTACGTGAGACTCGCAGCAGTCGACGTCTGGCTCAAGGCCAATTCAACACGCAACCATCTGTAGGTAACATAACTGAAAGAGGTAAGAAGAAGGATGCAACATCAGAACCACAGACCAAGCGCGCAACACCAGCATCAGTTCCAACTATAACACCACAGGCAGTCCGGCCACCTAGAATAGCTAACCAAACAGTTTCAAATCAACCACCGACCCAACGTCAACAACAACAACCAAGGGAATCTCCAGCATCCACATATTTCCCTTTTCCGATTGAAGAAGTAATCGAACTTTTAGAAGTCTGGATTCAGGATGGTGCGATCAACCTACATCACTTTCAACGTCCACCAAAAGAGCAAGAAATGGCAAATCGTAAGTATTGTCACTTCCACATATTTATTAATCACCCTACAAGTGATTGCAATGTCTTGAAGAGGATATTCAAAGAGAGGATTGAGTCAAGAGAATTGGACTTCGGGACTGAATGTGTACATAAAAACCCTCTCTCTGTCATACATTTTACTATATCTGAAGATCCCACTAGTCAAGTAGTTCAATCACTGATCGAGCATGTATGTGAACTTATGTACCTCTCAAAGGCGCAAAGCAAGGAATTGTTTACTGCTTTTAATCACATTATGTCTGGTAGGAGACTACCTCCACTCAATGAAGGAAAAACACGTAATGAACCTGCACATATGGGCAAAGATGGAGAAAAGTATGACTGCGGAATTCTCACTGCCGCCGGCCTCAGAAACACTGAATTTAAGAGAACCCTAAATGATGCAGGTACTACAATCAACATCATCCATGTGAAGACAATCCGAGATATAGGGATCACACGTAGATGTCCATGCGATTACTACCATCCAAGATCCTGAAGGAAGACAAGTGAATGCCTATGTTTATATTGATCTTGAAAAAAAATAGGTTCTGCATGTGCTAACCAAATTTTACATAACAAAAGAGGACCTTGGTTATGATATGATCCTGGGACGTCCATGGCTACACGATAACAAGACTGCAGCTCCCAAAACACCTTTATTTTCGTACCCACTTAAGGAAGAAATCTCTGCAACTCACAAGAAGATTATAGAAGATGATCCTCTTCTATATCTAGAAGAATTTCAAAACTTGGCGGCTATGAAGCAGGATCCAGGAGAAAGTGCAACGTCATATATGGAGAGGTATCTTGCTCAAGTAAAGCTTACTGAACTCATTTCTTTATCAAAACGTCCCTCATACCTCTTATGCCGGGGGACTTGGTTTGCTGGAAGCTCAACTCTGCCTTAGTCAGACGCTATGAATGGATAACCTCACATCTTCAGTATTTTGCTAAGTGGGTGAAGCAGACTTTCCTTCAAATCCAACATCGTATTGAGTGATTCATCACTCATCTGATGTCCAAACATAGCAAGGAACGTCATAGATACTTTTATGTGACACTACAAGAGTGTTCGCATGTGCCGTAAAACCACCTTAAGAGAATTCCAACACGTCCACACGCGTGGATTGCTTGTGTTGGCACATAGGTGAAGGAAAAACCTTACCAACAACACATATTTAGATCCAAGCCAATGAAGGTTAATGTTTTTCAAGTAGGAGACTTAGTTATGAAAGCAACAAAGCGCAATCGCTGTTTTAAGGAAAACTCTAAATGGGAAAGGAAATTCATTATCGCTAGAGCTACCATTGGTGGATACTACAAGTTAACTGCAGCAGATGGAAAATTGGTAGAAGCTGCAATACAGGAGAAGTGGCTCAAAGCATTTGACGCCTGAAGCATCCAGGGATATTTCTTTCGTTTATTTGTAATTTCAATTTCTCCAAAACATATGCAAGACATTTGCATTCAGTATCAAATTCCCTTTCAGTAATCAAATTTCAATTTTATTAATTCAAATTTGATCTAAAATAAAATCCTTGCAATCATACCTACCAAATATCCAATCATTCAAATTGAAACAAAATAAACAAAATCAAATAAGTTTAGCTATCATCTCTTTAGAATAGAAACAAAAGTATAGAATAAAGCCTAAGGGAAGCCAGCCAATAAAATGGCATATCCTTCTTAGAGAAGGCCTCCTTCATATTTTAGAGAGAATCCTTCTTCAAATCTAACTCTTGGGTCAACCTTTCAACCTAAGATAAAGGGATCACACCGGTTGTATTTTGCGATTCCTTAACAACATCAATTCTACGACCAAATCAAATTGTGTTAAATTCAAGACAATCACATGCCTCCATATGATACTTCCAGTTCACGAACATCCACTCAGTAATAGTAGCATTAGTCACACTGCACATTTCATACGTAGAAGGAAGCACTTCATTACACGAAAAAAAATAACAATGGGGTCTCCATACTTATTGGTGGTAGAAACGTGTCCATACATCTACCATATTTGAGTATGAAACTCAACATACTCTTCTAGAACGTTGAAGCCGCAAATGAGTACATGTTTTGGAAGGGGCATACTAAGTGGAGGATAAAAAGGAAGACATGCACTAGGGTATTTAGACACAAACATGGCTTTTTCAGTTTATGTGACATCCCTACATCAACATTTCATGTTCTAGATGATTTCTTCAGGGTTTTGGGATGAAGAAATAGTGGTCTTATTAACTTTGTCCACAATCACTACCTCTACAATACTACTGTGCTCCTCTCTACTTTCGCTCTGCATAATTATCAGTTGATGAAAAATGTAAGATTCAAGCTCTAACTAGAGTTTTCAGAGTATAAGTGAATTAATTATGTGAGTATACTTCATCAAGTACCCAAAAACTCAAGCAAATGGCCCAGAGGCCTAAAAACACGTTTTCACATCAAGCTCATTAGACGAAATTTTACATTACCCTGTACAAAGTCACCATCTGGGAGCAATTGGTAATGAATATAGGGATTATTTATATATCAAACTCTTTGTATGGATGTCCTCTACAACATACAAAAAAATCAAATCAATCGGACAAGCAAGCTAAGAGATATGATCAAAACACTCAACTATCTCACAACTGAAAAGTTCCTGAATTCTTCCTGACTTTTTACTGTTTTGTCTTCTTAGGCCCTAAATGACCTTAAACCCCAAATTCTTCCACTTTGGGAGATAGGTAATCCTCTTGGCATGAAAAATTTAGGTTAGGTCATCAAAAACGGATACCATATGAGGAATTTTACAGCGTTCTCACTAAAGACATTACATCTGAATTTTTCTAACAAAGAAGTTCCACAAAATTGATCATGCTTTCATACAAGTTTTCATTCATTACTTCATTTAAGTGATATTTCTAACCAATTGTAAGCTTAATTCAAGATGGATACTTACCCGACCGTATTTTGAGCTATTTGGAACATCAAGATCACGTCTTGGGCCATTATTTTTTTCTTCATATAAAACAGGACGACTACCTTAATCACCTTCTGAGGGAGACTTGAAACCATCATTATCTTCATTGTGAGAGGAGTCTTATTTCTGAAACAACAACAAAACACTCATCAATATTGCTAGACGTGTTCATTTAAGATATAAAGTAACATATAGCAAGCCACTCACTTCAGAACCACTAATTTCGGTCCTTGCTTTTGCTACCACTCTAGCGAATGGATTCATTTGTCTGGAAGAAGGTGTTGAAAACCCTCTAACAGCAGACAAAATCTAAAAGACAAATAAAATCATTCAAGTAGGATCAATTTAGTTATAATAAGCCAGGAAGTGAAGGATTCATGCCTTTGTAATGGGAGAATCAGTAGTGCCAGAACGGATTTCACCAGCATGTTTCTTTGACCTAGTCTCTACTATTGGGAACTGTCACTGTGTTTTTCTTTCTTCTTCCTATTTCAAGGCTTCACTTGACATCCTCTCTAGTCAAAAGAGCCATTAAGATATTAAATAAATACACATACAAATAACAAGGAAAGAAAAATTTATGGATATTTTACTTGAGTTGGCTCAGACAGAGCTTCACGTTTACTAGCAGGAAGAGGCTTCAATATAGGATGGTTCAACAAGACATCATCATAAGGAGGATCAAGTGACTCTGGAAAAACTGATTTGAATAAATTTAATAAAGCGATCGTGTTCATTTTTCCATTATCTCCTATACCATTGGGGTTATTACTGGTATTCCGTCAGAGGTTAAGAATGGAAAACTTTTCCCTTCTACACCAGAACCCTGATTCAAAGTAAGACTCAATTCATCCATAGAAGGGGAGAAAAACGACAAGAAGGGACATCCTGGTCGAACCCCATCTGACGAGCATCCCTGTTAATATTTTAAGATTCTACGTTGTAGGACCACATAGATGGTGACAAAAGGTAACTAGGTGTGCAACTCAGCATAAAAGTAACTTCCCCGGCATCAGCAATACGACTACCAGATGACAAGAAAATACAAAGGCGAGAGGAAAAATTATTCAACTGAGCTATATGAGGGAGTGGCGTCCAATGAAGTAAATTTATTGACGAAATGTTGTCTAAGAATGTAATAAGATCCTTACCAGGCCTTGTACGTTTGTTTGACCAGCGAAATACCATTTCCACATTCTCTTCATCGACAAATATTTTATGAGGATCATGGGCATAATCCTTGTAATGTTTACATAACCATGCTTGAAGGAAAGTAACATGTATGAATGTCTCTACTTTCATAAAGCCATTGGAGACACGCATATCTGATACTACAGAGTCAAGATGAGAGTATAAAGAGCCAAGGAATAAGCTACCTATAGGCAAGGCCACATCATATGCTAACTTAATGGAAAGAGGTACTACTATCGGCTCATCTGAAGGCGAGAACCATCATCGAATATTTCTCTTGATAGCCACAAACACAAAAACACGGCAACACTCAATGTGTCATCTAAATCCTGGCTTGGCTTCGCTTTTTTCGGCTACCATCATGCCATCCACCAAGTATAAAAACACTTTTCAACATTAGACTTCACGTCATACTCTTTCATCTTTTTTACTAAAGTCAGACGAAATTGTCCTTCCTTCTCATTCAAACGAAAACCAAGATTTCCTGAGATTGGAAAATGCATCAAAATAGCCACATCATCTAGAGAGAATGTCAGTTCTCCCCATCTGCATATAAAAGTGTGAGTTGGGATACACCATCGTGAAAGAAGAGCAACCATGCCACGCACATACTTCTTGAGCCAATGGTACCAAATATCTTAATATCCTCATAAATTTGTACTTTCTTCAACAAAACAACGACGTGATCTTTATCAAGCATAATCCTC
This sequence comes from Papaver californicum, assembly GCA_023531435.1. Lineage (NCBI taxonomy): Eukaryota > Viridiplantae > Streptophyta > Magnoliopsida > Ranunculales > Papaveraceae > Papaver > Papaver californicum. The sequence continues at coordinate 380,880 of JAJJMC010002939.1, forward strand.
AACCATCCATCCCAACTACTCAAAGGAGAATGAAGAATTCTGAAATCAATAGGTGAAGTAACATATTCTCTTTTCTGAAGACAAAATCATATCACATGTTCAGGAGCGACTAACGAAAGGTTTACAGCTTCACCCAAAGTTTCGAGGACGCGTATAACATGACCAGGGTGGACTTTGGGATGAGAAATAAGAAAATATAAAGAAACCATCGTCCACGTTTGGAATATCTCTAACATGCCCAGAACCAGAAGTATTTTTTTCTCCATTGATAGAGACAAAATCATCATTATCATCATACGACACCTCAACAGAATCAACAAGAATACTTCTATTTATTTTAAACTGTATATAAGAAGATCAGAAAGTAAAAGTGACGATTTTATATACAACAGAAATATAAAATCATATGATTCAAAGCCATGGTATCTCTAATAAATGCTCACCTATATTTTTAATAAAAAAGGGAGAAGAGAGAACTGAAAATATACATACCTTGTTAATGCTTCACAAATGAAGTAGAAGGAAACAACTGTACTAAGCTTTCCCTCAAAAAAAGCAAGTGGTGCTGCTAACTTCGAGAGAAAAACATGAGTATTAACTCACGGCAAAAAAAGAGGTTCACTTGAATATTCATTCACGTAAAAAAAATAAAAATCGTTCCAAACCCTAGCTTACCCGAGAGTAAATATTGGCTATGAAGTTGATGTTCTTGTGCAAATACAAGAGGATTAACAAGGTCTTCAAAACAAAACTAGGGTTTAGAGATGTTGTTGATTCAAACAAGCATATGAGAAGTTCTTTTTGAGGAAAAACATATACATAAACTTAATCTAGATATGTACACTCATGTAAGAGAGATAAGATAGAGCTTACCTTAATATCAATGGTTGGATGATACTATGATGATTAAGAAGAAAATGATGATGTTGGAGAAGAGAAGAGAGCTTTCTTAATCGGTCTAAAAGGAGGGAAGAACAAAACCTTCTTTTATATCAAACAAATATTTTGGGTATGAGAAGGGAATTTTTTTTTATTTTTTTCCACCTTCCTACCCTGTACACCCTTTAAACTTTGTCCGTCCAGCATCAAAGCCGAAGTTTGTTCATCCAGCATCAAATCGGAAGCTTGTTCATCCATCATCAAATCCGAAGCTTTTCCATCCAGCATCAAAGTTGAAGCTTGACAGTCAAGCTAAGTCCCCAGGTTTATCCGTATCAACTATAGGCTTGTCCACCCTAATACCTGACCTAGCAAACCAATGCTTTTCCATCCAATCCGTACTTGTCCGTCCAACTCCAAGTCCTACTTTGGTATTTCAGCTATGGATCATTACTTATTCATCCAAGATAGCCCTCTAGCTTGCTTATTCAAAAGTTTAAGCCAACTACTACTCTTCTGGTAATATATAACCATTGAACTATAAAGTTATATTTTGTTTTATTTTCTTCTGACAGGCCACCATCTAGTGCTTACTACGCAACATTACTCGTTATGTGTTAAGTAGGGGACTTAATGTAGATGGTTGGTTTTTGATAAGGAAAAAATATTAAAATTATCTCCCAAGACTCGAGTCTGAGAAATATTAAACCTCAAAATTCTGCAAAGAGTTTTTAGGCAAGTGTTTATCCCTATCCTCTTTCAGGTACTTATCCATGTCCTCTCTCTATATGTATGACCAACTACATATACAATTAAAATTACTAAATGAATCAACATTCATTACTATACAATTAAAATTACTAAATGAATCAACATTCATTACTATACAAAATCATCAGAATAGCACTGGTGTTTACTACGACTTTCCCATATATTCTATGATTTTCACATGAATCTCAAACTCCTAGATGGATTGCACACTAGTATAAAGCAATTTGAGTATTATTTAGTGCTATATTCCACAGCTGAATTCCCAAAAATTATATTCTGTTAATACCCATGCTCAACAGAGCAATATTGTCTCACTAAAATACCTATATAGCTTTATATAGAAGATTACATACGAATCTACTTGACTAAAGTACCACATATGTACTTAGATTCCAAGTCAAAATCGTGCTAGACACAATTTCATAGCTTCTACTAGCTAGGCCAAGCCGCAGTCAAATTATCCTTGCTTAAAGAGACAACTAATGTGAAGAGCGTGAAAAGAGTTCAATTTAGGGTTTTTAAAGCGTTTAAAAATAAGTTCACAACACTTATAAGCGTCTCAAAATGATCAAAGAACTCTTTTTTACCTTAATTGACAAAGGAGACGCTAGATTTGAAGCGTTACAAAGGCTACAACACAAATCATGTTACTCTTGCCATAAATCATGTGCGTCTTATTCTAAAAACACAATACTAGTGCGTCTTAGTCTAACCACAAAACTTATGCGTCTTAGTCTTTAGTCTAAAGCACAATACTTGTGCGTCTTACTATAGCCACAAATATATATGTGTCTTAGTCATAGCTACAGACCATGTGTGTCTTAGACTAAATAAATACTTTGCCTGTTTTGGTTAAGACATGCACATCGTCCCTCTTAGTTTGAGCCATAATACTAATCCGGCTTAGGCAAGCACAGTATTTGTGCGTCTTAGTCTCAAGCAAACTACTTGTGCGTCTTAGTCTTGCCATGAATCTCGTGTTTCTTAGCATGGCTTCAGTATTGATGAGCCTTAGTTAAGCTCAATACTAATGTGTCTTAGTCAAGCTCAATACTAATGCGTCTTAGTAATAGCTTCAAAACATGTCCATCTTAGGTAAACACATACCTTGTCCGTCTTACTCCATTAATGTTAAACTAATGTGTCTTAGCATTAATCCTAAACTAATGCGTCTTAGTATTAATCCTAAACCTAATGCATTTTAGGCATTTAGCCTAATACTAATCTGCCTTATACATGGATTCAAGCATTATCCAACTTTGGGTCAGCTCCTAAGATCATCCACGTTAGCACATATTTTAGGAACCATATGAATAATGGAAAAGCCCCATGAAAGGAATAGTAATGATTCATATAAATCACTTAAGGGGAAATGTTCCGAATAAATCCAACGGGCAACTAATAATCCTGTTATACAGAAAAAGGTAGCTATCATGCCCTTTTCCTGACGAATCATGTAGTTAGCACCTAATGCATGCTTATTTGGGTTTGCTTCACATATACAAGCTTCAAAATCCTAATTTTCCTATCAAAGGCCATACTAGCCCTCACTCATATATGTGTCGTCTCACATATATTTTATATATAGCTTCATATATATACTCTCATGCTCAGCAACATACATTTATTCCTACAGAAACAAGCATGTCAATCCAAATTGACTTAGTTGAACATATTGTTCCTAATAAATAAAATAAGTACATATTTTATTAGTATGCTAGACTCATCAAGCTAGTCAAGCAAGAAAATTTCTAGTCAAAAGACTAAGAAAGTCTCATTCAACTTCACATTAGTAATGCTTAATGCTACAAAAATTACACGAGACATCAAATGTCACAAATGGGGGGATATTCACTAGGGTATTGCTCTGGTGGTATATGGAACGTGATGCAACAATGCACCCACTACAGAGAAAACTCTGGAAAGTTCGATCAGCAGTTGAGAAGGAAGTGGTAGGTTAAGCAACTGTCCATTCAACCTCAAACAGAGTGGGGAGCAGTTTCCAACACTTTCTACACCTTTTCCACTTCAACATTACTCAACCATCGACACTTTATTCCATATAGGAGGTCAGGTGAATGGTCACAATGGCTATGATTATAAAATAGATTTCTCAATCTATTGAACATATAGGGAATTCAAAGTCGAACTCTGAGATAAGTCTTATGCAGAACAATATCGAACAACTCGATCATCAATCTTCTCATACATGGAAAAATTGTTCATATCTATTCACATTAATTATATCCTACAGAGTCTGATACTCTCAGCTCAATTCTTCTCTCGCTTCCCTCCCTAAGACCAACCCTTATCCTTCTTCTTTGTGACTGAAGCAAGATTAGAACGGCCATTGCTTGGTTTAGGCCAGGATTGTAAAGATTGATCTCTTGAATCTAAAAAAAAGTACTTCAATTGTACAAATGTTTAAGGATTAGACAAATTATCACTTTTTAATGATATGAGCATAATTTATACATATTTACCACTTAATCTATATTTGTTAGTGTTCAAGTTGATACTAGTTTTGTTGTTTCTATGATTTTTAGGTAATAAATATAAAACCCGATGTTATAAATAAATGTTGCTAAATGGGAACATCTTTAGTATCAAAAGTGTTAAATGGTCTTCGGACTATATAGTGGTCCAAATGCAGTTGAAAAATGAGTTTACCAAGAAGAAAATTGGTTAGTCATGTTTAAAGAAACAAGAGGAGCCGGTGGAATTGGTAAGGCACGGAAAGAACACATGAAATAGAGTTAAGACGTGGCAAGAGTGGTGGATGCCTGGTGAAGTAGGGAATTTGTGGTCTGTTGGTGTGAGACAGTGGATGGCCGGCTGAGAAGAGGACAACACGTGAGACAAAAGTGATAGGAATAGGTTATAGAGAGATGACAGGGAGTTGGAGACAGAAGTGATGGGAGGCAGTAGCTAGGAGTCTGATAGCTTGATTGGAGTTAAAAAAGGAGTACGTGATGTGGTCCTCAGTGGAGTAAAAATAGGAAAAGTAGGTGAGATAATGGGACAAGGTGATCATCATGGTCAAAGAATAGTTGGTTAGTTGTTGTTCGGTTGTGAAAGAAAGGAGTAAAAGAGATGACATGGTCAGGGAGACAACAAATGTCTTCGGTGTTGGCTAGATTCGTGGGTGTGGGCTAGACACAAAACGAGGAAACAAAGTATAAAAAGGGAAGTCTGCTAGGTTTTCTTGGGAGGCCTATACGGTGGAAAGAGAGAAATAGATCTGTGACCTAGGGCTGGAGAAGGCAAGTGACAGTGGAGAGAGAGGATTGATTTGAAGCTGGAAAGAGGATCGAGGTGCATCTGGTTGATTGCGACGGGAGAAAAGTTGAAAGGGAAGAAAGCTGACGCAAGTGGAGAGAAGAGTGATTTCTTCTGATCTGTTCGAGGTTGAAGGTGTACAAAGGTTTTCTGGTTGTTGGCGGCTGCTGTACACAGGAGAAGAAAAAGACAATATCACTGCTCTATTTTGGTTTAATCTTTTCTCTCTACTCTTGTTAATTATTTTTAATGGGTTTTAAGAAACCCATCTCCATGTCTCACTAATTTTGTGGCTAGGTTTTATGTTGAAACCACTTAAAGTTTTAGATCAATTAAATCAAATTATTTGAGACAGACTATTATGATTTGAATAGATTAATTCAATGATTTTGATTTATTGATTTAATGAAAAAATTAGTTGTTGCTTCACCGGTTCTGTAAAATACAGTAACCTACGCACAAAATTAATAGAATAGCAAATATATTTGTCTACTTATTTGATAAGTCATGCTTGGGTTAAATCCTTAGATGGGGTATGCTTAGAATAGCCAGATATCATTTGTGACCCTATAATTAGTTTCGTATAATTTTCTCGCTAACGCAATTAGATGGCGTATGCTGAGACTTAGAGTTTTTGATGCGCCATGCTTAGGGTTTCCTAGTGATATTTGCGACTCTAATACATATAATAGGTGATTTCGATAGAACGAACAATAGATGAATATTCAGGAGTTATGTTTCACTTCAGTAATTAAATAGAAATAGTGGTGGATACTGAAAACCCTGGTTACTGTTTCTCCCATTTGATTTATTTTATTAGTTTAGTTTATTTTTCTTGTTTTAACTTTATTCTAAAAATATAAAAATATTATTTCTGATTAGTTTATTAAGAATTTTGATTGCTTTATTGTCCCTGCTCCCTGTGGGTTCGACCCGTACTTGTCGTTGTCTGCATTGTAGACACCGTGCGATTACGGTTGTTATATATAGGGTGTTCTAAAATCCTATCAATTTTTGGCTCCCTTGCAGGGGAGCGGTTGTGAAATATTGTAATTAGTATTTTTGATTTTTTAATCGTAGTTTAAGTTTTTATTTTATTTATTTATTATTTTGTATAGTATTTTTTTTAGGATTTTTTTTTCGTTTTTACTTGTTCTTTTTTAGTATTTTTTTCAGGTACTTTTTTGAGGATGATGACTCCTTCTCAGGAGACGTCATCTAAGATGACACTGAGGGAATATATGAATCGGTCACGGCATAAGGAAGTTTTTGCTTCACCTCTGGTAAGTGAAAAATCACCTCTAATGTTATATGAGAAGTATTATAAACACAGAATGCCTAGTTTGGAACAAAGATTGAGAGTTCTGGAATGCCAGAAATTATTTGTTGATGATGATAAATCATGTAGTGACTCTCTGTTCTATACAGAATATATAGATGACCCTGTGGATGATTGTGTAGATGATTTTCCTAATTCTATAGATGAATTTATCTCACAAGATCATTCACCTGACTTAGAGGTTGTTTTAGACCCCTAGACTTCCAAAAGTTACCTAATTTAGGGTTAGAATTGTGTGCTTCTCAAGTTTTGCTGGATCACTTTGCATCCAAATACCCAGAGGACTTGCTTGTTCCTGACATTTTGCATGAACCAATTGATATTTCCCCAATCCCAATATTATCCCCATATTTTTTTCTTTATGCACTTCCAAGTGTAGTAAAAACTTGGTTTGGGGGTAATCCCTTGTTTTTGATAGTTTTTCAGTGTCTCTGTGTTGCCGTAACATAATTGTGAAACTGTCATTTGTATATATTGTATTTTGGGTTGATCCCCAAATTTTCAGGTTGTTAGTGTATGGGGATCCTTTATGTACATATCCAGTAGGTACATTTTTATTTTCTTGTTTTTATCTTCTTTTTAGGCTTTTTGTTTATTTTTATTTTCAGTGTTTTTTGTTATTACTATCGTTTGATATGTGTTACACACAATACTGCTTTTCTTGCGTCAATCAGGTGAGACGTTCCAATCCCTTCTCTTTGATTTACATTTGTTTCTCCTATTTATATTTATTGCATACCATTCTAGGTTGCACGGTTTGAAACATTGAGGACAATGTTAAATTTAGGTTTGGGGGTAGAGTTTCAGAAAATTGATGCCAATAAGAAACTCTGAAATTTAGAAACTTGTGAATTATTCAGGATGACACTAACTATTCTAGGTAGATGGAAACATAGCTCTTATCTATAGGAATTGGTTTGCCCATCTAAATGGTCTATTCATATCTGGATGCACTCAGGTGTTAGAAATAACATGATAATCATTTAACAAGCATATCTCGGAATCATCATAATCATATCACTTTATATTTTTTATTTTTGCAATTTTATGTTTCTCTAAGTGATTTGGTGGGGCCTTAGTATTTCCATAAGGTCGTAGCTCAGATGCGTTAGAATTTTAATTTTGTTGGAAAAAAATTGACACTTTGATAGCAATATGTGTGTGTTTTCCCTGTCTCCGTCGCCTAAGCAAGTGTGGAATGTAGGATCCATGGGAACTGTCATGTAATCTGCTGAAAAGGAGCATGCGCTTAGATTCAAAAGATCTAATCATATAGAAATAAAAAAATTAAAAATAAATAAATAAATTATGTATATAAATAATAATAAAAATAGGAGCATCCGAGCCGGACTTTATACTAATATTTTGGGAAACATGGTTCACCTTAATCAACATATGCACCATTCATTACTTCCGTTTTCATCTTCTAATCTATCCCTGTGTTTAAATTTGATTGATTTCGAGCAATGTGAACTTTTATCCAGCTTTGGATGTTCAATGATTATTTGAGTAGAGTTCACACTCTTATATGATTTTGAGTACGCTGAGTGCAAACTCATGTACAACAATTGGGTTCATACAGGGTAATGATTCTTATAGTCGAAGAATTTAGTATGCCAACTAAATAGCTTGTTTAGTGTTTATCCTCAATCGTTCACAGGTAGCTAGAATTTGGAGTAAAGGTTTTGTGGGTATACCTCTTGTAAACTCTCACGAGACAAAACTCGTCCGCTAAGGCCACTTAGGGGTTTAAAGGCGTGTTACATATGCTAAATGTAGTTGCGATTCCTGCGAAAGTGAGTTAGAATTTTATTTTATTTTTAGATTAGTTTTGCTCGAGGACTAGCAAAATATAGGTTTGGGGATATTTGATATGGGCATAACTTATACATATTTACCACTTAACCTATATTTGTTAGTGTTCAAGTTGATACTAATTTTATCATTTCTATGATTTTTAGGTAATAAATATAAAACTCGACGTTATAAATAAAATGTTGCTAAATAGGCACATCTTTAGTATCAAAAGTGTTAAATGGTCTTCGGACTATACAGTGGTGCAGAAGCAGTTTAAAAATAAGTTTACCAAGCAGAAAATTGGTTAGTCATGGTTAAAGAAGCGAGATGAGCCGGTAGAATTGGTAAGGCACGGAAAAAGCACGTGAAATAGAGTTAAGACGTGGCAAGAGTGGTGGACGCCTGGTGAAGTAGGGAATTTTTGGTCTGTTGGCGTGAGACAGTGGATGACCGGCTGAGAAGAGGACAACACGTGGGAAAGAAGTGAGAGGAATAGGTTATAGAGAGACGATAGGGAGTTGGAGACAGAAGTGATGGGAGGCAGTAGCTAGGAGTCTGATAGCTTGATTGGAGTTAAAAAAGGAGTACGTGATGTGGTCCTCAGTGGAGTAAAAACAGGAAAAGTAGGTGAGATAATGGGACAAGGTGATCATCATGGTCAAAGAATAGTTGGCTAGTTGTTGTTCGGTTGTGAAAGAAAGGAGTAAAAGATATGACATGGTCAGGGAGACAACGAATGTCTTCGGTGTTGGCTAGATTCGTGGGTGTGGGCTAGACACAAAACGAGGAAACAAAGTATAAAAAGGGAAGTCTGCTAGGTTTTCTTGGGAGGCCTATACGGTGTAAAGAGAGAAATAGAGCTGTGACCTAGGGCTGGAGAAGGCAAGTGACAGTGGAGAGAGTGGATTGATTTGAAGCTGGAGATAGGATCGAGGTGCGTCTGGTTGATTGCGACGGGAGAAAAGTTGAAAGGGAAGAAAGCTGACGCAAGTGGAGAGAAGAGTGATTTCTTTTGATCTGTTCGAGGTTGAAGGTGTACAGAGGTTGTCTGGTTGTTGGCGGCTGCTGTACACAGGAGAAGAAAAAGACAATATCACTGCTCTATTTTGGTTTAATCTTTTCTCTCTACTCTTGTTAATTATTTTTAATGGGTTTTAAGAAACCCATCTCCTTGTCTCACTTAAAGTTTTAGATCAATTAAATCAAATTATTTGATACATACTATTATGGTTTGAATAGATTAATTCCATTATTTTGATTTATTGATTTAATGAAAAAATTAGTTGTTGATTCACCGGTTTTGTACAATACAGTAACCTATGCACATAATTAATAGAATAGTAAATATATTTGTCTACTTATTTGATATTTCATGCTTGGGTTAAATCCTTAGATGGGGTATGCTTAGAATAGCCAGATATCATTTGTGACCCTATAATTAGTTTCATATAATTTTCTCGCTAACGTAATTAGATGGCGTATGCTGATACTTAAGAGTTTTTGATGCGTCATGCTTAGGGTGTCCCACTGATATTTGCGACTCTAATACATATAATAGGTGATATTCAATAGAACGAACAATAGATGAATATTCGGGAGTTATGTTTCACTTCAGTAATTAAATAGAAATAGTGGTGGATACTGAAAACCCTGGTTATTGTTTTTCCCATTTGATTTATTTTGTTAGTTTAGTTTATTTTTCTTTTTTTAACTTTATTCTAAGAATCCAAAAATATTATTTCTGGTTAGTTTATTAAGAATATTGATTGCAGTATTGTCTCTCTCCCTGTGGGTTCGACCCGTACTTGCCGTTGTCTACATTGTAGACACCGTGCAATTGCGGTTATTATATATATGGTATTCTAAAATCCTATCAGTTAACCGATTTTTCCAAATTTACCTTCTTAATTCGTTTTCCCCAACAAACAACTATGATGCATCATTTTCTCAGTGACGCATCATAAGGGCATACCATTTCCAATTAAGGAATTTCGAGACAAAATTCATTACTTGCACCAAATATGCATCATAATTTCAAGATAATGCATCATTGTACTAAATTATGCATCCTAGAGCATGCAACATATGCCCAAGGTGATGCCTCATCTCGTTCAATGACGCATCCTAGAGTATGTGTCATATGAAAAATACGGGTTATCACAATATCACCGTTTTTTTTTCCATATGATGCATACTCCATGATGCATCATTGATCAAGATGAGGCATCAACTTGGGCTTATGTTGCATGATCTGGGATGCGTCATTGAGTATAATAATGCATCATCTTGATTTTGTGATGCACAATAGGTGTAAGTGATGCATCTTGTCCAGAAATTCACCATTTAGCAATGGTGTACCCTGATTGTTAGTGCACTGCTTGGTTAAACCCACCAAACATTGGTATGTCAAGTTTGGTTGTCAAGGTTAGTTCCAAAACTCGAGTCGTTTGAATAAATTACTAAAGTCAACTTTGTTAGATTAGACTAAGAACATAGAAATGTCGAGACTTGATCTAGTTACTCATAGAGACTTGAAGCCATATCGAAGACAAAACAAAAACATCACCCTTCAGTTTGAGGTTAGTAACTAAAGACTTGAATCATTCCATTTTATCTATTTTTCATACAAGTCTTTATTCATTTGAAAGATGATAGGCACTTAATTTATATATTTCTATTACCTTATTTATATTTGCTAGTGATTATATTTGTGCTAATTTTATGATTTTCATGTTATTTTCAGGTTGTATTCGTGAAACTCGCATTTACAAATAAAGCATGACTAAATGGAAATGATTGACAACAATACATCATCCCAGCCATATATCTTCTTGACGTATGAAAGCGGTCGGACTTTTCTTGGAGATTCGGTTCGGTTCGGTAGGTAGAGAACGTGAAAAGAAAGAAAGAGAGTTGGTGTATTCTCTTGGAGATGGGACCGAATAGGGCGGTTAGATAGAAAAGATAGTTGAATGTTGGTTTTGCTTGGTACTGTGAAAAAGTGCTAAGTGGACACATATCTGATATTTGGGGTTTGGTTTCAACTAGTCAGGAGGTGGTTGCACTTTCTTGGTGTTGGATTGGAGTAAAAAGAATTGAACGTTGTCTAGGTGACGTGGGTCACAGGAGGTAGAGAGAAGATTGAAAAGGTGTTTGGGACTTAGAAATTGTAAGGACAATACGTGGGAGAGTTGACTAGCTCTGGCAACTATAAAAAGAGATGAAGTTTTTGTTTGAAGGGAGGAATTAATTAGATCTGTACGGATAAAGGAAAGAACTGGGGTTAGCGGATGTGAGTGGGGAGTAACACATGAGATTAGTTGGCTAGTGGTGAAGTTCGGTCAGGAGAGAAGTTGAAGGGGCGTGGCTGGTGATTGTGAGAGGGACGTCTTTTGTTGGAAGCTGAACATAAATAAAGAGAGAAAAAAGATGAAAGATCACAAGTAGAAGGATTTAATTCTCTCTCTATTTTTATTTTTATTTTTTTAATGGATTTTGAGAAATCCATTGTCATGTCTTGCTAAGTTTTGTGAGTACGGTTTTAGGTAGAAATCAATTTTAATTGTGTATTTATGTGAACTCCGTCTTAATATTTTCGTATGATTCAATGACTAGTAATTTCACTTCATAAATGCTTGGTACTTGACTGGTTTATATAATGTCATTGACTACTTATGCTTTATGAGGAAGGACTGGTTGCCTAATATCACTCCTCCATTAGTTGATACTTCAAGGGGGTTACCTGAAATCAAAGAACAAAAATGGATTCATGAAGGTTTAATTACTGAATCACTTCCCAATGGCATGTTCCGGGTTTGCTTAGATAATAAAAATATGATTTTAGGTTATGTTTCAGGAAGGATCCGACGTAGTTTTATACGGATATTGATGTATCGTACTTGGGTTAAGTTCTTTGATGGTGTTTGATTTTGGATTGATAAGTCGTGCTTTAGGATTATTACATTTAAAACGAAGGAAATTGCATCGGTGAAACTAAACATTTTAGGATTTTATTTGAAATATTTCCGAGATATGAGGTTAATTCCAATATCTGTCTCGAGTATTATAGAAAATACGTTTGGAGATTATATAAGTTTTTCATGATTAAGTTGGTGGAAACCAAATTCCTTAGTTACCTACTTCGTTCTTGTATAATTTTAGTAAGTTAATTTTTTATTATTTCATTCTTATTTTCTAAAAATCCCAAAAATATCATCCTTGGTTAGTTAATTAGAGATATTGATTACAGTATTTTCTAGCTCCCTGTGGGCTCGATCCGTATTTGCCACTGTCTACTAGTTAGATGCCGTGTGATTGTGGTTATTATTTTTATAGGGTTTCCACAATCCTATCAAAAGATAACCTACGAAATTAAGTTTGTTACAATGAATTTAGTATTGGTGACTTGTTCACTATATAGTGATCAAAGTATCAAAAAGAAAGATATACAATAGTTTTTTTGACAACTTTAAGTATATAAAATTATGAAGTATAGTTTATCCATGACCTTATGGGTGAATCCAAACCTTAATAAATATGTTTTATAGCAATTTAAGGAAGTAGATTTTTGAAACTTGTTTCAAATTCGAAAAGGGATTCAGGACCGACCCCAGGATCTATCCCATGTCAGAACCGATCCTGACTGAATCTAACTTTGTTTTACACGTTCGATTGGTCTTTTAATTTTCACGGGTTTTTTGATATACCGAGATGTATATGAGTTAGATTGGAAAGTTTATTAAAATGTCAACTTAATGATCTGAACATGTGTTAAACTCTAATTTTTTAGGAGTCAAGTATATACCTTTGATATTCAAGGCGAGATCCTAAAATATCAATTTTTCTATATATTTGGCATCCTAAGAGGTTTGAGAAATTTAGAAATTTGTAAATAGGTATTTCCAAATAAGCCTTGGTCATAATACTATAAATCGTGAGTCTTGTATTCTTATAAACTCATCCCAGAACACACCTTCTATAGAGTGTGGAAAAGCCAACTTTTTAAAGAGATATGAGTAAACTAATTAAGTGAAAGATCTTACATTGCCTTTTGATAAAGTTTTCTTTGAGATCAAGAAGCCTCTAGTTTTATCGTTTGTCGAAGGCTAAATTGATATTTAGTTTTTGTTAATTACCTATGTTTGAACTAACAGTGTAGTCATCTTTGATTGATCAAACTTGTTTGTTATAAGGTCCATCTCTTCTGATATAAGGCAACTTGATCAAGTTTGTTTGAAGATTTGACTAGTACAATCAAAATGATTATGGATAGTAGGATAAAATTGTTGATCAGTCAATGTTATCAGAATTGAAGATTGAAGACTTAAAGACTTTTATTTTTGGTTCTGATCTTTGTGTGTGACTTTATGCGAACTTGGTTATTTGAGATTATACAAGCAGTTTATCTTGATAGACACCATACTTGTAAAAGATCGATCAAACGGTCTAGTTTCATTAAGTTTCTTGGATAAAGATTGTTCATTAAGATTCATTATTTTTATAGTCATTATCTTGGTTTAATCTTTTGTCCAAATAAATATATTGATTAAACGGAAGATCCTTTTGCTCTACTTTATCACCGATTAAAGTTTGATTATGGGTGATTAATAAGTGAATTGGTTACTGAAGCAGGTTAGTCTTTTACTATTCCGGGTTATGATCCAAATGAGTCGAGAGCAGAAGTCTTCACAGTGGTGAAGCGATTCAAGATAGTAAACTCTGTCTTAGGATTCACGTGCATATGCCAGTTTGCTTGTAGGCATAGGGATACTTAAGGAACTGAGTAACTTAAGGTAGTTTACCTGGTCTCGACTTTACGAAGTTACGGTAATCAATTTTTTTAGCGACTCAATTTTAAGAGTATTCAAAACTGGACTAGGTCCCAGAGTTTTTCTGCTTAGCAGTTCTCCTCGTTAACAAAATCTTGTGTGTTTTTGTTATTTACCTTACTTCTGTATTTTATTATTTATCTTTATAATTAAAGTGAATACACTTGTAAGTTAATCTTTTCTTGGTAACGATCTCATAGCTATTTCAGATAAAACTTTAATTATTACCAAGAATAACCTTATATATTGAAGATCTAAAGATTGATTCTGGGTGATTAATAAGAGATTTGGCTACTGAAGAAGGTTTGTCATTTACTATTTCGGTTTATGATCCAAAGGAGTCGAATGCAAAAGTCTTCACAGTGGTGAAACGATTCAAGATAGTGGACTCTGTCTTGGGGTTCACGTGCATTGGCAAGATTGGTCATAGGCGCAAGGATACTAAAGGAACTGAGTAACTTAAAGTATTTACCTGTTCTCAACTATATAAAGTTGCGGTAGCCAATTTCTATACCCACTTAAATCTAAGAGTATTCAAAACTAAACTAGGTCTCAGGATTTTTCTGTTAAGCAGTTTTCTTCGTTAACAAAATCTTGTGTGTCTGTGTTATTTACTTTACTTCTCCATTATATTGTTTATATTTAGATCAACAAAATTTAGAGAACATATAGTTGCAGCCTATCAACATTTCGAGAGTCAACAAGCCGAGAGTCAAGAAGGAGAACAAATTGAGGTGGAAAACACTATCCGAAGATCAATCAGATATGAATCAGACGACGTCTAAGAATGTGTAGAGAAGGACATTTTTTCCACCTAAAAAATGGGAAACATAGGCTTACGAGGTTTAGCGCTAAGAAAGTGCCACTAACTGATCCAAGTAATGAGGAGACCCCAAAATCTAAAAAGTCAAAGAAACAACGTTATACATAAATGATTCGTAATATTTTCTTTTGCAAATGTTAGAGCAAATCTAAACATGGTATTGTGTGATTAATTATATGAACTTTGTATCAATGAATTTGAGATTTAATCATGTCACATCAAATTTTAAAATTTCATACAAAATGGTATAAGATGAACGGGTCGGTTAGTCTCAGGTGGACGTCGTTGGAAACATCTATTTTAACGGCCTAGATTATATCCTCTTTAACCTAGTTCACGAAACGTGTAAGGTTTAAATTTTACAAGGTTACATCCATTTCTTTTAAATAAGCTGCAGAAGCATGAAATAAATATGTATGAATTCCTGACCCAACATCATAATTATGAATACATACTGTTATCTTACATTCCGTAAGAGAACTAAGGATGCATATTCGGCTTGTGGCTAAATTATCCATATAGCTCTTTTACATATATATGCACCTCCAAAATTTCAGGGATTTACCCGGCTAAACCCTCGTTATTTCATGTGCATCCACGCAAACTATTTGTATAAACTAGAATATATTGATCATACAAAATTACGAACATTCGGAATAGAGGCTATGCCATATCTAAATGAAAACACAAATTAGATGCATATCATCTAACTGCAGAGTCGCATCAAAAATTATCTCAAGTTGCAAACTTCCACGGCTGAATATCTTGAATATGTTTTGTATGCACTGCACAAAAGTTAATCTTAAATACTAACAATTAAATCTGACAAGACTGAGAAACCTTAAATAGGCCATAGTCATGGTCACAACATTAGCAAATGCCAATGTCAATGGCACATAGGCAATGGCCTTGGCACCAGCAAGTGCCATCCCTTGTAATCCCTAGTCATGCTCCCTGCACGAACAAAGCCAACATGCCCCGTGCCAACGGACACCAACAAGCACTAGCAGAGGCGCTAACAGAAGTGCTAGCCCTATAGCATGTGCTGCTAGCAGCACTGGCGCTACTCTTTCCTCATTGCTTCTACGCCTGTTGCTGCTGTTGTGCCATTATTCTTCGCACACACCAGTGACATTCTTCTTCGATTGTGCCATTGCCATTCTTTGCTTGCCTATGCCGTCATAATTCTTTGTTGCTAGCGCCATCACCAAGGCTACAACACTTGTGCTAGCAACACCCTGATTAAGCCAATAACACTCATATGCACCATTGTTGCTAAGCATAAAATTGTATGTTACAAACGTGCCACAAATGTGCTATGCTAAGCTTACTAATAGCATTGTTTTACAATAAACTCACGATTTTGAGTCCATGAATACACTAAATCTTATGAGAGATTAAATCATATTACATTGGGGGATTATTCATAGAGTTTTGTTCTGGTGGTTACAGCAACATGCGGCGTGGCAACACCCCATGACAAGGAAGTTACAAATTAGTGGTGACGGTTGAAGTGGTTGAGGAAGTAATGGAATAATGGTTTTCCAGAAACTTCCAAGGATAGTGGGCGGTTACACCACTACCCCCATAATCCCCATTACGTCATCTCTCCATTACCTCCAGTACTTTACAAGGGAATGTGTGTATACCAATTACTATAAATAGGTTATTTATCCCATTTCAGAAAGACAGAACAAGCTTATCATTCTCTCATAAGCTCTGTTATTTCACAACCTCTACACAAAATTCAACACACAAATTCCTCAACTTTGGTTTGCTTCCCTCCCCTAAGATCAACCCATTTTCTCTCCTTGTGACCGAAGCAGAGTGGAACGGCTACTATCGTGGTTTAGGCTTTCCGTGTACGATTTTGATTTTTGAATCTAAAGAAAGTACTTCTACAATATATTGTTTTACCTAGAATCAATTTATAGGTACTAACAATTGACGACCACAAGGGATATCAATCTCTCGGTCACGAATCTAATTCTTCAATCATATGAAAATCAACTCTTAAATCGAGAAACCTAAAAAAAAAAAAAACAATAATCAGATCTTGTTCAAGCTTTCACCATAATCATCATACACATATGAAAATTGGGTAAAGAAGAGAAACTCACTGGCCTTGCAATCCGCTTGTTTAAATAGACAAAAGTGGAAAACCCTAAAATTCAAATAAGTGGAATTTTCTGAAGTTTATCCCGATGAAAATGGATCTGAGCACGAATGCTGACTCCAAGACCGACCGTTGCCAAGAGGAAGGTGACAGGCTTCACTAGGTGGCCAGCTCAGCATGGGAGGTGACAGGCTTCACCAAGAGACCGGCTTAAAACTTGAGCTGATAGGCTTCACCAGGTGACCGGCTCATCACGTGCAGATGCAGCTCATCCACGCTTCCCGCGCAACAAGATTTGTGGCCGTGACTCTTCTACCAGTTTTGTTTGTATGGATGATCATCATTGATCTACCAAAAACCGCACATAGCTACTACCACTAGCGCCTCAGGTACCGATGAGACAGTTTCTTCCCAACAGACCTGTGCTGACATAACAAGCCTAATGCAATATTGCAGAAAATATGAGTAATCATTCCTAGTCTTATGGACTCTATTTGTTTGAAGATTCCCTAGTATCGATACCACTTCTTACCACGAAAAATTATCGTTCCGCGCTAAGAAGGGGACTTAATATTGATAGTGGATTTCTAACAAGAGAGAAAATTGTAATATTGCTTTTCACCTAGCTGCAGAAGCATGAAACAAATATGTATAAATTTCTGACCCGGTATCATAATTATGAATACATACTACTATCTTACATTCCGCAAGATAATTAAGAATGCATATTCAGCTCATGGCTAAATTAACTCTGTAACTCTTTATATATTTATGCACTTTCAAAATTTCAGGGCTTTACCTAGCTAAACCTTCATTATTTCATGTGCGCTCATGCAAACTATCTGTATTAATCAAAATACGTTGATTATATAAAATTGCGAACATTCAGAACAAAGGTTATGCCATATCTGAATAAAAATGCTAATTAAATGCATACCATCTAATTGCAGAGTCGCATCAAGCATTATCTCAAGTGGAAAACTTACACGGCTGAATCTCTTGAGAATGTTCTGTATGCACTGCATAAAAGTTAAGCATAAATGATAACATTAAAATCTCATGCGACTGAGAAACTCTAAATAGGCCATAAATATGGCCACAACATTAACGAATGTCAAAGCTAGTGGTGCATGTGCAATAATTATGGCATTAGCAAGTGCCATCCTTAGCGAACCCTAGCCACATTCCCGACACCAATGAATAGCACATACACATGTGCCAAAAGGCTAAAAAAAAAAAAAAGCAAAAAAAAAAAAAAGGCAACAAAACCAACAAAGCACGCGCCAAACAAGCACTAACAGTGCTAGTGGTAGCGCTAGCAACAACTAGCATTAACGCTAGCGCTACCAGCAGGACTAGCGCTAGCGCTCCTCTCTCTTTTTATTCCTTTTTGTGTCTTCTCGACCTTCATGCTTGCACCTATACTTGTGTCAGCCTTGCCCCTTGCTATTAGCGCCAATACTAGGCCATTACCATACTATGTTGACACAAACTTATCGATAACATTATTTTACAACAAACTCACGTGTTTTGAGCCCATGACTCCACTAACTCTTAAGAGAAATCAAAAAAATTACATGGGGGATTCTTCATGGGGTGTTGTTCTGGTGGTTAAAGCAACATACGGCGTCGCAACACCCCATTATAAGAAAAGTACAAAATAGTGGTAAGGATGAAGCAGTTAATGGAGTAATGGAGTAATGGTTTCCCGAAGATTCCAAGGCGGTTATACCATTATCTTCACGACTTCCACTTATCCATCTCTTCACTACTTCCACTACTTTACAAGGGAATGTGTGCATTCTCAACTGTTATAAATAGGCTACTTAGCCCATTTAAGAAACAAACAAGCTTACCATTCTCATAAACTCTGTTATTTTCTCTAAATCTACACACAATTCATCATACTTATTTCCATTAACTTTCTTTCCCTCCTTGTGACCAAAGCAGGGAGGAATGGCTATTATCGTGGTTTAGGATTGCCCTGTACGATTTTGATTTCCGAATCTAAAAAAAGTACTTCTACAGTATACTTTTTTGCTTAGAATCAATTTTTAGGTACTAACAATTGGCAACCACATTGGGAGATCAATCTCTCAGTCACAAATCCAATTCTTCAACTATCTGAAAAACAATTCTTCAATCATCTAAAATGGTTAGTCATAGGTCAGATTCAATTACTATAAATTCTAACATTTCTCCTGTCAATACCAATTGAGATGCGCATAATCCTTCTCCAGCAGCCAATGGCGCCACCAACCCACGTTTCACCAACGGAACTACCGAATTGGTCGAAACCCCAATCACTCTGGATGAGTTGATACAAAGGAAAAAAATCTCAAGCAATAATTCTAGCGAGACTGTAAGATGCGGTAAGTGTTATGTTCTCTTCCCTTGTCAAATTAATATAATAAGTAGGATGTCGCAGTGCTTTCGAACGAGGCCCAGGCTCCACAGAACCAAGATAGATTTCTCAACTGGTGATTCTCCACCTCACAATATTGGGAGCTTCACCACTACAGAAAAACCAGTAAACCAGGAAGCCATATTTCAAATCAAAAACTTGTGCGAGCTTCTTCACTTTTCCAAGGATCAACGCGTCGACACCTTTGCTGCTCTCAACCGCATAGCCGTGAACACACACTTGATGTTGTCTCCAATGGAAATAGAAATAGTCATATCAAACAACCTAGCTATGAACAACGTCATTTTCACCGAGGAAGGTCACAACCGTTCCATGTATGTTACTGCTCATGTCAAGGGATTCGAATTCTAAATGTCCCTTATCGACACAGGAGCGGCTGCTAACATTATTACACTCAAAATTCTCAAAGTGGCCCAAGTCTCGCAGAATCAGATCATGCAGCATCCTATAGTGATGAAAGATTTCGAAGGTAACCGCACTAACTCCTACGGACATGTTTATTTAAACTTACAAGTGGGTCCTATCGTGTCCAAGGTGAAATTCTATGTCATTACAAAAGAGCCCGAATACCACATGATACTATGGTGCCCATGGCTACACGAAAACAAAGATGTCCCTTCCACCTATTATTAATGCGTGAAGGAAATACTGAATGGGAAAATCATACGCATAAATACATCACCATCACCCTACACTCCAATATATGATGCTGAATTCTTCAAACCATAAGATGATATTGTTGAACCACCCAAAAAAGTCTACATCACGCCGTTACCTGACTGGGCGTCGATAAAAGACGAACCATTCACCTTTATTGCAAAAGTCGGGTCATCAGGAGCAACTTCCAGACCCTATGGATACCACCATGGGACTTTCGGCATCACCTCAACCTTCTAAGAGAAGTTATAGTTTCGTGACTAGTTACAACGATGACGGAAAAGTAGTCTACCTTCGCAATCGTTGTTAGCAATTAACAGGGGAGGCCTACAAAGATTCTCCCCGCCCATAGTTATGCATCCACAGTGAGGAGCAATACCATGAGGAAGTCGAAGACGCGCCGCGAAAATTACAAGACGATACAGATGCTACGACTGACAAACTTGAAACTATCAATCTAGGAACAGAAAAAAATCCACGACCAGTTTCAATCAGCTCAGCCTTGTCACCAGAAGAAAAAGTGGGGCTTGCCAATCTACTCAAGGAGTATCAAGAAGTCTTTTCTTGGACTTACGAAGAAATGCCAGGGTTGGATTACAAGTTGGTCACTCATCATTTACACGGTGCTCCTGACGCCAAACCAGTCAAACAATATCTCAGACAGTTCATACACGAATTCGAGGAACAAATCAAGACTGAAATCCATAAACTGCTAGCAGCAGGCTTCATCAAACCTATCCAACACCCTACATGGTTGGCTAACGTTGTCTCCGTCAGGAAGAAGAATGGACAAATAAGATGTTGTGTGAATTTCAGGAACCTGAATAAATCTTGTCCAAAGGATAACTTTCCTCTCCCAAACATTGACATGCTCGTGGATGCTACCAGTGGACATGGCATGTTTTCATTCATGGATGGCTATAGTGGCTACAATCAAATAAAGATGTACGAGTACGATGCCGAGAAGACCGCTTTCCGAACTCCTATCGGGAACTTCTATTATACAATGATGCCCTTCAGATTGAAGAATGCTGGCGCTACTACCAAAGAGCCATGACAGGAATCTTTTTCACGACTTCCTGAACAAGTAAGTATAAGATTATATCGACGACTTGGTAGTGAAATCCAAAACCATAACATCCCGTACATATGTCTTACGCCAAGTCTTTGAGAGATGCCATGAATACCATTTGAAGATGAATCCTCTGAAGTGCGCCTTTGGTGTATCCTCCGGGAAGTTTCTGGGATTTCTGGTAACAGCAGAAGGAATCAAGGTGGACTCAACCAAAACAAAAGCAATCACCACCATGCCATCACCACGCACAGTAAGAGAACTTAAAAGCTTCATGGGAAAGGTATCATATATTCGACGATTTATCCCTGGTTTAGCTTAATTTGTTGCTTCATTTACACCCATGTTGAAGAAAGAGGCAAGTTTTGTCTGGTCATCTACACAATAAAAGGCATTTGATCAAATTCAACAATTATTGTTATCACCAGCCATTATGAAATCTCCAACTTCCGGAAAACCATTACTTCTCTACACGGTCTTCAGTGAAGTAGCGATAGGAGCCCTATTGGCTCAAGAGGATGTCATGGGGACTAAATGTCCCTTCTACTATCTTAGTCGTACATTAGGAGATGCAGAGTTGAGATACCCCAAAGTTGAAAGAGCCAGCCTATCCTTGGTGCATGATATTTAGAAGTTTCGGCATTATCTACTAGCAAATAAAGTAGTGTTGACGTCCAGGGATGATCCTATAAAAATTTTACTATCAAAACCTGCTCTCATAGGACGAGCGGTAAAATGGTTGTTACAAATGTCAAAATTTGATCATGTGTATCGCCAAAATGCAATAAAGGGACAAGAGGTCGTAGATCTGCTTGCTACTTTTTCAGGAGAAGACATACTACAACACACGAAGACGTACCTCGAGAATTTCCAGATATCTCACTCGCCGAAGAAGAAGCATGGATATTATACTTTGACGGCTCTGCTTCTCCTAGAAACAATATTGGAGGAGCCGGTGTTGTATTTATCTCGCCGATTGGTGAAGTCTTCTCACACTCATTCAAGCTCGACTTCAAATGCACCAACAACTCTGCTGCATATGAAGTTTTCCTACTGGGATTATCGCTAGCCAAGCAAGCTGGAGCCGCATGTCTCGAAATAAGAGGAGACTTAAATTACTAGTGAATCAAATGAATGGTGTATATTGTCTCAAGGAAGCAACACTAGCCCCGTATAGGGATGAGGAGCAGAATCTCTTAACTCACTTTGCTGAGGCGACGATCATATATACAGGGCGCGCCAACAACAGACACGCTGATTGCTTGGAAACCCTAGTCTCGAAACTCCAATTTGAAGACTCGGAAGTGACCTCACCATACAGATACGTACCATGCCCTCAAACTGGATGGACAAGTATGATAAAGAACAAACCAACAACTGGAAGACACCTATAATCCAAGAGATCAGCAACTCGCATAGCCAAGGGAATGTCAGTCTTAAAAATTTAAATCACTTCTTCTTATTACATGGGATATTGTATCATAGGAATCCAGAAGGATCTTTGTCAAGATGTCTGTGAAATAATGAGGCACAAACACTACTTAGTCAGGTACACTATGAGATGTGTGGTCAGACACTAGTAATAACCTTATATGGACGTCTCCAACGTCTTGGGTATTATTATCCCACCATGGAGGCTCAATCCCGATTGTTGCAGGGATCTTGCTCTAATTGTCATATCCCGCTGCAGCATTCGGAAATACTGACTATACACAATGTTGGGGACTGGCGGGAGCCATATATCAAATATTTTCAAGATAATATTCTACCTCAGGAAAAGCGGGAAACGACACGCTTGATTCGAAAATCCAAAAAATTTGTCTTTCACGAAGGGATACTCTACCGGAAAAGCTTTGCTGGAGATTTGTTACGATGTCTGGCAGAAGAGGATATTCAGACTATACTGAAAGAAATACATGAAGGGGAACACCAGGGAAAGAGGAAATTATTTCTCCAAGTCCATGAGAAATATTACTGGTCGACCATGGAAGACGATGCGGCCTCATTTGTTCATAAACGTCACCAATGTCAAATTCACGACAATCTGATTCACACGCCATGTCTTATTTTTCACTCGGTAAGTAGCTCATGGCCATTTTATAGCTGGAGACTGGATCTCATTGGAAAAATAAATTCATCCTCATCAAAGAAAAATGAGTACATACTCACTACTACAGAATACTTCACCAAATGGGTGGAAGCCGTACCTCTCAGAAGCACAACTGGATCAACTATCACGGCCTTCATCAAAGATCATATTATATGCAGATTTGGGATACCAAAATACATCATCACAGACAATGGTACTCCATTCACAAATGAATATGTCCGAAAATTACTCAAAGCGTATGACATCAAGCAGATATTCTCCACACCATACTACCCCCAAGAGAACGGGCAAGCCAAAAGCACCAACAAAACCCTCATCAGAATTCTAAGTCGCACTGTTTATGACCACCCAAGAACATGACACGAACAATTGCCTATGGCTTTAGGCATACAAAACTTCTCTGAGGAGTCCTATAGGGACTTCACCATATTCTCTTGTATATGGGCCAACGCAATCTTACCTGCAGAAATAAAAAATCCCATCATCCAGAATCACAACAACAAGCAGAGTTTATTGGGATGAGTCCAAAATACCCGATTCTCGAGTAGCAAATTTAGACGTAACTCGAATCTAGACGAGCCGAAGAAGAAAAATATGCAGAGACTTATCGAAAAAGGATTTCCAGGGCGTACGACAAGGCAGTACAACCACAGGTATTTCAATCAGGGGATCTGGTGCTGAGGACATCTAAGCATATTCGACAAGATACGTCCGCTCCATAATTTACTCCAAAGTGGGAAGGGCCTTATGTGATCTCC
The DNA here is from genome assembly GCA_023531435.1 of Papaver californicum. NCBI lineage: Eukaryota > Viridiplantae > Streptophyta > Magnoliopsida > Ranunculales > Papaveraceae > Papaver > Papaver californicum. The sequence continues at coordinate 404,734 of JAJJMC010002939.1, forward strand.
AAGGCCATGCTAACCGGGTATTACAAGTTGGTTAATATGAATGGAGAAGTTGTAGGGACAGTCATTAATGGTAAATGGCTCAAGGAATATTATGCCTAAAGCACTTTCATCACTCACCCCACAAGTTCAATAGAACTTCAAAACATATATATACACTTCCAAATTCAAAACCTATTACATTATTCAAATTATCTGAAACATTCTTTATTCAAGTTACTCAACAACAACAACAAAAAATGTTTCGCTACCTATCATATGGCCTAAAACAGATTTCTGAGTAAAGGGTAATTGCGGTGGTGCAATTTTCCCAATCTCTTATCATACTTCTCTGAACGAGTCTGCAAATCTCGGGCTATTTCTTCAATTTTGGAGGCTTCTTACTTCAAGGATTTCCCTTCTGCCAAAGACGCTGCATGAGCCTCTTTGACACTTTCCAAATGCTGAGGAAACCAGTTTATGTTGAAACAGAGGCTCTCACAAGTAGTCAACATCTAATGCCATTATTGGATTTTCAAGTCTGTAACCGTATATGGAAGCGCATCATCCATTTCAGCAATAATATGGAGGAGTCATGCGACGGATGTTACGAGAATAAGAGCTCTTCACCCGCTCTGTTTTAGCAATATGCCCGTACTTTTTCCATATTTTCGTGTAGAGGTCCACATGATATTTAGGCACAACAAATCCTCTCATTGCTTCATACTTCCAAGATGTTGACTCCATTTCTCACTCAAAAGGGAGCCCGACGTTGGGATAATCATGAAAGGGAAGACTCAAGTCAATACTCGCAAGGGAATCCATGATGTTAGAAAAATTCTTAAATCCAGCCTCAACATTGGTTCGGCTCTTCACTGGTACGAGCTATTCATTCTCCTTAACTCTAATGTTTCCAATCTTTGTCTCCTGCTATAACCAAACAAGCATGGATGTATTTTAAAGAAAATATGTGAGTAAACAACTCATGGAAAAATAGAAGAGAAAAAAACGGTTTCAGATAGGAAAATAACAAGCTTACCATGGCTCTGAGACTCCTAGTTTTCATACGTCGCCGTGGTACCTTCTTAACTTGAGAAACCTAAAAAAAAAAAAAATCAGATCGTGTTCAAGCTTTCACCATAATCACCATACATATATGAAAACTGGGGAGAGAATAGAAACACATTGGACTTGCAATCCAAGTGGTACGCTTAACATAGGAGCTTCCTTGGTTCGAGCTAACATTGTTGTCAGACATGTTGCAATGATGGAGTGATGCAATTCAAAGTTCTGGAGAAGAATAAAAGTGAGAATGGTAAGAGTCATCCGCTTGTTCAAATAGACAAAAGTGGGTAACCCTGAAATTCAAATAAGTGGAATTTTTTGAAGTTTATCCAGACGAGAATGGATCTGGGCATGACTGCTGACAGGCTTCACCAGATCGACCGCTTCCAAGAGGAATCTGACAGGCTTCACCAGGTAACCGGCTCAGCATGGGAGGTGACAGACTTCACCAGGGGACCGTCTTAACATGGGAGGTGACAGGCTTCACCAGGTGACCGGATCAGTACGTGAAGATATACCCTGGTTTGGATGAGACAGCTAGCTGCTACCACTAGCGCCTGAGACTGTTTTTTCCCAACAAACCTGTGCTGACATAACAAGCATATTGCAATATTACGGAAAAGATGAGTAATCATTCCTAATATTATGAACTCTATTTTTTTGAAGATTCCCTAGTATCGAAACCACCATCTAGTGCTTAACACGAAACATCATTGTTCCGCGGTAAGCAGGGGACTTAATGTTGATGGTAGATTTTTGACAAGGGAAAAAACTGTAATATTGTTTTTCGCCTAGCTGCAGAAGCATGAAATAGATACGTATAAATTAATGACCCGACATCAGAATTATGAATACATACTACTATCTTACATTCTGCAAGAGAATTGAGAATGCATATTCAGCTCATGGATAAATTAGCTTTGTAGCTCTTTATATATTTAGCACTTTCAAAATTTTAGGGTTTTACCTAGCTAAACCCTTGTTATTTCATACGCGCTCATGCAAACTATCTATATTAATCAAAATACGTTGATTATACAAAATTACGAACGTTCATAACATAGGTTATGCCATATCTGAATTAAAAATGCTAATAAGATGCATACCATCTAATTGCAGAGTCGCATCAAGCATTATCTCAAGTTGCTAACTTCCACGGCTGAATCTCTTGAAAATGTTCTGTATCACTGCATAAAAGTTAAGCATAAATGCTAACATTAAAATCTCATGCGACTGAGAAACTCTATATAGGCTATAAATATGGCCACGATATTAACGAATGTCAAAGCTAGTGGTGCATGGGCAATAATCATGGCATTAGCAAGTGCCAGCCTTAGCGAACCCTACCCACATTCCCAATAACAATGAATAGCACACACACACATGTGCTAAAAAGCTAGAAAAAGCCAAAAGGCCAAAAAAGCCAACAAAACACACGTCAAACATGTCCTAACAGTGCTAGTGGTAGCGCTTCTTCCCATCTTTACTCATTTGCGCGTCTTCTCGCCCTTCACGTTTGCACCTATGCTCGTTTCAGCCTTGCCCCTTGCTATTAGTGATAATACTAGGCCATTACCATATTGTGTTGACACAAAATTATTGATAGTATTATCTTACAACAAACTCACGTATTTTGAGTCCATGACTCCACTAACTCTTACGAGAAATCAAAACAATTACATGTGGGGATTTTTCATGGGGTTTTAATCTGGTGGTTACAGCAACATGCGGCGTGGCAACACCCTATGATAAAGAAGTTACAAAGTAGTAGTAAGGCTGAAGCAGTTGATGGAATAATGGAGTAATGGTTTCCCGAAGATTCCAAGGCGGTTATACCATTATCCCCACGACTTCCATTTCTCCATCTCTTCACTACTTCCACTACTTTACAAGGAAATGTGTGCATTTTCAACTGTTATAAATAGGTTACTTAGTCTAATTCAGAAACAGAATAAGCTTACCATTCTCATAAGCTTTGTTATTTTCTCTAATAGTTCTATAACTCTACACACAAATCATCACACTTATTTCCTTCAACTTTCTTTGCTTCCCTCCCCTAAGATCAACCCATTTTCTCCCATTGTGACCGAAGCAGGGCGGAACGGCTACTATCATGGTTTAGGCTTGCCCTGCACGATTTTTTATTTTCAAATCTAAAAAAAGTACTTCTACAGTACATTGTTTTGCCTAGAATCAATTTTTAGGTACTATAATGCTTAAAGAATTCTCCAAATCTCTTACGGGAAGAGATTATACTTGGTACAACAACCTCGCCTCCAACAACATCTCTAGTTGGTCCCAGATGGTCAATGCTTTTTATAAAAGGTATTTATTTTTCTCTGAGGAAATCTCTCGCTCGGACCTGGGAGAATGTTCCAGAGGAACAACGAGCATCCCAACGAATACGTGAAGAGGTTCAGAACACAATCTCTCGACTGCCATGACCAGAACGTAACTGAACAACAATTGGTGGAGCTTTGCATTAATGTAATGATTCATGTTTATCATGATTTATTAGAAAAATTAGGATTTCAAACCTTCTCTGAGATACATGAGGTCGCCAAGAGATCAGCAACAACTGCTCCGATATTGCTGGAAAGAACAAGATCCGCCAGAGAAGAAAGCCATGGAGACACCCGTGGAAGTAGATTTCTGGTGAACAAACAACATTCTACCAAACACTCCATAGGTGTTGTCAGTGATGAAGGAACCAAGAGAAAGGCAACGTCTCATTCGGCATCACAGAAAAAACGCACTACATCAACCCTGGCAGCAGTGGCAATACCAATTCAAGGACAAATCTCAGCCAAGACTCTACGTTAGCCATAACAAACCAAGACGGATCTAACGCTTCTAGATTTCCCCAGGAGGTCCTCAAACTGGTGGAAATATGGGTACAAAAAGGAGCCATCAAGTTACCACCTGTGTGACATCCACCCACCGAAGAAGATATGTCAAATACAAAATACTGTCACTTCCACAGATTCGTCAATCATCCCACGAGTGAATGCAATGGCTTGAGGCGTATATTCAGAGAAAAGATTGACTCAAGAGAGTTATTCCTAGGGACTGAAGGTGTTCACAAAGATCCCCTCCTTGTCAGGAGCTTCACTTTTTCTAGAGAATTTGTTAACCGATATGTCCAATCCATGATAGAGCGTATATGTGAACTTTTTTACCTATCGAAGGCACAACGCAAGGATATTTTTACTGACCTTAATCATGTCGTGTCAGGTAAGCGTCTACTCTTCGCCGAAAAAGCTAATGTGTATCCGAAATCCACCTTAGAAGACGTAGTTACCAAACACAATGAGAAGCCTAGATGGGGACTTGTCACCACTTTTTGCCTCAAGGACACCAAGTTCGAGCAAAAACTTATCGATGCAGGCACCAGTGTCAATATCATCACTATCAAGACTCTGAGAGTTGAGGGAATCTCCAGGCACGAAGCCATGCACTCGCCAACCGTAATCAATAATTCTAAAGGGAAATACCGGAGTGCTTACGGCTACATCGCTCTTGAGGTAAAAATTGGTGACACCCGAACACATGTCGAGTTTCATATTATCAAAGAGGATCCAAATTACGACATGATTCTGGAATACCCATGGGTCCGTAACAACAGAATGAGAGCAAGTGTATCTCCTTTATCGGCACCAGCACCTTCAAGGATTTCAAACAAGCTAGAAAATCCCGGGGAGTTTCGTCGCATAATGGAGCTGGATGTGAAGCAATTACCAGGAGAGGACGTAGCATCATATGTTCAAAGGTTTCGCACACAAGTATGACATATCCAACCAACTTCTTTGCAACCAGCAATCCCACGTCCCATCAAAAAGCTTGGGGACTTGACCCGGATATCAACCCTACTCTGACTCGGCGATGTGAATGGGAAGATGATCTTTTTCAAAATTTTATCGAATGGGTAGGGATTATCTCTACTAAAGATAAGAAAACCAGTAACCCGGTTGTTCAGAAGATATGTCATGAAGTTAAGGGGCCTGAACCCAATGCCTTCCATGTCGGGGATACGGTAGAGAAAACACAGCCTCTCCTGAAGAAAAGTCGTATCTCATCACCGAAACTTTAATCGGCGGTTATTACAAGCTTTTCAACACTGACAAGCCAGAAGGGGTGGTCATACATGGAAAGTGGCTTACAACTCACAACGCTTAAAACATTATATCACCACCTCACAATATTTTCCTGTTTTATGCAATATTTGTAATTCATCCAAAATGTTTGCAACGTCTTGCATTCATACTTAGGATTTCAATTTATTAATCAAGCAAAGCATTATTTCCTTCAAAATATATATATATCCTCGCAAATCATTCAAAAAATCCCTACATACTCGGAAAAATCCCAAAATAAAACCACAAAGAGTCATGTATCTCTGAAAACCTCTAAAAACTCAGAAAATTCCTTGAAAGTCGGTTCAGCACCTTCGGAATACGCCTTCTCCAACCTCCTAAAAATCTCAGTTGCAAGATTCAAGTCCCGAGAAAGCCTCTCAACATGTCCAGCCTTGGTGACCGTCTCCAAACTAGCAGTCATGCTTCCTTCCCACAAACGCTTCACAATAGCTTCAAAATGACGACAAATCCATGTGATATTAAGCTCATCCCTTTCAGCCTCATCCAAAACATCCTTCCAGTCTTGAAGCATTATCTCAGAAATTTCTCTACGAGGAAGACAAATCATCTCATGCACAGTTGATAGCAGCACAAACATATTCTTCTCCAAAGTACGATAGTTTTGGGGGTTTCCTATGAAAAATGCCCGAACTTCTTCCATATCTTGGTGTATAGCTCACAATAGCAATACGGAACAGTGAAACCACCAATACATACATAGTCGAGACGAGTTCTATCAAACTTGAAGTCGAAATAAACTCCATCGTCCGGGTATTCAACCGAAACAATCTCCATCATATCAGCACTCTGTACAATAACGCCACTCAGAGTGCTTTCTTCAAAAACAGCAGCAGAAAGAGCTCGCTCGTGACTTTAAGGCGGAAAATAAATATTAATAACATCATGGTTCGTGGTAATCTCCAATCCTTCATCTACAAGTTCATCTCTTTGTTTTGGTTCATTCCCCCCTTAAAAAACGGAGACATTAAAGAGATAAAGAGTTAAAATAGCTTAGACACAAGGAATTGAAGCATATATCATAAAGTTCACAAAATATGACCATTAACAACCTAAAAATTCATTAAAAAGTGTTTTGAGTCATGTCATATGGTTTAGAATAAGATATGGGTCGTTTTGCAAAAGTGTCGTTAGAAACGTTTTTACGTAACCCTCCGGAAAAACTAAAACTGACACTAACTGGTAAGGAATTTGGGGATAATTTATATAACAAATTAATCATATGGATGTATATTACAAAATGCAAAAATGGCGCGCCAATCGGAGAAGCGATCTAATAAGGGCATACAAAAGGGTCGACTACATGATGGCTGAAAAACCTACAGAATTCTGCCTGGAAAGGTTCTAGACGCTCGGTGTCAGGTCTTTTTCGCCTAGCAAATGAACTCCAAATTCAGAAGAAAAAAATTTCATAAGTTATCTCTACATATTATATAAAGAATGAGAGGTCAACCACCTTATTCCGACTTTGGACGAAGATTCTACGACCATTACGGTAAGAAGACCTGAATCTGGATTTTTCTGACAACAAAAATCGTTAAAATTCTTCATAAAATCACGTATGATTCTACATATTTGGTGGTCTAAGAGCTATAATCATATCATTATTCTTCTAAGAAAATAAATTAAACTTACTTAGGGCTGCAACAAGTCCCTGGAAGCAGAAGGCACTTCATAATACGTCTCACCACCAAATTCTTCGTTTTCGGCATTGGATTCTTCGATTACTTCAGTATGAGACGATTTTTCCGGTCCATTGTCATTGGATTTTTTCTCAGTACTTCCAACCACAATGGTACTTTTTGATACTTGAGTATCTGTGTGTCTAGTCATCTAACAATGGTGGTTATTTTATAAGAGTCAGAATTCATCAAGTTCAACAAATGAAAGATTCTGCAACACATGAATTTTCAAAAGAAGTTTTACTTACGACATAAGTTGCTGAGGCGCCAGGGATGGCTGGGACACCAAACTCGAAAGGTCAAACACTCGAATTACCTTGAGAAGTTGCGCCCCCAGACTACACAAATATGCTCGTCAGAACGAGGGAAACTTATACTTCATGCAGAAAAGAAGAATAAAAGAAAAATATGAGACATTTAACTTTTTCAAAGGACGGTCTCCACTTCCAGGCATAATCATCCGAGGTCTCTTCTCCTAAGATTGAGGAGTAGTGTTCATTATAGTATCAGACATGAAGTAATTTTGGGAGCCATGACTGCAAGAGATGAATTAAAACATTTAATAACTAAATAAAAGATTGTGATTAAACGAAGAATGATTTGAGATACCTGTGTTAAGTTGATGATCGCTTCACGTCTTGCTCTAGAGGTAATTTTCAAATTCGGTCGAGCTGTTAATTCCTCTTCAGAAGGATCACCACGAACATCAGGAGGATTACTAAACATGAAGTTCCTGAGGAGAATAAGTTGTGCGTTCCAGAAACCAGTATATTCATCAGTAGTACATCCTTTTCTACTGGTCTGGAAAAAAGAAATGCTTCGACCTGGAATCTTTGGGCACCTTCATATTGCTTAAACACGTCTATAGTAGGTGCCACAGTACGGTACTAAGGAACAGACTGATCAAAACCTATTTAACGAGCCGCTCTATCAATGTTATAACTCTGAGTAATGTAATTACCAGAATGGATAACAAGAATGTGCCATGGGGTACAACTGTTCATAAAAGTTCTCTCACCACTTGGACCAGAACTCAAAACAATACCAGGGCTTTCAGCAAAAGTCCCTAGCGGAATCACATGTGGAAGCTTCGAACCCCAAGGTATGAAATTCACTTTCTTCTCATTATCCATTAAACTGATAAGACTAACAAGAGAAATTTTTTTCTTACTCCAACGAAAAACTAGAGTGCACTCTATCTTTTCACTCGGAAAAGAAGGCCGATCCTTTGGTACATATTCAGAAAAAATTTCCCAAAGCCAGGCTTGCATAAACATGACATGAATAAAATACTCTACCTTGGCATGGCCATTGGAAGTCTTCATGTCACGAGTAAAAGTGTCTAAATGAGAATATAAAGTGCCCAGAAATAAAGTACCAAGAGGAAGAGTCTTTCCACCAGCAAGTGCGACAACAACAGGAACAACTGGAACCTTCAATTGACCTCCAGGAGAATCTTCAAATACGTCTCTAGAAAGCCAAAGTACAAGGAATGCAGCAATGCATAAGGGATGATCAACAGCGAGACCGTCAGCACTTGTATTACTATTATACCAGTACTTAGCCCAAGCTGTGTAATTCTTGCTATTGCAACCACGAGACTTCTGCAACTCCTCTGTTTTTTGAATAAGGCGGGTTCCATCTTTCTTTTACTGTTCATACCATTCGATGGGAATGCTACCAACAACTGGAAGTTGCAACAAGATCTCCACGTCTTCCAAAGTGATTGTCATCTCACCCCAAGGATATTTTGTTAAATGATTCGGACCACACCAACGAGAAATAAATGCAAGCAGACCCTTCGTGTCTTTATTAATCCTCAAGGTATCAAACGCTCGCACATCATGGAGTATCTTAGCATTTCCTAAAACCAACTTCACCTGGGGATACTTCAACATAACTTCAGCCCATGCTGGCCATCCAGGAAGAGGAGTTTGGGAGGTCTTAAAATCAACAAACGAAGTCCTGTATTCTTTTCTCTGCAAACAACACCTGACAAGAGCCTGTGGATAAATATTCTGAGGCCGATGAAAAGAATCGACACTCGAAACAAAACTGCCAACATAATCAGTGTTAGCAGCGTCTTCTCCATCACGATCAAAGAATTTATCATGAATGCTGGGCACATCATCTATAAAAATAACATCAAAATTTTCGCTTCCGTCACAACTAGAAGTGGTAGCAGCATCATCTTCGTGATTATTAGACATCTACAATGGAGTCGAATAACATTCACATCAGCAACTGGACAATCATGCACGAGGTTTGGTTCTGTTTTATGTATATATAGTATTGATATGCAAATACATACTTATATATATAAATTAAAACCTGCATCAAGGAAAATTGCTATATGCCCTAACATACCTGGTTGAAGCTTAATAACGTTACAACGAAGCGAATAAAGGATTTCTACAATCAAAAATAATAATTTTGGAATTAGGGTTTACTTGCAAGATGTTGTCAAGAGAAGATAATTACCAATTCAGTAGCATACTGCGGTTGAACAAGCAATGATAATTGAAGCAGTGAGTTAATACTCACAACAAATGAAGAAAATGGAGGATACATATGTGAGTAGTTACTCACGTAAAAGCAAAAATATGTGAGCAGGCTACTCACGTTAAAAAAAATACTTCACGTGAATTATTCGCGTAAAAAAAAGGAATTACCTGGTCGGTGCCAGAAACCGGCAGAAAGTCGCTGGTTGTGATTGGTCGGTGGCATTGAGGGAGGAAAGGAAACTGTTGCTGCTGCTGCTGCTGGGCGAAAAAAAAAAGAGAAGAGGGAAGCTCTGGTAGTCGGAGATGAAGAGAATAAAAAATAAATAATAAGGGTTTACTCCCTTTTATAGTGATTGGTTTCCAAATCTAGGTCAAACAAGGATTTCCTATTTGAAACCATGCTCCCGCGCTGTAAACGGGTCAATCTTAGTCTCTCCATCATACAAATCAGCCACGCTTCGCTAGTTTACGCTCCCCAGACGATGCTCTATCATTCTACATGCATTACTACAAAAACAATTACTTCTTCGATTATTCAACATCATTGGAGCGTCATCAAATCAGAAAATCTGGTAATGTACGACAAACTAAAACTTGTTGATTTATTTTGCTTATGACAGTAAAATAATATATAAAAAATCACCATCTAGTGCTTACCATGAAACACATTATTGTTCCTTGCTAAGCAGGGACTTAATGTTGATGGTGAGTTTTTGACAAGGGAAAAAATTATAATATTGCTTTTCGCCTAGCTGCAGAAGTATGAAATAAATGTGTATGAATTCCTGACCCAACCTCAGAATTATTAATACATGCTGCTATCTTACATTCCGCAAGATAATTGAGAATGCATAATCGGCTTGTGGTTAAATTAGCCCTATATCTCTTTTGTATATATATGCACTTCCACTATTTTAGGGCTTTACCCGGCTAAACCCTCGTTATCTCATGTGCATCCATGCAAACTATTTGTATAAATCAGAATATATTGATTATACAAAATTGCAAACATTCGGAATATAGGCGATGCCATATCTAAATGAAAACACTAATTAGATGCATACCATCTAATTGCAGAGTCGCATCAAACATTATCTCAAGTTTCAAACTTCCACGGATGAATCTCTTGAATATGTTCTGTATGCACTGCACAAAAGTTAAGCGTAAATGCTAACAATTAAATCTCACAAGACTAAGAAACCCTAAATAGGCCATAGTCATGGTCACAACATTAAAAAATGTCAATGTCAATGGCACATAGGCAATGGACTTGGCACCAGCAAGTGCCAGCTCTAGCCATACTCCCTGCACGAACAGAGCCAACATTCCCCCGCGCCAACGGACACCAACAAACACTAGCAGAGGCGCTAACAGAAGTATCAGCAGTAGCGCAAAAGAAGTGCTAGCAGTGCTGGTGCTACTCTTTCCTCATCGCTGCTACGCTTGTTGCTGCTCCGTGCTATTATCCTTTGCACATGTCAGTGCCAGTGCCATTCTTCTTCGCTTGTGCTAGTGCCATTCTTTGCTTGCTTGTGCCGGCATCATTCTTCGGTTCTAGCGCTATCACCAAGGCCACGACACTTGTGCTAGCAACATCCCGATTGAGCCAATAGCACTCATATGCACCATTGTTGCTAAGCTTACTAATAACATTGTTTTCAACAAACTTACAATTTTGAGCCCATGACTCTAACTCTTACGAGAGATCAAATCATATTACATGGTGGGATTATTCATGGGGTTTTGGTCTGGTGGTTCCAGCAACATGCGGCGTGGCAACACCCCATGACAAGGAAATTACAAAGCAGTGGTGACAGTTGAAGTGGTTGAGGAGGTAATCGAATAATGGTTTTTCAGAAACTTTCAAGGATAATGGGCGGTTACACCATTACCCCCATAATCCCCATTACTTCATCTCTCCGTTACCTCCACTACTTAACAAGGGAATGTGTGTATACCAATTACTATAAATAGGTTACTTAGCCATTTCAGAAAGACAAAACAAGCTTATCATTCTCTCATAAAATTTGTTATTTCTCCACCTCTACACACAATTCAACGCACAAATTCCTTTAATTTTCTTTGCTTCCCTCCCCTAAGATCAACCCATTTTCTCTCCTTGTGACCGAAACAAGGGGAACAACTACTATCGTGGTTTAGGCTTGCCCTGTACAATTTTGATCTATGAATCTAAAGAAAGTATTTCTACAGTACATTGTTTTCCTAGAATCAATTTTTAGACATTAACAAAGTTTTAAAATTAGTATCATATCAGCAAATCAAAATATTAATTATCAATGAGATCATAATAATTAAATATTTTTAATGTTAAATAATTTTTAATAATATTTTGATGTAAATTATGTAATAATTTTAAATATTTATTATAAGAATGGATGGGGTAGTATTTAGAGAATAAAGTAAGGTTGAAGTGTGAAAATTTGAATGAATTATCACTATCAAATAAATTTGGAAGTTCTCTATTCATCTTTCAAATTTAAAGATGATTTGAAAAATATCTATTAATTTTGAAGGATATATGTATAGAGAAACCGTAATATGGTGTTTTTACACTCCCTCAACTCCAAATGTCGGCCTATGAATATGGATTGAGAGGAGCCACTAAGCCCACTACTAGTGCACTAAAACATTGCTCACAGGTGAAAACACGAGATCAAGTTGCCACATTCGTATGCACAACATCCCAATATCTCTCACTTCAGAAAGCTCTCGTGAATTTTGAAAGAGAGTTTAAACTGAAACCCGCCTCTATCTTCCAATCCCAGGCAATAAGAGTGATTTCCTTCCGCGGTGAACATGCTTTTACGATTCAAAGAGTTTAGGTTTTGATTCAAGTTCCATATTCCTTTAAGAAACCCTAGAAAAAAACAATGGAGGAAAATCAGAACGGTAAAGAAAGCTTAACAGTGGTTGAAATTGAAGAAGAACCAATAGTTGGTCCTGCTCCTCCTCCTCCTCGTTCTCGCAAACGTCCCTTGCAGTTCGAACAAACTTATCTTGATTCTTTTCCCTCTGCTAATATGTGAGTTGTATTTCCTTTTCAGTTTGTTTTTTTGTGTTTAATAATTGGATGTTTGAAAGTTAGGGTTTTAACTTTGTGAAATTAGGGTTTTAGATCTGTGAACTGTTATTTCATCCAATTTTTAGTGTTATCATCTCTACAATGACTGAACTTAAAAGAAACTTCTTACAGTGTGTACGAACCATGATCGATATTAAATTCTCTCTCTCTCTCTATATATATATATATATAGGTATGAAAAAAGCTATATGCATCGCGATGTAGTCACACATGTGGCTGTGTCACAGGCAGAGTTTTTAATAGCTGGAAGTGCTGATGGTAAGTTTGTTTCAATCATTTTTGTTTCTCCGGGTTATTTCCATTATCAAACAAAAATTTGGACTAAGATCCCGATGATTTGAAAGCAATTGAATATTGAATTACCAGTTGTTGCTTTCACTCTGACATGCCTTACACTTTTCAGGTCATTTGAAGTTTTGGAAGAAAAAACCCATTGGCTTCGAGTTTGCTAAGCATTTCAGATCTCACCTTGGACCCATTGAAGGTTTAGCTGTGAGTATCCCTCTCGTACGTGTAAACTACTAGCCAATTCTTGTTTAATGTTTTCTTACTTATTAAGTGGCTTGTTTATCGCGTTTCAAACTCTAGAGTTTCACATTCCAGTTTATACTCGCTGGGTTTGGTCCTGCTTCATGTTCAGTTCTGATGTTCAATGCAGTTTTAAATGCTCGTTGTTGATAAAATTTAATGTCAACAATAATAAAGATCCCTTGCACGTGTTCCATTTCTCTTCTCTTTTATTATTTCTTAATCCTCTACTGAGCGAAGTATTTGATCTGCTTGCGCTGGTTCTTCTTTCAGTTATTTATGTAGCCTTGTTTATTAGAATGATAACTAGTATCACACACAAATATAAAACCATGTTACGCATAATTTTGTGTTTGATATTTTCGCTGTATAGAGTTCACAATTTAGTAGCACACTGGCAGTCATCAACCATGACCTGGTTCAGTATTGCAGGTTAGCGCAGATGGCTTACTTTGTTGTACAATTTCAAATGACAAATCGGTGAAGATATACGATGTCGTCAACTATGATATGATGGTCATGATACGCCTACCGTTTGTTCCCGGTACGGTTGAATGGGTTTACAAGCAAGGAGACATCAAAGCCAAGCTCGCCATTAGTGACCGCAACTCCTCGTATGTTCATATATATGACACACGTGTTGGTACAAATGAGCCAATTATCTCTAAAGAGGTTTGCTACTTTTCAGTCCAATTAGATTTTCAAACTTGAAATCTTGTTAGATCTGCTTATGTTTTGATCTTGAGACTGTTCTTATTTTGCATGTATGTGCTTATGTAGATACACATGGGCCCTGTAAAAGTTATGAAGTACAACCATATCTTTGACACGCTAATATCTGCAGATGAGAAGGGAATCATTGAATACTGGTGTCCTGCTACCCTGCAGTTCCCGGAAGATAGGTTTGTGATTTGAAAGAAATATAAAGTAGTGTACATAGGATCTGCCCAACTATATATCCTAGAGCTTTTTGCTTCTTTCTTGGTAAATTTCTTGTTAGTTACAGGACTATCTCGTCTGTCATTGTGGTTTTGTTACCTCTTACTGTTGATATTAGTGTGTAATAGGCCATTACTTTTTGCAGAGTGAGTTTCAAACTGAAGAGTGACACCAGTCTCTTTGAAGTTGTGAAGTGCAAAACGACTGTTTCTGCAATTGAGGTACAATATATTTCTGATATTTGTGATTAGAAAGTCAACTCTCAACACCATGTGGGTTTGGTGTCTATCTCAAGTAGTAATCATTATGATTGAAGGATCCTCCTGTAGCAAGTTGCCTACTTTTTGTATTTGCGACTGAGGTGTTCATCTTCATTTTTTTAGGTTAGCCCTGATGGCAAGCAATTTGCCATTACATCTCCTGATCGTAAAATACGTGTGTTTTATTTTAGAAGTGGTAAGCTACAGCGACAGTATGATGAGTCCCTGGAGGTAATATTATTTTTCATTTCAGCCCAGTTCTTTTTGATGGTCTGCTTTTTGAGACTTTTAATAAGTTTATGCTACTCATTTAGGCGGCGCAAGAACTCCAAAGGGCCGATGTTCCTCTCTATAGGTTAGAAGCCATTGATTTTGGACGGAGAATAGCAGTTGAGAAGGAAATAGAAAAAACGGAAAATGTGCCTCAACCAAATGCGATCTTTGACGAGAGCTCAAACTTCATCATATATGCAACACTTCTTGGCATAAAGGTAAGGCCTGCAAAACTATTGTTCTCACACGTGCAAAATAGTTAATGGGTGGCAGTACTAATATTGAAATTTCATTATGTTAATTGTGCACAGATAGTAAATCTGCAGACAAATAAAGTTGCACGAATTCTTGGAAAGGTCGAGAACAATGATAGATTTTTGAAAATTGCTTTGTTCAAGGTGACAGAAACAGTAAAAAGGTGAGAAAAATTCCCGCAGCTGCAGCTAATGTCAACGAGAGCAAAGATCCTTTGACGGATCCCACTCTCCTTTGCTGCGCTTTCAAGAAACACAGGATCTATTTGTTCAGGTATCGAAGAGATTCTCATTTGTTTACTGCGGGCAATATGATTTCTTGTCAATCAGCGATATACAAGTAACGACTTACCACCAGTAGACATCTGGATGCCCTTAGAACTTATGGAGTCTATATGATATTCTTTTTTATTATGACATCATTATATTGATTAAGTTGTTATGTGGATTAGTGTCCATGCTAGGATGTGTAGCTAACATTTAAATTTCCTTTTTTGTTATTAATCATGAATATTTGAATCCTTCCACCAGTCTAAACAAATTCTGGCTGTTGTGGTTTTGGTTATTCAGTCAAAGAGAACCAGAAGAACATGAAGCAACTAAGGGAAGGGATGTATTTAATGAAAAGCCGCCTGCTGATGAACTTTTGGCTGCTTCCGAATATAGGAAAGTCTGTTACAACATCTCTCCCTGAGAATGTGGTGGGTCCCCTTTTTCCTTCACACTGTTGTGGTCATACTCTTAATACTATTTTGGTTATATAGTTATCGTTTATTCATGTTTTGGCCTTTTGAATCAGATTATGCACACATCACTTGGTGATATTCACATTAAACTGAACCCAGAAGAATGCCCCAAAACTGTGGAGAACTTCACCACTCACTGTCGTAATGGTTATTATGATAATCTCATTTTCCATCGGGTTATCAAAGGCTTCATGATACATACAGGAGATCCTCTGGGAGATGGTACTGGTGGGCAGTCTATTTGGGGTAAGGAGTTTGAGGATGAGTTCCACAAAAGGTAACAACTCCAATTGCTGATTTACATGGTAAAAGCCAGTTACGAATTTGACTTGGATTACCTATAGGATCATATGAATGGAAGCTTATTATGGCAAACTTCTCTTTTATTTCCTCCCCGCCTCAGATTGTTGTTTTTACCTGTTCATATGAAATGGTTACTTCTCCTAATTTGCAGTTTGAGGCACGACAGACCTTTCACATTGTCCATGGCAAATGCTGGGCAAAATACGAATGGCTCTCAGTTCTTTATAACCACTGTGGCAACACCATGGCTGGATAATAAGCACACTGTATTCTGTAGAGTTGTGAAGGGAATGGATGTAGTACAGGTATTTTATTTTTATTTTCTTATTTTTACTCTTTCCCTAGCACTCTCCTTGCGTTCTTGCAAACATCAAGTTAATTACTGATCCATGTATCAAGTCTTTAGTCTTATCCGCTACTTACTATATACAGGCTATAGAGAAGGTGAGGACAGACAAGCAAGACAAACCCTATCAAGATGTTAAAATATTGAATGTGACTATTCCCAAGTCTTGAAGCTTTTTCCTGCTCTAGAGTGGCGGTAGAATTTGTTTCAGTTGTCATCGTAAAATCCTGTTAAATTTTTGGATATTTGGTTCATTAATGAATGCTAATTCAGTTTTGTAAACACCGTTATATTCTTATTTCCCTGTACTAGTTAACTCCAAAGGAATCTCATTACTTTTTAAGAAATTTTCATTTTGAATGAATGTAGGAATATGAAAACATGCAAACGTTTTGTATGATAGGAAAAAAAGAAAACGGTGTTTTTCACCTTAGTAATATCAGCTTTCCTATTACAAGTTTCCCACCATCTTCGGCAGCTAAACATCGGTAATTCAGATCATTTCTTCATCAAAAGAACAGTAGGAACAAATACTTAAGTCTTTTCGTTCCAGCTCTTCTCGGTTTTGTTTATAGGTCCGATGAAGAATCGGTCTCTCTCAGCTTTTAAAAATACTCAGAAGAATGCTGTAGGGTTTTTTTAACAACCACCACGCACATTAATGTTTCTAGAACATGTGAATATAACAACGCATACATGGCTTTTGCACCAACTCATGGCGACCCAGTGCACGTTAGCATGCACCCGTTATTGCTTTCGTAAGGTTCTTTCCATACTCTCTGAAAGAAAATGATGGTAGCCAACTCAACGGCTTGATACATTCCATATCCAACAATCCCATTCGAGAAGCTTTTACTGATTACACAAAATTATCGGGATCGTGTCGTGGCAGATACGCAGTCAGCAATTAATCACCGGTGGATATATCTACCACGTGTTCAGAAAAAAGGAAGAAGAGTATTTTCCTATTTTACTCGTTACTCGATAAAATGAAAATCAGCCAATGGTGCACTGAGTCGTAATATAAATACATAACCAATCCCTTCCAATTTTTTTCAAACACACACACAAAAAAAATCTCCCCTAAATCATTCTCGATCGAAAACAAAGAAATTTGAAGATATTTTTTTCTGAAATTTTAATGGCGGAAAAGCATTTCAAGTATGTTATTGTTGGTGGTGGTGTTTCTGCTGTAAGTTTACTCTTCCTTCTCCTCCTCCCCTCTCTCTTTTGATCAATCGGATAAGCTTTAATTTGCTTTTTCATCTTACAATTTTTGATAATCGGATCTGACTATACTTTGTTTCGTTTTGGACTGTTATTATGTAGAGGAGGAAATGAATTTTTCCCTCTGGTTGGTTTTCTATAGTAAGTTTCTTTGTGATTTTTTTTATAATGATAGTTTGATTATGTGATTTGACAGGGATATGCAGCTAAAGAATTTGCTGCTCAAGGTCTTAATGCTGGTGAATTGGCTATAATCTCCAAAGAGGCAGTATGGATTCCAAAACCTTGATTATTATCTTTGTTTGTTTGTTGATAATAAGTTCTCATTTGGAGTGATTTCCAGAGATTTCACCTATAATCATGTTGACTGAAATCTTGAAGATTGAACTTGTTTGTGTTTACCAATAATTTAGTTGGGAAATTAAAAGACTACTACAAGTCAACAATGCTTTAGGTCAAGACATCGATCAAACTGAGGATTACTTTTAATGTTTCAGGTAGCTCCTTATGAACGTCCAGCTCTTAGCAAGGCCTACCTTTTCCCTGAATGTAAGTGCAGCCATTTATAACAGGTCCTTCTATGGCCGTTAGTTGCTCTTTAAAAATTGTTATGTTATGTGCGTGTATGATAAGCTTCCGATGTGGAAATATCTTTGCTGGAAAGAATAGAGGTGTTTAGGATGCAAATTAAGCTGTATGTACAAGTGTGTAGGATCTTTTCTAATTGGTTCTTTTTCTCCGGAGCAATAAAATTGGGCTGTTGTTTCCTCCTACTAAGGTGATGTACTAATAATGAATTATGTTGTTTTGCAGCACCTGCTAGACTTCCAGGTTTCCATGTCTGTGTTGGTAGCGGAGGCGAGAGGCAACTTCCTGAGTGGTATACTCAGAAAGGTAACATTTTTTCCCATTAATTAATGCTATCTAAACTGTTATCCGAGTTGAGAAAATACGGTATATGTCGTCTGCAACAGATGGGATTTCTAAATCCTATCTTTATTCTCTTGAGTGTTGACCATGTGTAAAATCTTTTTGAAACTATGCTTTATTATAAGCCTCATTATTTTAAGTATTGTCATTGATTTCAAAATGGTTATTTGAAGGCATCGAGTTGATCCTTAACACCGAAATAGTGAATGCTGATCTTGCTTCCAAGACTTTATCAAGTGCAGCTGGAGCAACCTTCAAGTATGACGTATTGCTCATTGCAACCGGTTCCGCAGTATGTATCTTCTCTGCAAAGACTTCACTTCATTCTTAATATTGTTTTTATATTCTCCATAAATAATGATAGTCTTCATAAATATTTCCTTTCTTACAAATAGATGGTCATCTTAAACCTCTCTAGGCAACTTTCTTTCCACGATAGCTAGTTAATGGTTTTTCTCTTTTACAGGTTATTAGGTTGACTGACTTTGGCGTTCAAGGAGCTGATGCCAAGAACATCTTCTATTTAAGAGAGGTTGATGATGCCGACAAATTATATGAAGTTATCAAGTCAAAGACGAATGGCAAAGCTGTAGTTGTCGGAGGAGGATACATTGGTCTTGAGCTTTCTGCGGTGTTGAAAATGAACAACATGGATGTTACCATGATTTATCCCGAGCCATGGTGCAGTAAGTCCAGCTCATTAATACTGCTCCCTTGCTTTTTCTTAAATGTGCGGTGAAGTTAAAACAACGAGAAAAAAATAACCTTGTAAATTCCATGGAGTTAATCTGTTTGCCTCTCTGTCCTCATACACATTTCTGCTGTCTTGTCTATATGTAATTCTGAGCTAGTCGTCCTTTTCTTTTCAGTGCCTCGTCTTTTTACTGCTGAAATAGCCAATTTTTATGAGGGTTACTATACCAAGAAAGGAGTCAATATTATTAAAGGAACTTCTGCAGTTGGATTTGATTCTGACGCTAATGGAGAGGTAAATTACCAGTTTTACCAGAAGCAATTAAAATACAGTGAGTTATGATATTAAATCTATTGCTATTTTCACCCTTTTCAGGTGAAGGCAGTAAAACTGAAGGATGGAAGAATCCTGGATGCTGACATTGTGGTCGTTGGCGTTGGTGGAAGACCACTTACAACACTATTCAAGAGCCAGGTTGAAGAGGAGAAAGGTGGACTCAAGGTTAATTTGATTGTTTCTCTTGGTTTACGATTCTAATTTGGTTTACCGAGAATTTCTTATGAGCAGGAGCTTGCTTCAGTGCCCATCCTACTTAACATTTTTACTTGACCATACTTTTATTTGCATCTGCATTCATGTCTATTTGCCATTTTCTAAATCAATCATCTTGTCTGTGGTTTTTATCCGGAGATATTTTCATTGACCATTACTGTGCTAAAGTGTATGCTCTTTTCTTCTTTCACAGACTGACACTTTCTTTAAAACAAGTGTTCCTAATGTATACGCTGTGGGTGATGTCGCTACATTCCCAATGAAATTGTACAACGAGATGAGAAGAGTTGAGCATGTTGATCATGCCAGGAAGTCGGCAGAGCAAGCTGTGAAGGTTAGATTTCTTTCAGTGACAGCTCTTGTCCTGAAGTTTGAACTTTTTTTTCATTTTCCCATTATTTTAGCAGCTATCGTTTTTCCATAAACGCTATCTCTGTTTTCAGTGATGAACTATACCTAATGTATTGCTAAGTCTGGTGCTATTAAGTACCCATCTAAATGTTGTTCTTTTATGCAGGCTATCAAGGCCGCTGAAGAAGGGAAGACCACAGAAGAGTACGACTACCTCCCCTACTTCTACTCGCGTTCATTCGATCTTTCGTGGCAATTTTACGGTGATAATGTCGGGGAAACTATATTGTTTGGTGATAACGATCCTGCATCAACAACACACAAATTTGGAACCTACTGGATCAAAGACGGAAAAGTGATTGGAGCATTCTTGGAGAGTGGAACACCAGAAGAAAACAAGGCTCTGGCTAAGGTTGCCAGGGTTCAACCTTTGGTTGAGAATGTTGATCAACTTACCACAGAAGGTATTATGTTTGCATGTAAGATTTGAAAAAAATAATCACAAAATCCCTGAAAAAAATGATATTAGACAAAGATGTTTTGTGAGCAAGAATTAGTATTATGGTGTTCAAATACTAAGGACTTTGATGTTCTAACTTTTGCTTTGTAAGTTTTGTTGATTCGATTATAAAATTGCTTTGAACTTTGAAATGATGATCTATACGGGTTTAGCAGCTAGGTTAGCGGTAGAAGTACTAAGTTGGATGCTTTATAACAGAATTTTATTCACCAAACTCGTGATTTATAAGTTTGAACTTCACGATAATCTTTTACCATTTTTTGATGACCAATTTCTAGTTAAAAGGAAAAAAGATAAATTAGATGATACGATAGATCTTCGATAAGGTGCCAGCAGCACCACTGGCCTCTCTTTTAGCAAAAGAATAAGAAATTTGAAAAGGTTTGTAACAGAACTAAAGAGTCCCGGGATATGTCCGTGTTACGCATCGAAATACATAACAAAATAATTGTGAAAAATGAGAACCGTCCGTATGCGTTATCAAATATCCAACTGAATAACCTTTTAACCTACTAATTACAATAATAGCTAAAGTGTCCTCTATTAATTAGTGTCAATGAACTTAATTAGCTAGACTAATTAAAAATTAACGAATTGATTTAGCATTTAGAATAAATGAAGGGTATATGCCCTCTTATTTTTTTCATTTTCAAGGCATCCTACGGTTATGGGTTCATAATTTCTTAGCCGTAGGTAAGACTTACAACTAGGAATCAAGACTGCGACCTAACCGTAACACATAATTTACGGCTAAGAAAATACTATGTACGGCTAGAGACTCTGTGACGAGAACTTTGTGTTTTTCAGAGTCACTTACGGCTAGGAATTCATTTGGACGAGTATAAATTTTAATTGTGAAATTTTAAATCAATTTACGGCTAGGAATTCATCATTTTCCAGCCATAAACAACAAAAAATTACTAGCATACGACCGGGAAATTAAAATTTTCTAGCCCTAGTGAGTGTTTACGGTTAGGAATTCATATGTTCCTAGTTGTAAGTAGTTCCTGAAACTGAAATTGAATTATTAATCTGTCATTTTTTTTCTTTTGAGTTTATCATTTTCATCATGAATCATGAAGGAGAAGAATAATAGATTTAAGGTTTTTTTTTTGTAAAATTACATTTGGGTTTATTTATGGAGTAAGGATATTTTTGACTTTTGCTACAGATTAAGTCCCCCCATATCCATATTTTGGATATTCGAATCCTATGCAGCCCTCAAAACCAAGGGACTGCAGCCCCAATAATAACTTTCTTTATTATACCTTTTGACCATTTTTTTTTTTTTAATAAAAATGATGATGAAAATTGATAGTTGTCCGTCTTAGGTTGATATTTTTACAAGGTATAGCCGTTGGATAGATACGAGAGAAGATTGTAGTCGTTGGATGGATAAAAATACCCTAACAAAATGAATGATGAAAATTAATAGTTGTTCGTACCTTTTGGTTATACCTTCCAACCAAGCTCTTTTTTTCCTAACAAAATGATCACGATGAAAATTGATAGTTGAACGTCTCAGGTTGGGCATAATCGTTGGATGGATATGAGTGAAGATTGTAGCCGTTGGATGAATAAAAATAACCTTACAAAACGATGATAAAAATTAATAGTTGTATGTACCTTTTGGTTATACCCTCCAACCAAGTTTCTTTCTTCCTAACAATGGTTTTTTCTACTAATTCATGTGATAATTTTGTGGGTTTGACGTTTGCTACTTACATTTTGTCCAATTTTAGTGTTTGGTCTAACTTTTGTTCAACTTAGGGTTTGGTACTTAAAATTAATGTTGACTTTAGTTGACTCGGTTAAGTATAATTTTACTTAAATTTCACATTTAAATATTATGCATTTACAGTTTTACCCTCCAGTTTGACTAAATAATTCTTATCATCGCACACACTTTTCACACGCTTGAAAATTTTAACCTCTCCTATCTCTCATACCAATTTTTTTACACCTTTCCTTCTTCACTTTCGTCTTCAAACCCAATACTAAATTTAAAATTCAGCAGTGAAGTAGAAGAACAAAGAAAGAAACCAGAATTTTAAATCCAAAGAAATCGTATTCAGAATAAATATTAATTTCAAACCCAGAATTAAATTCAAAATTAATATAACCCTTTATTTCTGATTAAATTTGTAATACTTAAACAGAGAGATCAAGACTGATTTACAGTTCGTCAGTTTGCTTAATTAAGTTTAAATATGGTGTCTTTCATCCAATTCATAGAAGAAGCTTGTTATAATCTTTCTGGTTCTTGAGATTTTTTTCTCATGTAAATTTCTCGTTTTTACTCGTTTTGTGGTTATTTTGTTTATGTGTTAATCTTTCTGTCGATGATGAAGAAAAAAAAGAGGATTTTTTGTTGTTGTTTTGAAATCAATGAATAAAATGAAGACTGTAGTTTTGATATGATAATTCATGTTGAAGTGATTAATCTATTTTTACTGTATATATGTTCTAATGGGTTTTGTATTAGGTATGATTCAAAAGGGGTTTTGTTTAAATCAATCATTTTTTAAGATTTAGGTATGACTGGGATGAGATTTAGGTATGATAATATGAAATTATATCGAAATTGATATTGGTAGTCATCTTGTTTATTGATGGTTCAATTGCATTTGTAGCAAATGAATTTTCTTAATAGTTGAATCATTAGTTCAATATTATTCAACAAAAGAAGAAGGACTGCTGTATTTTTGGGGTTTTCAATTTAGGGTTCAAATTGGAGAAGAATATAAAAAGGGTTCAAATTGGATAAGAACATAATAAGGGCTCTTCAATTTTAATCTGTTAATAATTTTATATGTGGAGATATAACATGAACCGTCCATGTGGATGATATGTTATGGACTTAGGTCTGTTAAATCTTAGTAAAGTTAAGCATAATTTAGTAATTAAGCATTTAGTTGACGAAAAATATTACAAATCATTAGTTAACCGAGTCAACCAAAGTCAACGTCAATTCCAAATACCAATCCTTAAATTAGACAAAAATTAGATAAAATGTAATTACCAAACTTCAATTAAACCTAATTTTGTTCTTTGTATTAAAATAAACTTACGAAAAGCTAGGTTCTTAATTATTATATAATCTTCAGGATCATTTTGGTACGACATTAAGTTTAACTTTCTTAAAAACTATATCTTTCCCATAATTAGAAGATTATTCTATACATTATTGCATTAGAGTTGACCTTGAGGTGTTAAACTTAACTTTCATTGGGTAAAAAAAAGACCACATGCAGTAACTTGTCATGCGGTACCTAAGAACCCAACCTAGTAATTTTTATCAATATTTTGCATCAACCTAGAAACTAAGTATATGAGTTATGAGACCTGAGGCCAGACTAACCTATAATGTCGGGATCAAAACTAAGTATATAAGTTGTGGGACCTAAGAGCGTCCATAATGGGACGATTAAAATGTGGAATAAAGATCATCTTTAATCTTTGGTCCGTAAATGGGTGGCATAGTGGAGCGAGTGTATTTGATATTTACTTCGAAAAAACAACTGTAGCATAATAGATTTGGGAAATATTCTGGACTAAACATGGTTTACTCGGGCGGGCTCGTAGTATTTCGCCTGGCCTCAAGCGGCGTCACAGTATACCGCATGGAATGAAGCGTTATCCTGGGATCACGCTCAGAAACACGGGCAGTGTCGTAGGAACGCTAGAATGCCGCTCAGTTGGAGCGTAATCCTAGGATACCGCCTACAATGAAATGAAGCTCTAGTACTTCGCTCAGATATAAGCGAGGCGCTAGGACGCCGCTCGGTGCTAGGCGCGCTCCTAGGAGTCCGCCTGGTTAATTCCTGGTTAATTCGTTAAATCCACATCTCAACGGATATGATTTGTATTCTGATACACCTATAAATAAATGAATTTGTATCTATCATTCCCATTTCAAATCCACAACTTTTACATTTCATAGAAAATTTATAATCTGTCGTTTTCATAATTATGGCTTACGAAAATTTTAGGCTTAATGCAGAGAATTTTACCCTAGAGGAAGATTTATCCCTATGTCGTAACATAACATTACATTATCCAGCAAGGAGTCATGAACATCGGATGAATGGTTCAATGAGCATGCAATGGTTAGAAGATATCCATGCTAACTTTTGTAATGAAACCGGTAACCCCAATAACTGGAATAGAGCAGGCATTTTTTGTCGATATGTGGAGATAACAAAGGCAGTACTAGAATTTTCTACTTTAACCGCTAAGGTGAATGAAAGAAGAATTAGGAATGAAACTGATGATGAAGTTGTTGCCAGATCTCTGGAGGAATGGAGAAGATGGAAACGTTCCGATTTTACTTTTTGGCAACAACCCAATACGTTACCCATATAAATATGAAAACCCTAAAGCCACCATCAGATCTCAGTTTTATAAAAACTGTAAACTCTTTTCTGCCAATAGCTATTAGCCTCTAATTCCAAGAACCAAATTGATAACCTCATCTCTAGGATGCAAACAACTAATATCAATATTATCTTGACCAGGCCATTGATGCATGACGTAAAAGTGCAACAAATTACTTAAGATATTTTCCTATTAATTAACTAGAAATATAGGGGTATTAAGGATCGTTCCCACAGAGAGCTGTGTAATTGACATGTTATTCAGATTAGCAAAACTATAATAAAAAGAAATACTAAGGGGGATTGGTTATTTAAAGAAATCAAAAGGATAATAATAAGAAGAAAAAGATGATAAGGGAGTCCTTTGTCGTTACCAAACATTAACTCATTTAATATACTTATCTATATTTCGTTAGAATCATTCATCACCTACCGTAGAATAACAGCTAGCTCAGTGTTATCCCTGAAACTCCTTTTATCATTGGATAAGGAATTTCTCGACTACCAGATTCTATTCATATGGACCACCAAGTATTAGTTCACTCAAGGTGTAACCCAATCGAACACTTTAGGCTTTGTGAATTTAGGTTGATCTCAGTAGTTAAACTCTTAGCTTAAGGTTCACTTGCTAGTGTTATCTTTACTCACAATTGCTCCACAGAATCCCTCTGCAATCTCGTGATTTCTACTTGTGTGGAGAGTTATTAGACTATTACACTTATCTCACAACTTATACTAGCGATAGAATAATAATATATTAATTTATTATGCATCCTAAATAATCTAACAATCACTCATAAACATAGATTTGGAAAAGACAAACGATAATTATTGAAACTACAAACAAACTTTTATAACTAATAAAGGTTTACACTTAGAACATTGAATTCATCCTTAATCAGTAGAAATTAGCTACTCATAATACAAGAAAGAAGAAGAAATATCATGGTTGTCCCTAAAGGGGTAAACCCTTTGGAATGCAGAAGATGTAGTATGAGTACTAGATGATAGGATCTCTTGGTTAAGCCTTAGGTGTATTCCTTTATAGCCTTTAATACGTGGCTCTCAAGTATCTACTCTTTCTAGGGTTTGGAAATCCATTGTGAGCAAGTTTCCTCAGTCCAAAGAAACACCAAATTTCGTCCAAGAATAGCTCTTCACGTGCAAGGCAAGCCCAAAGCGCATCCCTTGTTTCTCTTCCCGCGTAGGCCCGACAGAAACCAAATCCAAGTTGGTTTCACTGTTTTGCTCATAACTTCTTCATACGACCTCAGAATGACCTCATTCTTTTTACGTTGACTTTGTCTTTCAATTATCTTTAATATAAATGAAAAAAAAATACTGGATTTGAAGGAGTTTAAATAGGTCGTAGTACTTCATTTCCATGGTCATTCTAACACTTTTTAGCTCCTTTTGGATGATTCACCTAATAAAAGATATAAACTTTGCAGACTATCTCATTTTGAATATGTAAAATAATGTCTCTTTTTTTATTTCTTTTTCAACATACGCAGGTGTAGATGGTGCATTTTTACAAGGGCTAGAATTGTAAAATCACTCTCTGCCTAGCAGCAGGAACAAAGAAATATACACGCATATTTCTGGCTTTATATCAAAACATGAAATATTGTATCTTTACATATATTCTGCAGGCGAATTAAGGATACAGTCTCTACAAATTGCTACGGGAATTTTATACTGATCCCGTAGTCTCTTTAACATTTATAATATTTATGCCATATCGAACCAGTCTCATGTCGCATAAATTTGACCGTTGAGTTCCTTGAACTTATTTCAAATGCGCATCGATATTCCAATAACATCCATCTATTATGAAAATAACTAATGCCTGATCTCCGAGAATGTATTCTGGCTTAATACTCTTCTCGCAAAGAGCACATCACAATTCGATATCCTTAAAAAAATATTCCACTTTAGCATTTTGCTCAAGGACAAGTTACAAATTATGCGACGTTCTTCTTGGACGCGCTATAATCAAAGAGCAAAGCCCCAAGGACGTGTTGTTTCTCACCATGTTAGGCTAGCCCTAACATCTCCGTGCTAGGCACCAAGTCCATTGCTAGCTTACTAGGTTGCATCCCAAGAGGCGTGCCACTTTCCTTGAACTGGCACAAAGGCCAACGCTAGCTTACTAGGCTGCGTTTCGAGAGACACGCCATTTTCCTTGCGCTAGCACAAAGGGCAGCGATATCCTTGTTAGACTGCATCCTCAAGTAATATGCTACACTTTACTTGCCTGGTACGAAGGACAGTGCTATCCTCTCTAGGTTGCGTCCTCAAGAGACGCGCCACACTTCTTGCACTGGCACCAAGGCCATCGTTAGCTTTACCAAGGCAGCTTCCTAGAGGCGTGACACTCCTTCTCAGCGCTGGTCTAATGCCAGAGCTATCCCTATATGGATATCCATCAAGCCTTCTTGCCTGGGTTCTTAAGTGCGCCACAACTGGTCCTTGGGAACCTTCTCACAATCTTGGCTTCGAACACTTCCAGATTTATGCCATGTCACTTCTAAGATAATATCTGGTCATTAAAATTACGTCATGTTACTCCTAAGCTAGTACATGGCCACTAAACTTACCAGACTCAACATTGATTAGTCTAATTATCAATTTAAGTAAGTTGCGCAACTTGCCTCACTGACTTAGCAAGTTCTTGACTTGAATTAAAATATAGTGGTAGTCCACGACTCCATTATTTCTAAGAGATATCAAATACAACATGTGTGTGTGTGGAGGGGGGGGGGAGTTCTCATTGGGGTGTTGGTCTGGTGGTCTACGATAATCGTGCGTCGTGGAAACACATCCATGAACAAGAAGTTAATAAGTAGTGGGACAATGTCAGAGAAGTTGAGAGCACGAGGAGTAGTAGTCTTCTCCACTTCTTCTGTAATTTCCACCACTTACAAGAAATCAATGTGTTTCATATCAGGACTACAAATAGATGGCTTCATCTATTCGAAAAAAACTAAGAAGACAGATCATATATAATCTATTATTCAAAACTACACACTATTTTCATCACACTCGTGATTTCTCAACCTTCTTTTCTCCTTCCCCTAAGATCAACCCATTATCTCCATATTTGTGATCAAAGTAGGACTTGAACGGCCACTTCTTGGTTTAGGCTTGTCCTGTTCGATTTTGATCTCTCGAACCTACTGAAAGTACTCTTTTGTAGTACATTTGTTTTCACCCTAAAACAATAGGATATTTTCGAAAAGGTATAATCTCATAAAAGGATTTCTTTTTCAAATCTTGGTGTTACTGGATTTTTAGGTAAATGGAATTGATTAACTTAATATATTGAATATAATCATAAGATGTAATGGGCAACCAGGTTCACAATTTCAATAGATAATAATCAAACCACGTGTTTCAGGCTTCTAATGTAGCGCTAAACACCCCTTTTATCTTGTCTTGTTTGAAATTATATGTACCATGTTTACCAAATGCCAGCCTCACTCCACGCAATATTATATAATTGTTGTACAAAGTTTGGATGCTGCAGTCGTGAGGCTGTAAATAACAGCTTCACTAGATCTTAGATTGTTTTGTTTATCATATGCGATTTAGCTGTCTTTCTTCCAAAACAGACTATTTGGTCCTTGGATGTCAAACAAAACTGTTTGTTCAGGGCAAATTATAACTTTATAAGTATTTGCTACTTTAATAGATGACTCTTTGTTTGACTCCTACTGTTCCACAAGGCATTGCAATCAGGGTGTCAGATAAAGCCTATCAAAATTTGGCCTTGTAAATACCTTTTCACTTTTCTTGTATATTTTCAAATTGAATAATAATTTATTATTTTTAAAAACAGGTATCCATTCTCCTTTGCTTCATCTCAAGCAGACAAATCACCTAATTGTTCATATGCGAGCCCTTGGAGACTGGACAAGATATCTCAAAGCTTTTCTCTCTAAGGTCAGTAGTCTATGTTCATAAGCCTTGAGTCATTGTTGTGATTGTATGCTGATGAGATTTTTATTGTAGACCGCAAGTGCACGGCGGTCGATTGGATATTATGCAAGTACGAATCGTCCACGGAGACTACATTATTGTTATCTTTAATGTATACAATCAAATAATAAAATAATAAGAAAACAACAAAATATGAACTAGAAAATGATAAAAAGAATAAATTATATAAAAAATAAAATACTAGGACTTTAGATTAATCTGCTATGATGTATAGTAGATAACTCTAACAATCTCAAATAATACTCTTAATAATGCCTCAAGGCGATTTAGGACACATAGACGTCTTGGAAATCAAACATTTAAACTAATAAGAAATATCAAGGTACTAACAATCTTAACTTCACTTAATGATGTTGATTTCTAAAGAAAAATATAATATAAATCAATGAACAAGCAAAACAGACATATGAAAAAAAACTATTATCATTAATAAACGAGAATATATGACCAAGAAGAGTTATTCAATAAGAATATGAGAATCTCTAACATATATCATAGGGTTTCTTCTGTAGCCCTAGTAAATAGATTATTCCATTATTACAAGAGAAAAGAAAAGTAAGAAGAAAAGAAAACTAAAAACAAAAAGGTAAAACTAAACTAATTCTACTGCTCGGACACTAGACTAAAAAATGAGCTCCCTTTTTCCTTGTATCCACAATCTATATATAAATTTCAAATGAAACCACTTTCCTTTTCCATTTCTACTACCACATCATCATCCAATAAGAATGCACCACGTGTCAGGTGAATACAAAATCCTCCAATAAAAATATGCCACGCGTCAAATAATATCCCATCAATTATTTGAAAAATTTATTTAATTCCCCTTAATTAATTATATGCATGTTACTCTTATTCTCAAGATCTTCTCATTTTATTCTCATATACAATGGGTCTCCACACTTTATACACACGCTATGACATGTTTACCACACTCCGGTATCCAAATAATTGGTCCAATAATTTTCCAAGTTTTTTCTTTCGGGCTTAGCCCATTTATCACTTCATCCTTCATTTTACGAGTCGAATTTCGCATTTTAGTCCATCGAGCTTTATTTCCTAAAAACTTCACAACTAAACGAATACCATCAATATGTACAAAATAGAGAATTAATAATTGTAAATTAAGATGTAATTTCTGCAGTGTTTACACACTCATCAAATACCCCCAAACCTACATTTTGGTAGTCCTCGAGCAAAACTAAAAATTAAATAAAAATTCTAACTCAATTTCGTAAGAATCAAGAGTACACTTAGCACGTGCAGCAAGCCGTTAAACTCCTAGGTGACCCTCGCAGACGAGTATTATCTCGTAAGGGTTTACAAGAGGTATACATATAAAACCTTTACTCCAACTCCTCGATACTTGTTAATCAATTGAGGATAGACACTAAACAAACTATTTAGTTGGCCAACTTAACTCTTTAACAACAAGAATCATTACCCTAATTCATATGTGAATGCCAACTCTACTCAGATAGTCGTTGAATGGCCCACGATACTCGGAATATATCAAAGTTCAATCACATGAATAGATTAGAAGATGGATATGGAAGTGTTGAAGTGTGCATATGTTGACTAAGGTGAAAGATGTTTCCCAAAATATTTATATAATAGTCTTGCTAGGATTCTCCTATTTGATTATTTTTTTCTTTTAATGATGAGTAATATACAAAAATTGAATGGTATAAAAATTGAATGGTATAAAATATGAAGCTTTTCTTGCCATTGGAAAAGGACTTTAGAACTTGATTCTTCACAACTATTGGTAACACAAATCTTCAAAAAAAAAAAAATATTCTTTGATCACTTGTTGTCTTCATTTTGGATTTCTTCTTCTTCACGGATTCTTTATTGAATTGATTACAAAAATATAATGAAATAAAATAATTACATCTTCTTTTTTTCTGGATTGTTTTTGATTTCTTTTCCAATCATTCTAATGCATCCAAGCTACAACCTTATGGCAATATTAGGCCCCCATCAAATCACTTAGAGAAACGCAAAATTGTAAAAATAAAACAGAAAGTGATATAGTTGGTGATGATTCCAAGATATGAGGACGATAATCATATTATTTCTAACACCTGAATTGCACATTCAAATATGAATAAACCATTTTCGGGCACGCCAATTCCTACAACCAAGAGTTTAGTTTCCATCTACCTAAATTGGTTAGTGTCATCCTAAATTGTTGACAAGTTTTTAGATTTTTGAGTTTTTGACACAACTAAAAAACTCTCCATTACCCCCAAACCTGAACTGAACATAGTCCTTGATGTTCTAAAGATAAATGAATGAAAACATGAACAAAGAGAAATGATGAACAGAGTAAAAGAGATATGGAAAGATATATATTACCAGCATTGTGTACCAAAAGCATATGGGTTGCCTCCCATTGAGTGCTAAGTTTAAAGTCTTCAGGCAGATCAAGAAAGGATTAGTCACAACTTATGAAAGAAATATTGTGGATCCTTAAAGTCAATAAGATTTGACTTACAAAGTTGATCACAATGGAGTACACGAGAGTGGTGGTCATTCATACAGAAATGTGTCGATTCAGATTTTCTAAAATAATTAGGCTTAACTTCAAAAATTTAATGACTGACACATTTTAGATTCATACGTTCCCACATTTGGTAAATAAAATTTTGGTGGGACAACAAATTCAATTATGGTATCATGGTCCGGGTAAACCATATCAACAGGATGATGGATTTCTAACACCTGAATTTCATTTTGGACATAGGCTCGGGAAAACGTGTATGTAGATAATCATGTAAGAAGGTAGAGGCACAAACATCAAGTCCCAAGTGACGGATAATTGGTGTAAAAATTTCCTGACTACGTATTTCAAATTCTTCATCAACACTATCCTCATCATCATAAAAATATGAAGTTGGTTGAACCTTATCTAAATAAGTAGTGTTTTCGATCCTAACCTCATCCACTTGACTAAGTAAATAGTTATCATAATTATCAAGGGTAAAATTGGAAACACAATTTTGGCAATTAAGCTCATTCGGAGCAATACTAGCAGCTGACAGTTCTTCTTCAGTTTTTCTAAAGGTCTCATGAATTTGTTCCCACACTGTGTCTCTCCTATATGAATTTTCATTCACCTGGTTGAGTGAATCTTCTAAAGAAAGACTTACATCATAAGAAGTATTAGGTATCAATTGTTTGATTAAATCCTCCAAAGATGGAGAACACACATTTTGTTCATTATAATATTTCTCATTTACCCGTTCATAAGACTGGTGAGCGTGCGAATAGTAATTGAGATCACTATGGTATGAACCATAATCTTTAGAAGGTTGGTAGTGGTCCCAAGTACTATCTACACTATATTCATAGTATGGATAATGTTCATTTTGAGATTCAGGTCGATAATTATTTATATTGGTCCTTAAAATACCAGTTCGACATTTTTTTAATGCAGGTTCGACTAAAATAGGTAGGCTCAGGTTACCTTAACAAAATATACCTACAGTCGAAGATTGGTCAAAGGTACATGGCTAAGGCTTGTGGAATTTCGACTGATAACGCCCAGATGGTTCAGTAAAGTAGCGACGATGCAAAATGTTGTGCACGTGTTTTTTTTTTCAAAATAAAAAAAGATAAAATAAATATTTAACTAAATATAAAAAAATAAAATCCTAATTTGATTATGTACATTAAAATAAAATCTAGAGAATAACAATTGTTCCTAATATAAGTATTTACAGAAATAAATAAAAATTTAAAGAAAATAAAATAAAATCTTGGATTATCGTACTTACCTTTTGACAGAAAAATTTTGGTTTCCACTTTAGTGCCAATTAATCATGCACACCAAAAATAAAAAGATACCCAAAAATAAAATATATAAAATAAAATAAAGTATATAAAATAAAACAAAAAAATCTAAACTATTAATTCTAATATATATAAATTTAATATAAACTAAAAACAACAATTTTTAGTCCCGACAGCGACACCAAAAACTTGATGAGATTTTTATTGTAGACAGCAAGTGCACGGCTGTCGATTGGATAGTATACAAGTACAGATCGTCTACGAAGACTAAATTATTGTTATCTTTAATTTTTGCAATCAAATAATAAATTAATAAGAAAACAAGAAAATATTAATTAAAAAATGATGAAAATAATAAATTAGAAAAGAAAATACTAGGACTTTAGATTAATCCACTATGATGTATGGTAGATAACTCTAACAATCTCAAATAATACTCTTCATAATACCTCAAGACGATTTAGGACACATAGACATCTTGGAAAATCAAACATTTAAACCAATAAGAATTCTCAAGGTACTAACAATCTTCTTCACTTAATGATGTTGATTTCTAAAGAAAGATATAAATCAATGAAAAAGCAAAATGGACATATGAAGAAAACTATTATCATTAATGAACGAGAATATATGACAAGAAGATTTATTAAATAAAAATATTGGCATCTCAAAAATACATCATAGGCTTCATATATAGCCCTAGTAAAGAGATTGTTCCATTATTACAAGAGAAAAGAAAAGTAAGAAGAAAAGATAACTAAAAACAAAAAGGTAAAACTAAACTAATTCTACTGCTCGGACACTAGACTAAAAATGAGCTCCCTTTTCCCTTGTATCCACAATCTATATATAACTTTCAAATGAAACCACTTTCCTTTTTCCATTTTTACTACCACATCATCATCCAATGAGAATGCGCCACGTGTCAGGTGAATACAAAATCCTCCAATAAAAATACGCCACACGTCAAATAATATCCCATCAATTATTTGTAAAATATATTTAATTCCCCTTAATTAATTACATGCATGTTACTCTTATTCTCAAGATCTTCTCATTTTATTCTCATATACAATGGGTCTCCACACTTTATACACACGCTATGACATGTTTACCACACTCCGGTATCCAAATAATTGGTCCAATAATTCTCCAAGTTTTTTCTTTCGGGCTTAGACCATTTATCACTTCATCTTCATTTTACGAGTCGAATTTCACATTTTAGTCCATCGAGCTTTATTTCCTAAAAACTGCATAAACTAAACAAAAACCATCAAATATGTACAAATAGAGAACTAATAATTGTAAACTAAGATGTAATTTATGCAGTGTTTACATACTCATCATATGCCTAATTAGGTTTTCATATGATGATATATAAACATACATGTTAGGCCTCAAGTGGAGAAAAAAGAAAACATGTAGGAATGACATGAGAATGCAGTGTCCAGTAAGCATCTGAACACCACCAAACATCTTAATTTCTTTCTTATTGCAAGAGTTTTTGTGGTACCTTGCGCTAAGATTGTTTGCGATGTGGAACACTACACCAAAATAGGCAAGGAATGACTGTTGGTTTTTATAAATCAATTACTTATTTGAGAAGAGGAAGGAGATTGAAATTGAGGGAAGATGTAAATCTTGTTATTTTTAGCTTTGGTGGACAGGTGAGAAATTTATCCAGTTGTTTCATGCTTAGATATTTGTTAGGTGGTCTCATGAATTAGCTATGTTGATGTTAGTGTACATGTAATCTGTTCATCTAATAAGTATTTTTCAAATATTTTTTTTATCATGAAGTACTTGCCACAATATAAGTGAAATCATATATTCTATCAGCGTGAACCACTTAAATAAAACTAATCCTCATCTCATAGTTTTTCTTATCACTTGCAGCCAGCTGGATGAAAATTGAAAGAGGAGTATTGACCTGCCGATTGGATGTGTCTGGTATGATTAGTTCAACCCTGATTTTACTACGATCCATGCTTGTAGAATATCGAAAATTATTTTTCTGTAATTTTGGGTGATAGCATGCTGAAAGCTCGTTCCATTGTGTAGGTATGTGGAGAATCTGAAAATCAAGAGGTTCCTTCAAGCTTTATAAGGCTTGCAACACATGTGTTCACTTCTGAATTTGAAACTTCAACCCTTAAGCATGCCTTATTACTTATATAGGTTTATACTTCAAGCATAATTTTGATATGCTTAAGATGTATTGTACTCTTATTAATTGATTTTACCTTCTGCATGTGTGTGGTTTTGTGTATCTATATGTGGATCATTTTTGTTATGTTATATGTGATTGCGCAGGATACTTCTTTGGAAACTGACAGGACTTAACAGCTTTTGATACCGTCTTCCGTTTTATCGGGGTATGTTAAAACTTGACGCATTTCACTAGTACAAATTTGGGCTTCCATGACAGTTCAAAATCCTTAATCATGATAGTTCAAGAAATACCTGTCACAAAAGAATAAGCTACGAGATATAAGCGACAGTTTCTTATCAAAACTCACACTAATAATGGTACAAAATCGTGACAGTTTATTAATTGTTACTTAATAATTATACGCTGACAGTTTTTATAGAAAACTGTTAGTGTAGATTGATGTATAATAACAATTATAAATTGTTACTATTCTTAAGCTATAGCAACTGTTTTATATAAGAACTGTTATAGAAGTGTATAGCTATAGATGACAGTTTCTTTTAATTACCGTCATTTTCATTTATAGTGACAGTTTTGATCCAAAACTGCTGCTATTTATCATTCTCAAATACGATTGTTAGTTTTATAAGTTCTTTGAAATTTTTATGAATAGTAAGCTAGCTGTACCATGGGATGTTTGTTAGTGGGTCTTCTCGCCTCTCATCTCGTTCAACTTAAAAGAAGATTTCCCACCCAAAATAATCAGGCAAATCCCATCTCAAGATTTCTCACCCAAAAAAATCAGGTAAATCCCATCTCTGATCTTCTTTTGGTTTTTTCTCTTACCTAAATCTGGATTTGGTTCAATCCTTATATAACTGTAGTTACCTTCTCAATCTCGAATTAGAGTTCTGATATGATTGGAAATGTTGGGTTGAAATCAGAATCAAAGGTGGAATTGGATTTCTCATTTTGATTCGGTAAAACCCTAAACACTGTTATCCTTACTGATTCATTATTGAAATGCTCCAAATAAAACATTCTGTCGATTCCTTTCGTTTATTCTTCTCAATATGTAATTGCCGAGTTTTTTTTGTGTGTGTGTTTTTAAAAAAAAAAATGGAATTGGAATTGAGTAGGCTTAGAGAAATTAAACTAATCGAATCATTACAAAATCGATATTATTTTCTTATGAACTTATGAATTGAGTAAGCAAAGACTTTGTAATGATTCAATTCAAGTAGGCTTAGAGAAATTTTATTTCGTTGTTATTGGTTTCTTAAGTTTTTCTTTCGAGGGCCTAGCATATACTCGCATGAAAAACTTGAATCATTATTTCCTATTTATAGTTTACTTAACAATGCTTATATACTCTGTGCATGTTTCTTTCATACCTTCATCATGTAGATTGGGATTTGACAATGCTGATAGAGACCTGAGTGCAATAACCTTCTATCAGTTTATCAGCTCGTTATAGGAAAAACAAAGTAGGTAAGATATTATTATGTTGTTCTCTTTTTCATTATCACTCTGCTAGCATGCAAGTAAGTCAACTGCCCTGGTGAACAACTGACACAAGTCATACAATGGGAAACCAAAGAAAACCTAAGAAGTCTTCCAGGGCATTATTTTGAAGCCATTTATGTATGTTGTTGATAATATTTAGATCTTGCCACAGTAACTGATCCACAATTTCCTAGTTTGAGGTTTTTGTGGGGTGTTGGAGCTCGTATCCTGATCACTGTATCTTTTTTACTTTCATAGATTTCAGAAGCTTGCATTCAATAAGAGTGATTTCCTGTCAGCATCCTCTATA
Source organism: Papaver californicum (assembly GCA_023531435.1). Classification (NCBI taxonomy): domain Eukaryota; kingdom Viridiplantae; phylum Streptophyta; class Magnoliopsida; order Ranunculales; family Papaveraceae; genus Papaver; species Papaver californicum. The sequence goes on from JAJJMC010002939.1 coordinate 441,285, forward strand.
ATAGACTCGGGACTTGTTAGACTCAGTTGACTCATTGTTAGGTAAGGCCATAGGTAGTTTGATAATCAATACGGTTTAACGCTTGATTAGACTGCTCAGACCTTGGCGCAGCTCTAACATCTTTTGAAATGACCTGTGATAGACTCAATTCTCTTATTAATTTTCTATATCATGAACGAGATTGAGATTTTTCCTTGTTTTGAGCTCTAAAGAAGGAGACCTAGTTGACTTAACTGGCTACTTAACCCGAGGAAGAAGTACCTGGTGGAATTAGCCATTATCCTGGTCAGCCTTGACTTTGCTCTGACTTCATCCTAATTTTGACATGACTCAACCAATGACTTGGTTTTGTATCCAAAGAGGGTTCAAATTTACTATTCATGCTTTAATAATAGGAAGTTATGACTGAATGCTTGAAAAAAAGCTTTTTCAGACATGCTTTTTAATGCAAGAGTTTAATGTCACACATGCACCCCTTTACATACATCTCTTCCAGAATTCAGTTCACGAGAAGAGTAGTTCAAATACATGTTAGGCTTTATATTCTATTTATTTCCATGGTGCGTAAGATTTTTATAAAAACATATTGTAACCTAATGCTAAAGTCTATACACTCCTTGGTCATTTTTACTCAAAGGCATGCTTGGATGATATCACTGTAGGTTCCTACACTCGCATGTATACAAAAAACAATCCAACCAAAAAAAATCATCACGTAGTTTATCAATAACACCCCGTTCATAATGCCTGGCCTGATTGTGCCTCACTCTGATGCCAACTGTCACTCTCGGGAAAAAGGGTCATTACAGGATTGAATCACTTCAACAGTTGACTCGAAACATTACAGTATTGAGGTTTTATTTACTTATGGAAGTAGGTTCATTAAATCAATTTGGGTATAAACACATTGGAACGAGGGGAATTTGAGAAGAATAATATATTTCTTACGATATCAAATACCCTATGAATCTATGATCCTCTCTGTTTGACGAATATGAGACTGCCCCTTTCATCGAATGTACCTCAGTGGTGATATTTTTGGTTTTCTCTTCACAATGTATGCAATTTAACCGTTTATCGTAATATTTTAGTGTGTTCTCATTTCTTTGGCCCGGGCATTAAACATTTGGTTGATACAGGAAGTAGCAAGACACATGATATGAACTGGGGAACATTCGAACCCCTTCTTGCGAATGCTTTAATAAATCAATTGCATCCCACTCAGGTATTTCAAATGATTTTTCTCAATTAACACAAGTTGCGGTTATAACATGATATATTTGTACTTCCATGCATGTATGTAAGCAGTAAACAAATGATTGTATCCAGATAGATTACATTTCCACTACTTAAGTTTACATGTCTTAATTTATTGTACTAGATAAAAACGCTGCTACCTGAATGACCATTAGTCCAAATTATGAGAACTTTCACTTAGTATTCGTGGAAGGTGTCAAGAAAAGCACAGGTTTTTCTTTTTTAAATCAATATACAACTAGAATAAATTTAGTGTTATATCAACTACCTCAATCATTTAATCAAGTTTCAGATATACATACACATTTGCCATATTATCACACTCACATGCCTGTTGTCCCATATCCATCATGGTTTACATGATTGTCGAATAAGAATACCACTGAAAAATGGGTTACGTTCTTTTCCTTTTATTTGATATATCGGCCTACAAAGTCAATCGCCACTGAACATATTTCTATCTCTGGGTTTCAATTATTTTATATCTCCTTGTAAATGAAGCAGTTGGGTGTTAGTTTAAGCAATGTACAATGCTTTAACACTTGTTAGATACACATAAAGTAATTATGAACGTAGAACTATTAAGTCAGTAGATCGTATTCCTTTGATCTGATCAGTTAAATTGCATTTAGAATCACCTCTGACAGTATATTATGTTCGTTAAAAATCACCTGTAAACAGACCCTGACCCTAACCCTAACCCTAACCCTTAGGAGATGAAAAGGAAGAGAGTGAAGGACTGGAGAACCATCAAAACCAACTCTAAACAGATCCCGACCCTTTAATGTCCATATTACACATTAAGAGACTCGAAATATCTACTAGAGAGGATAGGAGAGAGGGTAAGGTAGTCCTACACTAGTAGGGAGATGACTGAAGATTACTGAGTGCCACTCAATATATCTACCACGGCCAGGGGAATATATGTTTGTTTCTCCTGTTAGCTCCCAGCGACAATAATTGGTCAGTAAATTTTATTATGAACTCATTAGTTTAATTTCGGTTTTTGCTTCGATGGTTCAAGCTTGAGTCACTGATTCTAACCAGTCAACAAGAAGATGGTATTAATCAATAACCACTGGGAGAAGCAATTTTTCTAACTCAACACCGAAGCTTAATTTGAGAAATGGTTTTTCCTTGAGTAACTGTTAAGAATCAACCTCGGTGGCAGCATCTGATACTACAGATTCACCACCTGCTCAAAAATTTGAGTACCAAGCAGAAGTAAGACACTTGAACTGAATTTTTTAGTTTTTTTTATAAATCTTATTCTGGTTCAGGGGGCTTATGGAATTTGGTATGTTTTGTGTATCCAGTTCTTCAAAATTGACCTGTGATTTGGTAGCGCCGGATGGACAAAACAAATGAAGAACTTTTTTTTGTACCCTATGTGAAGAAGTAAGTATTAGTGTTAGTTATACGTTTCAATAGTAAGATTAAGCACACTTTTATTTGGTTTTAGAATGTCGTCACTTTTCATCTGTTGAAGAAGAGGATGTCTGAGTTGTCTCTTTTGGTGGTGTTTTAGCACATGACCCATATGTTTTATATGCATTCAACAAATATTTCCTTTATTTTGGACAAGTTCTGTGGTTGATGTAGGAAAATGGATTATCATGCCCTAGGTATTTTTTTTGTTATTGAAAGACGTTATTAACTTTGGTTGTTTTGTACATTTCAGCCATTGGGTCTTAATGGTTGTGAACTTGAGTATTCAAAAGGTATGGTGGCTGGATTCGCAAGGGGGCAACAAGATAAAGAAATTGACAAAATCATGCAAAGGTCAATTACATTTCTCTTTTCATACTAATTTTGTATTGTCATTAAGTATCTTCATATTTACTTAAACTTATTGTCATCCATGGTTGTGGAAGGATGCCTTAAAAAAAGACATTCGAATGGTTCTACGGTGTTTTGTTTTCCACAAGCAAGCGCACTAACTTAATTGTTATGATAAATTACAAAATTGAACATTATTAACCAATATATTGCGTATTGCCTGAATATTAGCATATCCCGCAACATAAAAAAAATTGGGAATCTGGATTTTATGCAATGCGATTTATGAAAGAAATCATAGAAGGGCAGCTAAAACTGCATAGTACAGTAATGGTAAGTACACTTTTGGAGTTTCCTTGTTTTCCTTCTAATTTTCATCTTCTTAATTAGTTGTTGATTTTAGAACTTTGGTGTGTTTGTTGAAGGCTTTACATGAATGGGTTTTTTGCAAATGAAAAAATGAAAATGCCTTTTGCCAGAACTTCCTATGTTTGTTATACCTCAAATGCAATATTGATGTGGTTGATTTATTGTGAAAATTGCCCCCTACTGGACTTCGATACCTATTAGTTTTCTTGTGGTGAGTGAGTAGTGATGGTGGTGGGTTATAGAGTTGGTGTAGGTGGTTTGTTGTTGGTGAATGGGTAGTGCTTCTGAGTGCTTGGTTTGGTAGGTGTTGTTTTTGGGGAGTGAGTGAATGAAATTAATTTATGGTACTTATTTTATGAAAATGCAATTTTCATTTTTGGTTAGTTACTTCAAATAGTACTTACTTTGTATTCTTTTTGCAGAGGAAGTCCAAGTACAATGAAGGAGAGATCATGGAAGTACGAAGAAAATGGGTAAACCACGTGATGCCGTTATTGGTGACATGAATTGGCAGGAGTAGATTGGGGACATGAATTCGCAGGAGTATATTTCGATCAACACTTCGGAAAATGGATGTGGTTTCCAACTTCACTTTAATTTCTTTTAGTTAGTACTAAGACTACTTTCATATCAAGTCTTCTGAATTATGTAGTACATTCACTTCTAGTTAACTTATTTTATTTGAACTTACTATTTCCGTACTAGCTATCTGTTAAACATTTTATTGAGTAATATAATGACAATTTTATTAAAAGCTAAATTTTCTTTCCATAATTATCTCGATATTAACTGAGCATATGTCGTATCAGGAACAAGTTTGCTACAAATTAGCCTTCTACAAAGTTGACTCTTCTATGAAAGTTTTATTTAGAAAATGTAACTGGTATTTGCCAACAATGACAGGTTTATAAAGAAAAATGCTACTTTAGTATAAGAAATTGAGTTACTGATGACAGTTTTATGAAGAAACTCTCATCTTAATCTAAGAAGTTAAGTTTTTAATGACAGTTTTCTTAAAAAATGTTACAGTAATTTGTCAATAATGAGAGGTTTATGAAGAAACTGTCATCTTAGTCTAAGAAGTTAAGTTTTTAATGACAGTTTTTATAAAGAAATTGTCACCTTAGTAAAAGAAATTAAGTTTTTAATGACAGTTTTTATGGAGAAACTGTCACCTTAGTAAAAGAAATTAAGTTTTTAATGACAGTTTTTATGGAGAAACTGTCACCTTAATAAAAGAAATTAAGTTATCAATGACAGTTTTTATGGAGAAACTGTCACCTTAGTAAAAGAAATTAAGTTACTAATGACAGTTTTATTGAAAAAATGTTATTATATGTTGTCAACAATGGCAGGTTTATGAAAAAACTGATACTTATAGTTATGATTCCGTGACAGTTTTTTATAGACCCTTTCGTAACAGAGGCTTTAATGACAGTGCAATTATTTTTTAAAACTGTCACATAAATATTTTGGTGGCAGTTTTTAACTGTCACATAATCCCAAATTTGTACTAGTGTTTTCTTATAGACCTATTTGCAATGTGGAATTTAGTCTAAATTTATTTTAAGACTTATTGAAGCTTACTTAGAGAAGAAATTTACTGATAAACATCCAAGGAGGTACCAGCAGGAAGCTAGCTATGGTGGAGGAGACGAAGAAGGATATGTCAACCAGAAATATGTGAATTTTCATTTTCAGATTACTTGCTAAATTTTATTTTTATAAAATGTTTACTTGTGTTTTTTTCGTTGTTGGTATGTTCATACTGCCTGCATTTTAGTTAGTCACATCTTACATGAAAAATGGTGGAAATGATAAACACTTAGGTTTTATTATTCACTTGAATCAGCTATTATACGAATGGTGTTTGTGGTCATCAGTAAATTATACGAAAGCAAGTAGTTTCAAGTGCATCACGGTCCTTACTTATTAACATTCGATGTTATTCTCGAACATGCTTCGGAAATTAAGCTTCGAAGATACATATTGTGCTTGTATTGGATTAGAAATGTAATTGATCTCTACTCTTTATGAAAATGCATATTTTTATTATTTGTTTATAATGAATACGTCGTTCAAATGACTATGTTTATCATCTAATATGACTTTTCAGCTGCCAAAACACTTCTTGGATGATATACTTTCGCATTCATTTATGGTTATGCATAAAAGCTTATCCTTAAATAGTGTCCATTCCTCTCATTTCTCTTCTCTGTGTGCAGTCCATCGTGAAAGGGTTGAGAGAAGCTGGTGTATTCCAAATTTTGGTGGTTATGCAGGTATTAGGTGTTTTCTGAAATTTCCTTGTATAAGTAGTAACTGCAAGTTACTACCCTTTAATTGTTTAGAAACAGAATCACAATTGTAAACTTAGAAAATGTTTCCAATCATATACACTTTAACGTTTCCTAGGAAATATAACCTTTATACGTAACATTTTTTATCAAATAAAATTTGTTTGGAGTTGTTTGTATACTTTGAATGATTTGTTTGTGTAGTCTGAAAAAATCAATGAATATGATAGAATTGGGATAAATCTGGGTAAATGCAGGGAAATTGGGTAACAGGAAAAATGAATTTTGACTAGGTCAACAGAGACTGACCGACTTTTCTTTGTTATTGCAAAAATTTCACAAAGGTAAGAATCTGTTACAAATTTGAGTACCGGAACAAGGATATCATGTCCCAAATTATTAATCTATGTTTGTACAAATTTCGTTAACGGCTTAGAGGTGTTACGATTAAATTTTTTTATAACGTCTGACTGCTGTTGCAACCCAGCCGTTACGAATGAACTTTGTAAGGGCAACATTGCCGTTGCAAAAAACTGCAACAGGGTGTTTCGTAACGGCTAATTACCATTGCAATCTTGTTTTATAACGGTACAAAATCGTTACAAAACCCTAAATTTGGTGTAGTGTTTGCACAAATGAAACACTCTAAACGGAAAATATAGATTGAAGGTCGGGTGCGTCACTCTTATTTTTTATGGGTAGTCTCTATTAATGAAAGACTAGCTCTCTAATACTGCATTCCTTCTGCACCTTATTTGCCACCGGCATGGTTAAGTTCATCAACGTATCTCTCTCAATGATTAAGAAACCCGAATGTCTCTCTCTAGGATTTCTAAGTTTAGTTATTCGGAAAGAACTCTGTATGTAAACTTAGCTAAAAGTATACTACGTGACTCTAAAATCTCTAAAAGTTGGACAAAATATAAAAATATATACAAAAATTGAAAAAATACGTACAAAATTAAAAATTAACTAAAAAAATAAAAATTCTATATGCTAAATACTCCCCCACACTTATACTTCACATTTTCCTTAATGTTCAAAACTTAAATTTCTGAATTCTGACGCAACAACATAATAACACAGAAAACAGTACATATTTGTAAGGAATTTGGCAAAACTTCCTTGACGAAAGTTGTTCGCCTCCTCTCTATAACTTGTCAAATGAGCATAGTATTTCGATGAACAGTCTGAAATTTATAGCCTCTGGACTGACTGACATGCCATCTGGAAAAATTCTAGAAAAATTCGGAACTCATAAATTTACCAGGCCAATTTGTTCATCCTACAAGACTCCAAATTCATATTTTCTTTTTGAAAAAGAAAGGTGAGTCTTTCTCCTTCAGAATTTAAGGTCAACCACTCAAATCGGACTCCGAAAGAAGTCTCTAAAGACGTTTCATCGAATGGTCTCACTGTCAGAATTTTTCTGATGAAATTTTTTTCGTCAAATTTTTTTCCATTATGGATTTAGGACTCTATGAATTTAAACATGAGAATTCAAATATGATATGCAAACTACAAAAACTAAAAATAAAATAGATAGAAAAACAAAACCAATGGATTGCCTCCCATTAAACGCTTAGTTTAACGTCCTTAGCTTGACTTTTTGGTTGCCCGTATACCAATAATCTGAGAATCTGGGGATCCACCCAGATAACAATCTACAACTCTAATAACAACTTCACACAATTACTATCATCATATATAAATAATGAAATTGTTATTTTATGGAAGTTACTGCCACACTTAGGCTATTCTGCACTTGGAAGTGTATAAAGAACATAGAATGTAGAAACTTCTACGGGTTCCTCTTGTAGAACCTGCACAGTGCTAGAAGCAAACACATCTAATGGTGGATGTATAACGTGGTCCTCTATCAAAACCTTCCATCATCAGTTTCTGCGTCAACTAAAATCTCAGCATCATTATATTCCTTGGCAAGCTCAATTGGGGTCTTCCACGAATTCAATCAATTTGGTTTCACTCTCGATCACCATCTCTTCAACACTATCGTTATCCGAATCAGGGCCCTCTTCATAGTCGTCATTATCCCAACGACGTTGGAGTTCCATTTTTACAACCCCGTTAATTTCTTGAAGAGTCTTATGATGCTCTAGCTTCTTACAGTTGATCATATTGTTTAGAGATTTTTCTGATGTTAACACGTTTTCCACCATTACTCACAATAGAGTCTTTAGACCACATATTTTCCCTTTGAATGGGAGAATAATCAAAAATATGAGCAACAAGATTGGTCTATATGTACTATCATAAGTTTTTAGTTCCAAACTCTTTGATATCCGCAAGTTACTAAAAAACAACTAATTAAGAGTATAAGTATCATCCCGTTCTCGCGATTGTTCTTACATACCCGTTGTAAGGTTGTTGGTATATATGAGAAGAACTATAAGGTTCCGTTCGATATTGATCATAGCCAAAATATTAGTTTTGATTATACCCTTGGTATGGTTGGTAGTTGTCATAAGATTGAGATTGAAAACCGTATTAATCACCACCACTATATGTTTGATCATGTGCACCGTACATGTTATTTCCGAAGAAAAACATGAAGATTCACAAACAAAAAGAAAGATCTACTAAAACCTAAAAAAAACAAATAAAAGTAAAATCAAAAGTGATACTTACAACCTGTTTTCATAATTTACCTCCCAAACGAGAGTTGAACACCTTTAACAAGTTGTTAACGACACGAAAACCTAAAAACCTAAAAACACTAAAGAAAACGTGAAAATATTCTAAACTACTAAAAAAATCTAAAAAAAATAACAAATCAATTGGCAACTGCTCCCCGACAGCGGCTCCAAAATTTGATCGGTGTCGTAAGTTCAACAAGTTAATCAATATATTTCTCACTCATTAACTACTAATATAACGGTAGTAAGGATCATTCCCACAGAGAGCTGTGTAATTGAGATGTTATTTAAGTTAGTAAAACTATAATAAAGTCAAATACTAAGGGGGATTGGTTTTTTAAAGAAATTAAAAATATAATAATAAGAAGAAGAGATGATTAGGGATTCATTCACCGTTAAAATAGTCGTTTATATTTCGTTAGAATCATTAATCACCCACCGTAGAATAGCAGCTAGATCATTGTTTTCCCAAAAACTCCTTTTATCACTGGATACAAAAGTTCTCGACTACCGGATTCTATTCGTCTGAACCACCAAGTAGTAGATCGCTCAAGGTGTAACCCAATCGAACGCTTTATGCTTTGTGAATTTAGGTTGATCCCAGTAGTTAAACTCTTAGATCAAATTCCACTTGCTTGTGTTATCCTCACTCGCAATTGCTCCACAGAATCCCTCTACAAGGTCTCGTGATTTCTACTTGTGTAAACAATTAAGATACTATTACACTTATTCCCTAACTTCTACTAGCATTAAATCTATCAATAGATTAATCCAATTGTACACTTTAAAAATCTAGAAATCAATCATAAACCCTATATTTAGTGAAAACAAACGATAATGATTAAAACTCTAAATAAATTTGTATAACTAATAAAACTTCAAGCTTAGAACATTGAATTCATCCATAATCAATAAAAACTAGTTACTCTTGATACAAGAAAGAAGAAGAAATAGCATGGTTTCTCTTAAAGGGGTAATTTAAGATGTAGAGAAAATTATATGTGAAAGTTGTATCTAGGCTCCCCTTTATATAGGCTTTTGTAACTTCCTCTTGATGTCTATCCAACTAGGAAACTTGATAACCATCAAATATTTTCACCTCCTTTCGATCCTTATCCAAGTAGAAAACTTAACCTCCTTAAACACTAACACCTCCTCGTAATCCCTATCCACTTAGGACACTTACCCTCCTTAAAATCCAACAAAAACCCTTATTTTCACGTCCAATGCAAGCCCAAAACGCATCCCTTCTTTCTCTTCTGCGCAGACCCAAAACAGGCCTAACAGAAACCAAATCTAAGTTGGTTTCACCGTTTTTCTCATAACTTCTTCATACGAACCCGGAATGATCTTTTTTTTTTTGCGTTGCCTTCGTCTTATGCTCTCTACAAGATGATGAGAAGAAATCCTGGATTTGGAACGAGTTCCACTTGGTCATTGGTCCTTCTTCCTTTGTAGTACTTCACTTCCTTGCTCATTCTAACACTTTGTAGCTCCTTTTTGGATGATTCTCCTAATAAAAGACATAAACTAGAAAACAAGCATAATACAAGATAATATGCAAGAATTATAGCAAATATAAACATGGATTTGATACTAAGAATATGTAATTTATGCACTTATCAATGTTGCATTTTTTCATTTTGATTACCACATAAAGGACAAATTATATTTATGTTTTGAACATACTTAGTTATCTTATCCATAGTTAGCAGACACTCCTGAATATATTTCCATTAGAAATATAAAAAATTTGGTGGAAGTTTCATGTTCCACAGTCTCTTACAAAGGAAGTTACTACCACTAGTATTTCCACCTTGTTGAGATTCATTGTAAGTAGATTGTAGGAAGATATCAAAGTAAATTCTTATATTAAATTTAATCTAAATATGCCAAAGATAGGTTTTTGAAAGAATAATTGTTAATCAAGAGCATGAGACATCAAGAGTTTAAAAACCAAGTATGACCCATCATAAGAAAACACAATTATTTGAGAAAAACCATTTTTTCAATTTTAATTCAAGCAATTAATAATAAAAGGATTGTAGAATAAAAATAGAAGTTACCACAATTATTGGATGAACGTCTTCCTTCGTCGCCCCAGTGATGGTGATTAACTCATTGTAATGGAAACACACTCAAAATAGACTTTCATTGCTCAAAAGGTGCTTACAATGGTGAAAAAGGAGTAACACAAAAGTTTTGAAACGTATATAAACGTTACAGTGAAGTGATCTCAGTGTTACAAAAGAAATAAAAGGAAACAAGAAAGAAGAACGGACCGATACCGCAGTAGAAATAAGACTGCCTTAGAAGCTGAAGATACAACTGAAACAGCGACAAAGAAAATGATGGTTCAGAGGTGTAGTCTGTTACTCTTCTTCTTTTTCCCAGCAGAGTAAGTTTTTTTTTCTCCTGATTTTTTCCGGTGGCTCCCCCTTTTTTTGTTTATCGTTTCTCTTTTCTTTATATCGGGTTAGTAAACCCTAATAACTCTTGTGAACCGATAAGGACTCCAAAACAAATCCAAATCAAACTTTAAATCCCGTGAAAATCCCAAACAGATAAGGTTTCTTTTTCCGGCTCTAAGTTTGATTTTTTTCACCCATTTTTCCGGCGTGAATCTCTTGTAAATGATGTGTGCAGACCTAGGTTGATTAATTCTTCACATATCCAACTCAAACAACCCCTTAAATCCCATGAAAATAGGACCCGAAACAAACAGAATTTCTTTACGTGTGAAACATGTATTCCCGCCAAATTCGGATTTGAAATCAAAAGGTCTGGTGCCTTAAACAACTGTCTGGTGCCTTTAGTGATTTGGTGGGTTCCTTTAGTAATTTTTCTAGGGTGCCTTTAACACTTTTTAAGACGATTTTTCCACAAATATTTATTTCTCGAAAATACCTATAAAGACATAAAAACCCATAATAAGTACAAAATTGAACACTATCAAAATAGATAATCGAGCACAATTTAGACACAAAAATGTGTCTATCAAATACCCCCAAACTTACTATTTGCTAGTCCTCGAGCAAATCTACTAAAATAAAATCCTAACTCACTTTCACAGGAATCGCGACTACATTTAGCATATGTAATAAGCCTTTAAACTCCTAGATGTCCCTAGTGGACGAGTTTTGTCTCGTGAGGGTTTACAAGAGGTATACCCACAAAACCTTTACTCCAAATTTTAGCTACTCGTGGACGATTGAGGGTAGACACTAAACAAGCTATTTAGTTGGCATACTAAATTCTTCGGCTATGGGAATCATTACCCTATATGAGTCCAACTGCTGTACACGAGTTTTTACTCAAGCATAGTAAAATTCATATATAAGAAAACAAAGCTCTACTCAGATAGTCGTTCCACCACAATACTAAGAATCTATCAAAGTTCAATCACATGAAAAGATTTAAAAGATGGAAATAGAAAAAATGAAGTTTGCTTATGTTGACTAAGGTGAAAGGTGTTTCCCATATCTGTCTGAAGGTCAGTACCAGGATAAATCCTAATGGATTAAGATACATGGTCTTAATTGTAATACTAATATCGATTCAACTGGTATATACAAGGGTCCCAGCGATCGATTTATTAAAAATAAAACAATTATTAAATATACTGACAACATGATTGGTTCAAATTGAATCCAAGCGCATGGTCCTTATCATCATCTTACATGATAGTTCCCATGGATCCTGCGTTCCACGCTTGCTTAGGCGACGGAGACAGGGAGGACACACACATATTGCTATCAAAGTTTCAATACTCAATTATTATTTTTCTGTTTTTTTCGGGTTTTTTTTAAATAAGAATAAAAAATGGGGCTTGATCTCAACACTCTATTTCATCCTGGCGGCGATAAAAATTCGATATGAGGCCCCACCAAATCACTTAGAGAAACACAAATTGCAAATATAAAAATAGAAGGTGATATGGTTGAGATAGACTCCGAGATATGGTGACAACTATCATGTTATTTCTAACACCTGAACTCTGTCCTTTTATGAATAGACCATTTAACTGGGCACACCAATTCCTATACAAAAAGAGCTAGGTTTCCATCTACCTAGAATGGTTAGTGTCATCCTGAATTGTTCACAAGTTTATAGACTTTGGAGTTTTATTTTGCACTTAAAAGTTTCTCCCTTACCCCCAAACTTAAATTTGACATTGTCCTCAATATTTCTAAAGATGAATGATTAAAAATATGAACAAGGAGAAACTGTTACCACTTCAAAAAAAAGAGTTAAGGAAAGATATTACCGTATCGCATGAGCATGGGTTACCTCCCAAGAAGTGCTAAGTTTAAAGTCTTCAGCCATACTAAGAAAGAATTTATCACCTTATAAAATCATATAGCAATAGTCGGAACAACTGTGGGTCATATGAATCAAATAATGCTATCATAAGAGGAAACTGCAATAGGATAAGAAAATGAACATACCGAGCACACGCTTATCTAGTTTTTTGTTTAAGACAACTACTTCTAGCTGTGGTTCAGGTTCAGGATCTATAAAAGGGTCTAGATAAAATATTTCCATGAGATGGATTTCCTCATAAGCAGGATCAACAGGATCAGGTTGTAGAGTCTGGAATAACTCAACTAAGAGCTTAGAAGCACATAATAATAACCTGAATAATTGTGGATCCTCAAAGTCAATCATATTTGACTCACACGGTTGACTACTTTGAAGGTGGTCATTCTTAAGCAAATGTGTCAGTTCTAATTCCCTAAAGTAATTAGGTTTAGTCTTAAAACTTAATAACTGACACATTTGAAATTCTAACGTTCCCACATATGGAAGAAAATATTTTGGTGGGAAAACAAAGTCAATCTTGATATTAACGCCTAGGTAAACCACATCGACCAGAGGATGGGTTTCTAACAACTGAACTTCTTTCTGGACATGATTAGGTTCGGGAAACAGTTCTTGAAGATAGTCTCTTAATATGGTAGAGGCACAAACATCAAGTCCCAAGTGAGGGACTTTTAAAAGAGTCAAAGGTAAAGCACAGGGAGAATGATAATCACCCCCAAACTTAGAATTTTGGTTGTCCCTAGATAGACTAGTCACAATTTCCCTAATTTCTAAATCATCAGATTCCTGAAAATGGTCAATTGCTTCTTCTGAGTTATAATCAAGTGGTGCATCCTCGCTCATATTTAAACTCTCTAGGGGTATATATTTGTTATCTAAGACTATTGTTTCTAAATCGTTGGACTCTAAAACAGTATTCTCAGGATAAACCCGTTTCTCTAAACCATTATCGGCTTCAAAACAAGAAAGTTCTACATCGTCTAAAACAATGGTATCTCTAGTCAAATCCTTTTACTTCTGAATAGGTGAATAATTATTAAAACTATTTGGATTTGAACCAGAACTAACATTATCATCATGAAGCACAATTGGAGTGCAATTTCCCGATTACTCTGCCTGTATATTTCAAGTTCTTCACCAATACTATCCTCATCATCATAATAACATGAAGATGTTTGAACCTCGTCTACATAAGTAGTGTTACCAATTCTATCCTCTTCCTCTTGGCTAGGTGAATAATTATCAAGGCTATCACTATATTGGCAATTAAGATCATTTTGAACAATATTATTCTTTGCAGAAATTTCATTCACACTTAATCCAAACCTTTTTGTACTCTCAGTCAACTCCCTGAAGGATTCTTTTAGAAAATCAAATGGATCATAAGGGGTACTGGTTTGCAACTGCTCATGTGATTCTTCTAAAAGCATAATAGGTTCGTGGGGAGTACTAGATTGCATCTGCTTTAGGGCATCCCTCCAAGACAAAGAACTCGAATCATCATGGGGAGTACTAGATTGCATTTGCTTTAGGGTATCCCTCCAAGACAAAGAACTAGAATTTTTCTCACTTTCATGTTCGTAAGACGGGTGTATGTACGAATAGTAACTGGGATCACCCTAATATGAGTAATAACCTCCTAAAGGTTGCTGGTGATCCCGACTACTATCCACAAAATGTTGATAGTATGGATAATGTTTATTTTGAAATTCAGTCGGGTATTCATTGTATTGGTCCTCATAATACCAGTTCGACATTTTCTAAAAACTTCCTAATATATTAAAAAAATCTAAGAAAATAAATCCTAACATGAAGGGGGTTCCAAACATTCACAAACAAGGCCGAATGAACCAAATCAAACCTATTAAATCTAGCAAAAAAAAGCATAATGGCTCCACTTAGATTGTTTCTAGACCAGCTTCTATTCTTTCGAAATGCAACTAGTTATAGTTTAGCAAACCTCTTTAGAACGATCCGAATTAGATTAAGTCGAAGAGAAACAGGATAAGCTCTAAGGAGCTTTGATGTCCCTGTCTCTTTGGCACCTTTCCCTAGGTTATAAGGCGGCTCTAATCAACTTAAAATAATCTTCTTGAACTTCGAGTTCGGCTAACAAAGTAACCAATACAGTCCTTTTGAACGAGTTTCATATAAGCTCGTTACCCTATCGGTCTCTTTCTAGTCAAAATTTTAAGGTTTAGATTCGCGTTTGGTAACGTGTTCCTAAAGCGTGCAAGAAGGAAACGGTGATGAAATCCGAGTCCTTATCTTGTATGGCAAGTTCTTTCCCTTTACTAGAAAAGTAAAATTGTATTCAATTCCTCAACATATATGCATACGAAGGAATACAGTAAACCCACTTGCAGGGGATTCGTGGGTTGAACGAGTCTTACCTCCCGTACCAGACAGGGGATGAATCGGTTGTAGTCTACTCGAGCCACCGACTCCTGTGTCCGTGTGCGAACCCGAGGGGCCGAGACAATATCGTAATTGTCGTCCTTCCCTGTAGCAGTTTATATTTAAATTACCCTTCCGTAGGGTTTAAAAATAATAAAATTTCCAAAGTCCAAAATAGAGTCCAAAAAGTGTCCAAAAATAAAAGAAAAATTACAGAAATAATAAAAATTCCTAATACAATTTTCTAAACAAATAAAATCTAAATAAAATAAATTTAATTAATAAAAATAAAATCTAAAAATAAAAGTCTTTGTCTTCTTCTCCGTTCTTTAAACTTTAACTCCAATTCCTTAACTTTAACTTCAAGTCTTTAATCACCAAAGTCTTTGGCTTTATTTCCTTTCAATCCAAGATCCAAACCTATAGCAAAAACAGAAATGCCCAAAGAAACGTAAAATAGAACAAAATAAAAAATAATACTAAAAAATAAAAATAAAAACCTAAAAATAAATCTAAAATTCTAAACCTATAAACAAGTCCGCGTCGGCGGCGCCAAAAATTGATGTAGTTTTTAATAGTGGTAAAATAGGTTCGATTCTCGGACTTGTGAAGATTTAATTTCTAGACCTAACTTTTAATAACATACAATAAAGAGAATTAAAACAATTTGATTTTGAAATGGATGAAGAAAAACTAGGGCTTAAGATTCCACCATTAACCAATACTTCAGTGATAATATCTAACAATTCTTATATTCAATTTAATCTAAATATGACAAAGATATGTTTTTGAAAGAATAATTGTTAATCAAGAGCATGAGACATCAAGAGTTTAAAAACCAAGTATGACCCATCATAAGAAAACACAATTATTTGAGAAAAACCATTTTTTCAATTTTAATTCAAGCAATTAATAATAAAAGAATTGTAGAATAAAAATAGAAGTTACCACAATTATTGGATGAACGGCTTCCTCCGTCGCCCCAGTGATGGTGATTAGCTCATTGTAATGGAAACACACTCAAAATAGACTTTCATTGCTCAAAAGGTGCTTACAATGATGAAAAAGGAGTAACACAAAAGTTTTGAGACGTATATAAACGTTACAGTGAAGTGATCTCAGTGTTATAGAAGAAATAAAAGGAAACAGGAAAGAAGACGGACCGATACCGCAGTAGAAATAAGACTGCCTTAGCAGCTGAAGATACGACTGAAACAGCGACAAAGAAAACCCATAATAAGTACAAAATCGAACATTATCAAAATAGATAAAATCGAGCACAATTTAGACACAAAAATGTGTCTATCAAATACCCCCAAACTTACTATTTTCTAGTCCTCGAGCAAATAAACTAAAATAAAATCCTAACTCACTTTCACAGGAATCGCGACTACATTTAGCATATGTAATAAGCCTTTAAACCCCTAGGTGTCCCTAGTGGACGAGTTTTGTCTCGTGAGGGTTTACAAGAGGTATACCCACAAAACCTTTACTCCAAATTTTAGCTACTCGTGAACGTTTGAGGGTAGACACTAAACAAGCTATTTAGTTGGCATACTAAATTCTTCGGCTATGGGAATCATTACCCTATATGAGTCCAATTGATGTACACGAGTTTTTACTCAAGCATACTAAAATTCATATATAAGAAAACAAAGCTCTACTCAGATAGTCGTTCCACCACAATACTCAGAATCTATCAAAGTTCAATCACATGAAAAGATTTAAAAGATGGAAATAGACAAAATGAAGTTTTCCCATGTTGAATAAGGTGAAAGGTGTTTCCCATATCTGTCTGAAGGTCAGTACCAGGATGAATCCTAATGGATTAAGATACATGGTCTTAATCGTAATACTAATATCGATTCAACTGGTATATACAAGGGTCCCAACGATCGATTTATTAAAAATAAAACAACTATTAAATGTACTGACAAAATGATTAGATCAAATTGAATCCAAGCGCATGGTCCTTATCAGCATCTTACATGATAGTTCCCATGGATCCTGCATTCCACGCTTTCTTAGGCGACGGAGTCACGGATACAGGAAGAATACACACATATTGCTATCAAAGTGTCAAAACCTTTACTCCAAATTCTAGCTACCTGTGAACAATTGAGGATAGACACTAAACAAGCTATTTAGTTGGCGTACTAATTTCTTCGACTATAAGAATCATTACCCTGTATGAATCCAATTACTGTACACGAGTTTGCACTCAGCATACTAAAATTCATATAAAAACGCAACTCTACTCAAATAATCATTGAACATCCAAAATTGGATATAATTCACATTGCTCGAAATCAATCAAATTCAAACACAATGATAGATTAGAAGATGAATATAGAAATGATGAATGGTGCATATGTTGACTAAGGTGAACAATGTTTCCCAAAATATTAGTATAAAGTCCGGCTCGGATGCTCCTATTTTTATTATTATTTATATATTTTTTTTTCATTTTTATTTTTTATTATTATTTTTTATCATTTTTTCTTTTTTTTTCATGACTACATGATTAAATCTTTTGAATCTAAGCGCATGTTCCTTTTCAGCATATTACATGATAGTTCTCATGGATCCTGCGTTCCACGCTTACTTAGGCGACGGAGACAGGGAGAACACACGCATATTGCTATCAAAGTGTCAATTTTTATTTTATTTTTTTTCATGACAAAATTAAAATTCTAAAGCTTCCGAGCTACGACCTTATGGAAATACTAGGGCCCCACCAAATCACTTAGAGAAACATAAAATTGCAAAAATAAACATAGAAAGTGATATGATTATGATAATTCCGAGATATGCTTGTTCAATGATTTATCATGTTATTTCTAACACCTGAGTGCATTCAGATATGAATAGACCATTCAGGTGAGCACACCAATTCCTATAGATAAGAGCTATGTTTCCATCTACCTAGAATGGTTAGTGTCATCCTGAATAATTCACAAGTTTCTAAATTTCGGAGTTTCTTTATTAGCATCAATTTTCTGAAACTCTACCCCCAAACCTAAATTTAACATTGTCCTCAATGTTTCAAACCGTGCAACCTAGAACGGTATGCAATAAATATAAATAGGAGAAACAAATGTAAATCGAAGACAAGGGATTTGAACGTCTCACCTGATTGACGCAAGAAAAGAAGTGTTCTCTGTAACACACATCAAACGATAGTAATAACAAATAATAATAAAAATAAAAATAAAAACCTACAAATAAATCTAAAACTCTAAACCTAAAAACAAGTCTGCGTCGGCGGCGCCAAAAATTGAAAAAATAAAGAGAATTAAAAAAAAATATTTTAAAATGGATGAAGAAAAACTAGGGCTTAAGATTCCACCATTAACCAATACTTCAGTGATAACATCTAACAATTCTTATATTCAATTTAATCTAAATATGCCAAAGATAGGTTTTTGAAAGAATAATTGTTAATCAAGAGCATGAGACATCAAGAGTTTAAAAACCAAGTATGTCCCATCATAAGAAAACACAATTATTTGAGAAAAACCATTTTTTCAATTTTAATTCAAGCAATTAATAATAAAAAAATTGTAGAATAAAAATAGAAGTTACCACAATTATTGGATGAACGGCTTCCTTCGTCGCCCCAGTGATGGTGATTAGCTCATTGTAATGGAAACACACTCAAAATAGGCTTTCATTTCTCAAAATGTGCTTACAATGATGAAAAAGGAGTAACACAAAAGTTTTGAGACGTATATAAACGTTACAGTGAAGTGATCTCAGTGTTACAGAAGAAATAAAAGGAAACAGGAAAGAAGACGGACCGATACCGCAGTAGAAATAAGACTGCCTTAGCAGCTGAAGATACGACTGAAACAACAACAAAGAAAATGACGGTTCAGAGGTGTAGTCTGTTACTCTTCTTCTTCTTCCCAGCAGCTTAAGTTTTTTTTTCTCCTCATTTTTTCCGGTGGCTCCCCCTTTTTTTGTTTATCGTTTCTCTTTGCTTTATATAGGGTTAGTAAACCCTAATAACTCTTGTGAACCGATAAAGACTCCAAAACAAATCCAAATCAAACTTTAAATCCCGTAAAAATCCCAAATATAGAAGGTTTCTTTTTCCGGCTCCAAATATGATTTTTTACCCATTTTTCCGGCGTGAATCTCTTGTAAATGATGTGTGTAGACCTAGGTTGATTAACTCTTCACATATCCAACTCAAACAACCCTTTAAATCCCATGAAAATAGGACCCGAAACAAATCAGAATTTCTTTACGTGTGAAACATGTATTCCCACCAAATTCGGATTTGAAATCAAGGGAGGGTGCCTTTAACACTTTTTGAGCCGATTTTTCCACAAATATTTATTTCTCGAACACTATCAAAATAAGTACAAAATCGAACACTATCAAAATAGATAATTGAGCACAATTTAGACACAAAAATGTGTCTATCAACCAACTTCTAGTATCCTTGTAAATCAACAAAGAAACATACTCAAAAGTAGTAGGAATTTTAGTGTCCAAAGTTGGAACCTAAACATCCTTCCATATATCAATATCAGTACCATCTACGACTTCCAGCAATGATACCTTTTTAAAGTATCAAGACCCTGATACATTTCTCTCCATATCGAGGAGCCATTAGTGTTAAGTTCATATGATAAAAAAATACAGTTTGGAAAGTACTTATGTTTTAAAATCGGAGCCCACATAACAGTTGGATCCTGCAACAATCTCCAAGCAAGTTTGGTTAGTAAAGCTTTGTTAAATATATCAGCCTTCCTGATATTCAGGCGATCTTTAGACTTAGAGATATCAATGCACTTCTGGCCTTTGAAATAAAGTATTCTAGTTTGGTTGTTTTTATTCCATAAGAACTTTCTTTGGACTGCATCCATTTTATCCTCCAAATTCTTTGGCATGGGAAAAATGACAACTTGTGAGTAGCTAAAGAGCCTAACGTGGTATGTGTAAGATTAGTTCTTCCAGTTTGATTAATGTGTTTGGATTTCCAAGTAGCTAATTTAATTTCAAACTTATATATAGTACCAGTAAAGGACTCTGTTTATTTTTCTGGGGGAATAATGGGAACCCTAGTTACTTATCTTGGAGTCTCGTTCTCTTAATGTTCAAGGTGTTTGTGATAGACAACTTAGCTTTATTATAAGTTTTAGGAATAAAAGCAAGTCCAGACTTGTCAAAATTAACAGACTGTCTAGAAACTTTACTAAACCCCTCAATAATTTAGTTCAGATGTCTTACCTCAGTTGGATTATCCTTAGTAAATATCAGGAAATCATCAGCAAAAATAGATGAGTTATTGCAAGACTAGTTTTGGAAACTTTGATACTTAATATCAGTTTCTTACTTTCGTCACTCATTATGGACCTAGGAAAAATCCATACAGAGGTATGGAGAAAAGGGGTCACCTTTCTTCAAACCTCTTGAAGGAAGAAAAGGGGTCACCTTGCCTCAAACCTCTTGAAGGAAGCTTAAATGGTTATACCATTCCTGCTTTGTAGAGCACCATTGAGCAAAATAGAGGTGGACATAATGGTTACACGGTGTATAATGCAGTGACACAAATCAGTATGAAAGCTTAAAATGTTTCAAAAATCGTTAAGGAATGGTGCATTCTGTAGGATTCACAGAGAATTTAGACTATATAGACTCATCCACTGATAATAAGTGCTCTACCAAAGCAGTTAATATCGGTCGTACGGCCGATAATATCAGAATTTATCGTGTATCGTTCTTTAACCTAGACGATACATAAAATATCAACGATGCATGAATATTTTTATTATATCGTCTGTATCTGTCGTATAAGACCGATATATCGGCCGCAGTATCGGCCGATAATATCGATAAGGATACAAATGTATTTATTATCAATATTTTTTTTGTCTTCTTTTTAAATTTTTCTTCTCATACAAAATCTATGTTTGGGAATGTTAGGTTATCAAGTGAAACTAGTTTAATTAATTTTTCTACATTATAAATGTCTTTCACTAATGCTTTGAGCAACATAATACACATCTACTTATAAATTACAAAATTACAAACTTAATTGTGTATCGCCGATAAAGTTCGATATAATCATTTTTCTAGGTGTATCGCACCTCACCAGGTACGAGAACGATACACGATATTAACTACTTTGCACTCTTTATTGATATCTATAGTCTGCTTAGGAATATATCGATAAAAGCTTCACCCAACTGAACTCTCATCATTTTATATATATTGAATAACTGTATATTATATATTTGTATTGTGTGACCGAGTACTCTTTTTCTGTATTAAATTTCTTATAACTATTGGAATTTCACAAAGTACCTGGTGCTTGTTGTAATGCTTTCCGGACCCTCTAACTGTACAAAATATATGTATTCACAAGCCCTTGTGTTATTCACTCATTATGCTTTGTTATTGGATGAATGCTATGCTCCTAGATAGATTGCCCACTAGTATAGAGTAGCTTAAATTTATTCTAGTATTATATTTCGCAGTTGAATTCCTAAAGGTTGTTCTGTATTGATATGTCAATATTTAGGCTCTTATTGAGCAGTATTTATTGATTATATAGTGTCCTTACAGTATGCATAAGTCTTCAATATTTGAAGCATATTTTCCAATTATATATCCATATGCTCGAACGCATTACTGCGCTAATTCATAGTCATTCTCAGCTGAATTTTATGAATCCATTTTAGAATTGTTCCTAATTTGGGATTTAATGTGTATATATATATTCAAGTGCTAATCTCATTCTTAGCCTTACTTGTTAACAAATAAATCTCTTGGACAGATTTTCATAAAGCAACATTGATTTTTCCAAGTGCAATAGTCCCATAATTAGAATCCTTGGCATAAAATAGTGACATGATAGTAGTGAACTTGCCATCAATGGCTTGGTACGAATTGTGCATATACAAATTCCAGTTCGTTGCTGCTATATATGATGATAAAGTTCGCCAAATGTGAATATCACATAAAGTCGAGAACAAATACAAGTATGCATGTTAAGGGCCCATGGCACTTGCCGACGAAGTTGGTGCACAACGCCACCATACCTGGTCAGCAATGGCATTTGCCAGTGCTGGCAATTTCCAATGCTGGTTCCATGCACCAGCACGTACTCTCCCTATGCCAGCGCTAAAATCCCATATCGCTGGCGCATATGTTTCACAACGCTAGCATTATCCAGCGTCATTCCTTTTGCTTTAAGACAGCGCCATCTCTCCTTGCTAGCGCTAGCTCCTAACCTCGTTGGGATGCATCTATCCTTGGGATGGCTCCACGCGTTTGGCGTAATACTTGCGTGTTATTGTGCATCTTGGTGCCCGAATTGCTCCATTTAATGCCATAAGCTACCGGTAGCTCCAATTTATGCACCAAGCTACGAGTAATCAATAATTTAGTATTATAACTAGATGGTTAATACTTGGCATAATTGACAGACAAGATTCAACGATGCCATCCCTATGCATAATTGACGAAGGTATGCAACAGATGCGCATCATGATGCCACCTTTCACAAAGTGATGCCACTAGATTGAATCGCTCACAGAGAGGTCATATGAGCCTATACTGCTAATATATCATGAGATGGCATTATATGCAAAGATGTGCCATGGGCTTGCATTACTCACTGAGCGATGCCATAATTGTGCATCGTGTATAAAGTGACGCTAATTCCTTGTATCATCATTAAATTTATGCATGATCATTCAGGATCAATTGTTTGTCGACGCGAGTAACAAGGTAGTGTTCGTGCATCATTACCAACTTCCACGACTCTCAGGCATCAATTTCAAGTTGTTTTTGACATAATTATCTTTTTACTCCTTCATCGTTACTCATCACCTTACACTGATGCCATGAAGTAATCTACTGACTACGAGTACCCATCTTATTCAACTGCCAACACATGACATAAAATTACCAGCACTGGCATCACCATGCCCACGACTAACATTACTATGTCAATAATGTCAATAATATACTCTACTTGTTACTATGTCAATGATAAACTTACTAATCTTACCAGACTTGACACTAGTCAGTTTACTTAATTAATTAGTATTCTGAGCGTATTGCTTCATTAATTAATTGAGTGAATCACTCTTATGACTTAACTAACAATAGTATGAGCTTTACTATTGAATTTATATGAGACATCAATTATGTAATATAGGGGTAATTCACTAGGGATTTTGTGACAGACCGAAAAATACCGCTACCAACGCCGCTCTGTGCAGAGCAGAACTCCCCGATGCTCCACACTGATGCGAGTAACCGGGTTGTAAAACTTAAAGACTTCCCAGGCAAATGCACGTAGATTTGTTTTTCTTAACATGCTTTGTAAACATGATTTGATTAAATCATGGACCGTTCTGACTTAGCCTTGTTTTGCTAAGGGTGCATGGCCATACCTAAACCATGAAAGTATCAAGCACATGCCGTAGTTCATCTGAAGGGTCATCTCGAATAGAACAAGCAACTTAATCTTATTAAGGTAAAGCCAGCATCGATTCCCAGGCTAATTTTTCCCGAAAGGATATGCTTAGGCATATAAAATCCGAATCACCAACCAGCTTGTGTCACACGGTCAAAGGCCAAGCAATTCCTAATTCTTATATGACATGAGACTTTCGCAAGAGATGCACAAGATTTTGCATGACTGATGCCACTTAGGTTGCAAATACGTATTCTCCTGTTCGGTACATGCAACATAGGCAAGATAAATAATATTTGCTTATATTTATCTTCACCAACGTCTCTCCTTATATATGTTTTATTGACATTTCTACATATAAAGATTAGGGATTTAAGTGACATGTACCGACTCCCACCCTTTTTGCAATATGATGCATGCTAGATAATGCATCCTCGATAGTCAACATAGAAAAATATTACGCCAACTTGTAAGCAACAAGCATAATCATAATGCTTCCATAGGTAAGCAATATCTATAAATGTGGCATTTCTCTGTAAGGGACAAGCATAATGATGTTGTAGCATCATAATTACAGTTAAATGCATCACTTGAACATAGTATGTATTATAAGTTCGAGGAAATGTATTTTTCCTAGCCATGCATCACCGAACATCGTCATTACCAAATAGTGAACTTCGGGACAAAATGCACTACTTTACGAAGTGTGCATCACCGGCTTAAGGAGATCAATCAATGATGCATTTCATAGTAAGTAACACAAGACTGATATTGTGACAATCAAAAAATTTCTCTAACGTTTTGAGCCCTAGCCCAACCCAATATGTATACTTTAATCTAATAGATTATCCCTTAGTAATATTAGGGTGCTTGATTAGTAGATGTATGGAAAAATCTAGAATGGTTGACACGTTTCTAACATGAGAGCATCACTTTATACTAAATTTACAGAGAGACCACCACTTTTTCTTTGTTGTTTCCGCTAGTCTTTTTCTTTCCATCCAACTTCTGCTACTGATTTTCAAGGCTATTACAAACAAAAAGGATTTTTGGTTCTTTTGCATAATCCACTCTCGAGATTTGGCTGAATAGTTTGCGGGTGCTGAGGTAGGGGTTTCTTTCCTTTTTAACTATGATTATCAATTGTGTTAATTAATCTGATGATGAATTTTTAATCAAATTTTGTTTGACGAATGTGATTTATGTAAACCAATGAATGGGTATTCGTAATACCGTATGATTTTGTGGCTAGTTCAATTTTAGTTGAATTTCTTGGTTTAATCGAAAGAATATGACGAAACTATTAAATTTTTATTTTTATTTCTTGATCCGGTTGTCGAGAGTGAAACAACATGAAGCTTTTCCGTTCATATTAATGTCAATCTTTCATGGTTTGGTTGATTAATTTTTTTTAGTAGAATTTTAATTCTTTACAGTATGGTTGGTACCATTGATTTATTATTTGAAAAATCTTGTGTT